>CATOUR010000133.1:0-600000 GCA_951848785.1 Callosobruchus maculatus | reverse complement strand
TCTAGGATTTCCTCTATTGCAGGCAATGTATTAGTTGGTCGCATATCTTCAGCATTTATACTGTTTGCTACTTTTCTAATAGGAGTTATTGTTGCTACTTTCAGCATATCAGGAAAAATACCTTTTTCTAACGAGTGCTAAAATAAATCAAGCCTCCTGTTATTGATTTTTTAAGATATAGGGTGATTAGTTTATTAAGATTTTTACACAAAAGTGGCCATATCTCTGAAAATACCCTGTATAACCCAATATAACCGTATATTTGCCGAATAGGGAAAATGAGCATAATTCAAATTCGGGATAATGTATACGGTGTTCCAGTTGAAAAAACAACATTGGTATGCCGTGACTTTATCAATAACCGTGTGTGTTGTAAATTGATTTCAAAATGTAGATCTGACTTTTATTGCAAATTTTTTTTATCTCTCATAAACGGAGGCATCAAACTTCGGAATAAGGTAGTTAAGGTATTCAATTTGCCCACATAAATCAATACTATTAGGCAACCGCTATTAATTATTATCAAATTTTTATCTAGTAAATTGGAATCGTAGGCCGGCTTTCTCCGAATAACAAGTTACGCGAAATACAAAACGATATGCCAATGCATCAATCGATAATATTGATTCGATATTGATTTCTCATTTCTCCAATGCCTTTGTATCAGATCGCAGTGGTGTTATTACGAGTCGTAGATGCTATAATGGTAGTACACAACCTATCAATCCATTGTAAAACGTAAAGTAAAAGTAAAATGTCTCTGATAAATAAAAATAGGGAAAGTAAGCGTATTCAAGAAAATAACTTGCGGAAATCAACTAGCATGTGACCGATGTGTATCGCATGGCGTGGTCACTAACCGTGAAAATGGTTAAGGAGACGTTCGCAAACTATTTGAATTTCCTGAAACTATCCAAAAGTTAGTTCTTAAAATGTCGCAAATTGATAAAAATTTGTTGAACTTTTGTTACAATTTTAAACATTGCACACATAAAAAGATATTTTCATTTCAAGAATTCCGATTGTCTTGTAAAAATATAAGTATAAGCGAGAAGAACACCTGTTCTCGCTCTGATAAAATTTTCTCGATGAGGAAATTAATAATTATGGTTCAATTGAACCAAAATAAATACATTTTTGATTTCAATACTCATTATAAAGAAATATGTTCTGACGAAGAATATAATTTTCCTCATAACTAATATTTCATTACTCTTCTACCAAGTATTTCATACTGTTTTAGTAAGGATATCATATTTTCCAATTGAGCTCCTATTACTTCGATCAAGAATACAAAAGCCTGAAAATTGTGTCTCTATGGTGAATATAATAATCTTGATTTATGCATAGTGACAGATCGCCAGAGGCCTTGTACTCATTTGTTAATATTTCATAATTTTTCCTGTCTCTCATGAAAAGATTGGGGTTGTGTTCGTATTCACGTAACTACCAAGTATGTGATACTTGTGGTGGTGATATATTTATTGGCTTGTTTTTGAATATCACACTATACCATAAAAATTTTAACATCCTTGGTGTAAGATGATTACGGCTTTGAAGATACAGGAAGGTATTGTGTACTGTAATGAATTTATATATTTTTCGTCCAACAATATTATTTTTATGTGTGCAAACAGCGAAATAAATACATTCACCGCATACCGATCCTGTGGGTGAATTCTGTAACTCTAGCGAAGCGATAGCGAAGCGGTAGCGACATTCTTCCAACGCTTTCGCTCGTTTCGGTATTCCATAAATGTCTTCGTTCCGACTCGGATATAACGAACGCAGACGAACAGGATAAGCGATTGCGAAAGAAGTATTGGATCTCGTTTGTCAAGTTTTGGCGTTATTGTTGCTGTGTGTCAAAGTGTTAATTGACTTATATTTATTTGTGAACTTAATTAACAATCAATGAATCGAAGAGAAAAACTAATCCTTTGCACTGGTCGGCATTGCTGGATTTTGCAGAGTCTGAGGCAGAGTCCCATCCAGAGATATTTAAGCCAACTCGTGAATGCTTAGTCATCGAGCTCCATGCCGAAAGCGTAACGAAGCGTTAAACCCGAGAATAGCCACCACAGAGAAGCGACAAAACCTGTCGGCACCTTTGATGTTCGGCGGGTCATTATTAGTAACCTTGAATTGGCTTGAACTGCCTCGCATCCACAATACTACACTGAGAAAAATATGTTCGTGAATTTAATAATTTGCTACACGCAAAGAATAATAAATTTTATAAGAATTTATTATGAGTTGTGAAGTATATTTATTGCGTATCCACAATATTAAACTGAAAAAATAACACATACTCCATAACACATACTTTCAGGAAATTTAACTTTTTCTTCCGGTGTATCGTGGAGTTTGACACGCATGCGTTATGAAAATCGGTCTCTGCTGTGTCGCTGTTCTCGGGTTAAACTTTGGTTATGGAATGCCGTCAAAAATCGTTTTCGTAAATGATCAGCTTCGTTTTTGCCTGCTTTCGTTACTAGCGAAAGTTACAGAATCTACCCACTGATCTTGATTCCCTAATCACGTTTTGGTAATATTTGGCATCTATTCAGCAGATTCGCAAATTCGGATTGGAAATCCGACAACGTTAGATTAGCTTAACGTTTTTGACAGCTGGGGATGCTTAAATGTCAAAATTGTCAGTTTTAATTTTTTCGAGGTGTTTTCGTTTTTATTGAATGACGGAAAATACAAAAATTTCCCCAGCATAAAAGCAGAGTATCTGAGGTTATACTTAACACACGCTAATACTACCTAAGGCAAAAAAAGTACAAAGCTGATGATAAATCTGAATCTTGGAAGCAAGTTGCTCTTAGACTACACTCCCTTCAACTTATCAACTTACAAGTCTTCTTGGAATTCTATCTATTCATCTATGTTTTCCAAAAGATTAAGAACTGTAGGTTTATCACTACTCAGTTTAAAGAATGGAAAATTGCCGAAATAATCACGCCTCTCAAACATCGTATGAGGAAAACCAAAGTCGGGGATACCGATGTCATCATCAATAAGTATTTCGTCCCCTAACTCGATTATATCTCCAAATTAGTGAACAAATGGCAAACAACCAAAACCACAGCATAGTAAACAACCAGCAGAATATCTATGAGGATTTCCTGTATAAAAATGGTTCCCTGAATTTGACCTTGAGATGATTTTACGAGAGTGAAGTCTGGGTAGAGATGCGAAAATAAAAATATCGATACCGGTACCAATTCGATATTTTTTAGCCAAGTAGGCGCGTTTTGTTCTTATATAGAATTTTGTGCAATTGATTACACCCCTCAATAATTATATAATTATTTTCGATACCGATACCGCTACAAAAGTAGCGATACCAGCTTGGAATCGTTCGAAAAGTATGTAAGATAAAAATATTCGATATTAGTGCAGAAGTACAAGTATCGAAGTATCGTTAGCATCCCTACAAATAATCATCCAAAACGGGGGATGCGCGGTTAATTGCCGCCAACCTGAGTTATTGTGCTGATTGTTTACTATGCTGTGCCAAGACACTGGAAAACTCGGTGACAATTAGGTTAGACGTTATTTGCTAATCCATGCTCCGTTGACCGATTAGATAACCTGAAGATCAAACCAATAATGTTGCTTGCAGTACAGAGTAAACAATAATCTAATCGATGTTTGCGTAAGTAATCCGCGAAATTAACTTGTGGTACATACGAGCATTAGTCTCCTTGTTCAATCAATAGTTCGAATCATGCGTTCAGTCGGTAGAGTGGTTACTGAGACAAAGATCAAAAGATTGACAGTGATGAGTATAGAATAGCAGAGTAATGTGTTATTTGCATGAATTTTTAAAAGCATAATTGAGCAAATACTGTCAGATAGGTGATTATGTACAAACACTTAAAATATGTATATAAAATTTCACAGGAAGGAATTTATATAATAAAAAAACAAGATTAAATAGATAGATGTAATATGTCGCTGACACTTAGAAAAATATATTTAAAAGAACATCCATATAGTTTTTGACAATAGTTTATTGAAGTCAGAAATATGTGAGTTGTTTACATTTTTTGTGCTCCTACCGAGTGCCGACACTATAAAATATGCTTAATGCCTCCACAAGACCACCGATAATTCCGACGACTGTAATCCCTCTCGGCTCTCGGCATTTTTTGCTGGGCTAGCCAGGGGGCTGGCGCGGTCATTAGTGTGGTCAACATTGTATATATTACGTGTGTATGATCATATATCAATATACAATAAATAGATCAATTAATTTTGTTTTTATCTATTGCAAATTGGTACTTGCGATTATTTTTATCTCCTATGACTTTCTGGATTGTTATAATATATATTTTGTATAGATAATTACGTTTTTATCATTACTCAGATCTACATAATAACGTAATTACACTATAGAAGTGGTGGCACTGATTATGACCTGAAAGAAATGTAAACAACTCTTATACTTCTGACTTCAATTATGCAAGTCTTTGAATAGCTAAGTAAAATCTTGGTTAAGATACGTGAAGCATTTTTAGCAGATGAAAAACATGCTAAGCTGAGATAATAGCAGTATACCATAAGTAATTTGCTATTGAATATTTTCAATGTTTTTAAATTTTGTTCACATTGTATTTCCACTGGAAAGTCAAAAGCTGAAAATTTTTATAAATAGACATGGCACATTCAAATATTTAGGTGGAAATGCATGCCAAAATATTTAGAATTGTACATTTATCCCCAAAAGAATCTCTGCTTTTTATTCCTAATATGATTCTCACTACTCGTTTTGTATTATCACAATAACTGGCGCCCTTACATACCCTCCCTAGAACGTTACTCCATAGAGCATGGTTGAATAAAAGTATGCATAGTATATGGAAAGCAATTCGTTCTGATTAATTTTTTGAATTCTAATGGCATAATGAGCTGAATTAATTTTTTTGATTCACTTTGAACGTGAGTGTCCCAATATATAAACGTTGGTCTATATAAAATCCTAAAAATTTAACACATTGAGATGATTCAACTTTCTGGAGAGGAGCTTTGAGAGTCTCGGGATAGTGAGACGTTAATTTCTGGTCTTAAAGCAAACAGCAACCTCTCCGTCTTTCAAGTTATGTAAATCTTAGTGATGCAGACATTAATCGTCCATTATTGTATCAATAAGATAGGAAACTATCCATGCATGGCTACACTAATCCCCTATGGTTTAGGAAGTAAAACTCTGGGTCCACCGATACGCCTTCAGATACAATATTCGCATATAAGTTTGTAAAGCATAGAATATTGCCAGTATCGTGTTCCTTGACCCTCTCCACAATCACAGTTACATTCTCTTTCGGAAAAAATGGAAAATTATTAGGAATCCCTAAAACATGGACATGTACTGAAAAGTTAATTCAAGAAACGTTACAGATAATGAATTTATTTTAAAAAGTCACCAATTAATTGTGCACTTTGCGGTAAAAATATTACCATCTTTCTAGTTATCTAAATGTGGTAAACACAGGCAATATGATTGCATTTAAGCTCTAAGAAGCATAATGGATCTCCGAGAGTACAAAGATTCAACAGAACGTTTGGCAAACACTTTTCTAATTTTTGTTATGGGTACTTGAATAGTTATTATTATTACATCATGATTAATATTAAAAAGTGAATGGTTAACCAAAACTTCGGTATAGGGTCTCAAAATAGTATCATTCTAAAAGAAAACTTCTAGTTGTAATTTAAAGTGGATTCGGCTTAAAATGCCGCTAGGCAACGAAACAGAAAATATTCAATCACCCTGTATAGATGTGTATAATTTTGTACACATATTTATTTCCACAAGTGCGTAATAGGACGTGTACCTATAGATATAAAACTGAAAAAACAGTCTTCATGGCAATACTCGATTAATTTTTGTCAACTGTGGATGATCTAATCCAAGCGAGATTCCTTACATAATTGAACGAATTTAGCAGTGAACTTGCAAAAAAACGTGGAAGGCTAATAAATTCTTCCAGCTTTCTAATCGTAGTTCTGCGGTCAAATATTTAAAAGGAGCAACCATTAATAATGCAAAAAACTACCGACGTCTACCAAAACGTAAAAGTTTTCTTCTCCGCTGTTATGCAATGCAAAATATAACAGCTTCGTGCCTCGTTCGCGAATGATAAATTCCATTTTTGTGGAGAAATTCTTTTATGCTGGGCGGTTGCGGATTTGTAGGTGCGTTTATAATCAAGGTAGCAAGGAACTCTTTAGAATATTCATATTTCGATATAGGAAATTGTTAATTACCGATATCTGCTGCGTTGCTAATGAGCCTAAGTCTAATTGAGTATTAAATTGCTACTCCTGAGGTGGGATACCGCACTAGCAGACTAATAGAAAGCTAAAAATCAATTCGAACAACTTAAAACTGTACTTCAAAAAATCTTTAATAAAGACTGCTGTTAAATTTGAAACAAGAAAAATTAATAATCCTGCACGTTGCTTGACTTAGCTGCAGCTTATATAAAAATGATCGTTAGCTACAAACCGAACAACTCGACTTGTTCATAACAGAGACTATTAAGTAGGTTTAGATTTACTGTGTTTAAGTGCTTTAATATAAGAGTACGAGAAAATTGAACAAAAACCCCACTCTCGGTATCCACGATGATCTCAAGGACATTAAATTTAATACACTTTGTTCTATTGAAGGTGATAAGTTTCAACATTGTAGATATCTGGAGGGTCAAAATGAGAAAAAAAAGTTTTTAAACATAATTATAGAAAATAAAGAACTGCATTCTCTAGCTCTCTAGCCTCTCGTCAAAATAACATTGAAACACTACATGGGTTTTGCTAGCAAAAGTATGATCCCAAATTATAGTTTAGGTTAATTATAGGAAGAAATAAAAATTCAGTCATCATTTTAGGAGGCTAAAAATTTCCCTTCAATTCAGATTTTTCAAATATCTGCTTCTTTTTCCTTACTACCTGATTTTTCCCTACAGGCATTGAGGTAAAGGTGTAAATGATGCTCAGGATAATCAAGCTTTCACTCTAAAAATTCATGTAAAATAAAGAACTACCTAATATCAAAACTAGTTTGGGAATGTCAACAAGAGCAGAACAGTAGAACACAACAGAGTAATTTTGGAAGGTGTCCCAGGACATTTGAGTCGCTGATAGTGGAGAGGTATTGATATAGTATATATAGATGAGCTTGCAAGATATGGATCTTTTAAAAGAATTTGGTATGCATATTAAGTTAAGAAAATGATGCGACTTCAACACAAGAATAAATATACATCTTATATGTATATAAATGCGAAATTATAGATACATAGGAGCAAATCTTTGATAAGCCTAGGCTATATTAGTGGAGTTTTTATTAAGGCTACAGAATTGGCTGAAATGTTGGTAAAAGCTCATCTTTAAGAGCACAACCACATAATAATCTTCAGAAGTTCCATCAAAGTTACGATTGTTACTGTACTGGATCTTATCTTTCTTGCTGTATGGTGTTGAAACATGGACGTTGAAAAAGCAAACATAAACAAATGCAAACTATTTGAAAGATGGTTAAATAGGTGATATTGCAAATATCATAGATCATGTTACAAAATTAGTTTCTTAGACAGAATAAGCGAAGATCTATAAGTAGAAACAACAGTAAGAATGAGAAATCTAATATACTTTGCATAAGTAATTAGAGGAGCTCGGTATAAATATCTAAGGTTCATTGAAAGATGAAACTAAATAAAAGCTTAGTATTACAATAAGAAATATTTGAAGACTTAGATTCAATAATAATTATTCAGAGCTATACCAGAAAAATTCAGATTCAACAGAATCGCAAAATTGCCTCTTATTGTAGGTTTTAAAATTGATGATGGGAACGGTAAAAATTAGTCCTCAAAGAACAGATTTGGAAATCAGAAACAGTGTAAAATGAGATGAAGCCATGTCTGCCTATATAAAGTCGAATCGCGATTGCATTCTGATTCATCAGTTCACCTTTATACAAGAGGTTTTGAAGTTTTATTCTTGGTTCTTGTATCATGTTCATGGATATTGAAGTTGATATGATTCTTATATTTGTAGACGAAATTCATTATGAATAGCAATATAATTGTTGGATATCCATTTTTGCAAATCTCTAAATAAACTGTCAGGTGGGTATGTCGGATCTTTGATTTAACACATTTTTGCAAAGTATCTATACTTTTTTAAATTATTTTGATGTACTCCTCCCTAACCTACAATGCCATAATTTGGCTGGCACTGCGCGAGAGTAAATTGTTCTAGACATTTAAATATAGGTAAAAGTTTTCTGATTTTTCACGAAAGAAGTGTTATTTGTAATTCTTTAGATATCACTGTAAACAACAGCCATAAGGTAAAAATTACCAGTCATAATATTAACAAACATCCGATAGAAATATAGATTTCAACGACGATATAGTGGTAATAAGCTTGGTACTTACCACTTTTGCTGTCCAACTCATGCTTCCCTCACTGTGTTTTTCTCGCAATAGTGGTACCGCGGCCCGATGAAACTGAAACTGTAACTGTCACTATCGAACCCGCGTCAGTGGTCTGTACAAATGTTCGCGCTCGTACCCAATCAGCGCTTTTATATTCATCGCTATACCATTTCCATAATCTCAATTCAATTCTATATCATATCGTATTTAGATGATGCGTGGTTTGTATTTGGAATACAACATACCTACTTCTTTATGTTATTTTCGCCAGATACTGTAAGTTGCTGAATGCCTTTTGAAGCCTGACTAATTGTTTTTAATATCAATCGGGGCAGTATAGGTGTATTTTACTTCCTATGTTCGAAGGTGGGAGCATTATGGTAGAATGAAATTTTACTTCCCACACCGATAGGTGAGGGGAGTATTGTGATCGCGAAAATTTTCGATTTGAGATAACACGCTTTTTGGGCGTTTTATGATGTCTACATAACGAAAATCTATGTCACTCATTTTCCGTCGGTCTGTCTGTCTGTCTGACTGTCTGTTCGCGTTTTGTTTGGACAGCGATATGCTGTGGGGTCGTAGTAAATAATGTTCTACTAATTAGCAAAAACAAAAAAAAATATACCATAAACTTCGTTTTTAGGTGTTTTAAGGGTTCCTGATCATTTTCTAATTTTTTTGGGTGGGGGTGAAATTGGGGTGGTTGAAGGGTGGGGGGTTGTAAATCTCAAAAATGTGTTCTATTCATAATAGGCTATCCTGTGCCCTGTAAAAGAAAGACCTAATGACAGAATACCCTTTTTTAGGCCCATCCGAACATTACCTTGCCTATTCCAGAAACCAAGGGACAGAATTTTCTGATAAATACATATGAATATTGCTTTAGTACGTTCTGTATTGAGTAACGTAAAAGCTATGGAATGGATTTTAATGAAACTCTGTCATAGTATTACTACCGCGGCGAGGATGTAAAACGCGTATGTTTTGGAAAAATCGTGCCAGTGGCGGCGCAGCAATAATAATAAATAAAAAAAAATAAAAACGCCTCAAACATTGTTTTCTGGCGTTTTAGGGGTTCCTGACCGTTTTCTACTTTTCTTTGTGTAGGGGTGAATTTGGGCTGGTTGGGGTGTGGGGGGGTTGGAAAACTGAAAAATTTGTTGTATTCATAATGGGCTATCCATTGACCTGTGAATGAAAAACCTAGCCACATAATACACTCCTTTATGTCCATTCGAACATTGCCTTGCTCATTATAGAAACCAAGGGACTTGAGTATTTGTGATGTAGGTATACATACATACGAGTATTGTTTCAGATCGTTCTATATTGCGTAACGCGTAAATTATTCAATTGATTTTAACGAAATTTTGACACAGTATTACTACCGTGGCGAGGATGGAAAACGGGTATGTTTTGGAAAAATCGTGTCAGTGGCGGAGCAGCAATAATAAAAAAACTAAGAATATAAAAACAGCTCAAACTTTGTTTTTAGGCGTTTTAGGGGTTCCTGATCATTTTCTACGTTTTTTGGGTGGGGGTGAAATTGAGGTGGTTGTGGGGGTGGGTGGTTGTAAAACTGAAAGATTTGTTGTATTCATAATAGTTTGTCCATTGACCTATGGAATAAGTACGTAGCGGCGTTTTAAGTCCATATCCATTGCCTTGTCTATTACAAAAACCAAGGGTATTGCTTAACTTCGTTCTATGTATATTGCGTAAAGCAAAAATTATTAAATTGGTTTTAATGAAATTTCGACACAGAATTGACTATTGCGGCGAGAGTGGAAAACGCGCCAGTGTCTGAAAAATCATGTTAGTGGCGGCGCAACAATAAAAAAAAAACTAAAAACATAAAAACAGCTCATACTTCGCCTATAGACGGTTTAGAGGCTCCTGATCGTTTCGCATCGTTCAGTTGAAGCTTGCGGTATGAAAACTGTGGCGTCCTAGTTTCTAAGGAGGGAGACGCAAGAAAGAATTAACGAGGGTTTTTGTGTTGGATGTTCTTTTGCGGGCGGGTGGGCGATGATTTGGTTGCAAGGGGATTTCAGACTATAGCATCATACAATGGGAATACTATAAAATGGTATTATTATGTATGAGAAGTACTGAGTCAATCAACTTGACATCATTTTTTTGAAATGTTACCTTATTTGGATATTGGATGTGCTATAATATACAGGGTGTCACAGCATAAGGTGCACAAATGAAACTGGGTTAAACTAGACCACAAATTTTTACAAAGAAAATATTTAAAAATATCTCAAAAAATGTGTTTGACTTATATTGACAGTTCAATTTTTTATTCCTTTACTTCAAATGATCATAACTTTTGAAGCATTTCGTGCATTTTATTAGAACAAAGACGTTAGTAATACTAAATAATAGATGCTGCTTAGCGAATAAAAAAGTCCGCCAAAAAAAGTTCATGAGCTGCAAAAGCACATCGTTTATTGATCATTATTTGTCATCGCTCAAGTACAGACCCTTTTTGCATTATCACTATTTGCACAGATACTTCAATTCAACGTCTTGTAAAAAAGCCGAGGTGTACACTGACGCTTCAATGTAAAGAAAATCTTGTGTCAGAGATATAACGTTGTTGTTTTTTTATTAGTCAGGATATTGGATGGGCACTGAGCCCATGGGCAACAATGAGATGAGATAAAAAAAAGTACGGTTATGGTGTGTATGTCCTTAAAAATCCAAAATCAGTTCAAAAAAGGTGTAAGCGACGCTTTTCTACGTGACGTGTATTAAACTATCGGTGTAAGGGCCCGCAGGGCCTGCCGCTGCGGGGGCTCCGCGGTTTTGGGGGCCCCATAGCCTTGGAGGCCCAGGATCTTCATGCGCCACCGTTTGTGCACCAAGGAAAGTATTAAATTAAAAGGTTGCTTTCCTTGTACGTTAATATTTTTTACAAATAATACCTATGAACCCCATGATACATACTTGACATTGAAAATGTGGGACAGTATTGCATTTTAAACCAAACCCTAAAAATCGACGCAGTATCCGCAGTAAATGGAAAAATACGGCTAGGCAGCATACGTCAACAAATTTTTGGCTAATTTAATTTGGTGTGTCTTCCACAACACAGGTTACACAAACAACCAGACCAGCACACTACAATACAAACTAAACAACGAGGTTCTGAAAAAATTTAAATCGAAAAATGTGTGTTTTCAAACCACGTATTTTATAATTTTTCGGGTGATTTAAACATGTAAAAATCATTGTTTAATTTGGATTTTACACCTATGTGTTGGTTATTTGTGTGACCTGTGTTGTAGGAGACACTGAGTTAAATTAGCTAAATATTTTTTAACGTTTTTTGTTCGAGAATTGCATTTGAAAGTCTGTAACTCGATGTACATTACTGTTTTTTTGCGAGCAATCCTCAACGTTAAAGCCTTGAAGATGGCAATAACTATTGCCGAAGGCTTGGCAGCAACTTAGTAGTCTCCTTTATGCAATGACCCGTGTTTCTTTTCAAAATTTTGGCCAAACCCCAAGACTTTCTCTTTAATATATACAGGGTGAAGCTGAAAAATAAGCGAGGTCCAAAATAAAAAAATTTAAATCTAGGCTTGTGTATCAAGAGTTTCAAGACATACGTACCTAGTTTGTATAAGTTTCGTTTTTTGCTCAGATCTTTATCTTACTCGATTAGACATTGCACCTATCAGATAGTGCAGTAGTCACTTTCTGTTTATTTTTGTTAATTTTAAATTGGTAATTCCTAAAACATAAAGAGTCTAGGGTACCACAAGTCCAGACCAGGATCCAGACTTACTTTGCTTGATTCTGTATCTCGCTTTGCATAAAAGTTATTTGAAAAAGTTGTTTATTTCATCGACTTATAGACGCAGTTTAAACAAAGAATCAACTTAGGACTCACCCTGTACATACACATCATATGAAATAAGCCGCCACCGAAAAATTCTTGCGGTGGCCCCGTGAAGGATCTTGCGGGGCGGGGCCTCGAATTTGAAGTTACGCTACTGCCACTTACGGGGCCTGGGTATACCCATTTATACATAAGTATTCGCAATCTAAAACACAGATTCGTATATACAGGGTTATTCACGTTATTCAACACGGAGCATTATGGCTAAAGTATTTGATAAAAAATAAAATAATAATTTCGGATGGATAGAGACCCATAAGGGGTACATTTTAAAAATATTTCCATGTTATACAGGGTGTCCCAAAAATACGAAATGTATCAAAGTTATGTTTTTTTAAATGGAACACCCCGTATATTATTGCATATTCAGATTCCTTGGTGGATTCTAGTGTGACTTTATGTATCATACATGGTACCTAAAGCGAACCGTTCAGGTGTAAATCACCATTTTCGGTGTAAGTAGATATCAGGAAAAAATTGAATATCGCAGAGATTATAAAATATGGAAGGCTGTGACTTTGCCGTATTACTAAGCATATAATGCGTCAGCTTTGACGAGACTGTCAACTTTAATTACGTTTATGCTTTGAGAAATCTCTCGATGAATTAAGGAAACTTCGATCAGCGATAACTTGATTTTTTCAAATGGGAATGCCTAATTTTTTTTATACGGTTAAACGTAGAATTTGACAACCTTTCTAATGATATGACGTTATGAATATCAATCTCTGGTAGTTTTCATTTAATTTTAAATTTTCAAACAAATTTCAATTTTTCTACTTATAAGCAACGTAGCAGGCCAGGAAATATAAACAAAAACCTGTTCAGGTAGAAGAAAACAACTAACATAGCTGAAAAATACACACTAACTAGACTAAAGGGACAAGATTATAAAAATTCCTTACAACAAATCAACTCTCCCAGAAACAACTGCGATACAATTCTAAGGTCAAAGAGATGCTGGAGTATGGCAGTAAGTAAAGATATTTTTACAGTCTACTGGCTACCGCAATTTACTAGAGGTTAAAAATTTGCATGACAATTAAAAACCCTGATATGAAACAAAAACAACCAGCGACTGTTGCTCCAGCACGCAACTTTCAGTCATATCTAATGGTGTAAAAAAGTATTAATTTGCATCGAAGTCGATTCCTCTGACTGGAGCCCTTCTACTTTTCAATATCTATTAGCAATATTGCAAAAAAGGAATACTGACAAATCAGATTTAAATTTTCTGCCATTTAAGTTATGTTTTATAATTTGAACAAATTTTAATTCATTCCTCATTTTCTGAGAGCTTACTGAAGAATTTTCAGAACTCCAGTCAGAGGTACTTTTGACTTGAGTTTTGACAGAATTGCATACTTTTTTATATCATAAAAATCTGAAACTTTATTATGAAAATAATAAACTGCTTACAACATTATCTAGTAGTTTTGGAAATTGCCAATCTCTAGTACATTGCAGTAGCTAGTAGGCCGTGAAAAAATCCATTTCTGCCATACTCCAGCTTCTCTTTGACCAAAGATATGTTACCGCCATTGTTTCTGGTTAGACTTCGTTTGTTGTGAATAATTCTTATAATATTGTCCCTTTAGTCTAGTTCGTGTGTATTTTTCAGCTATGATAGTCGTTTCCTTCTACCTGAACAGGTTTTTGTTTATATTTCATGGCCTGCTACGTTGCTTTAGGTAGGAAAATTGAAAAACGCCGATTTGGCTGAAAATTTAAAATTAAATGAAAACTACCAGAGATTGGTATTCACAACCTTATATCATTAGAAAGGCTGTCAAATTCTACGTTTAACCGTATAAAAAAAATTAAACATTCCCATTTGAAAAAATCAAGTTATCGCTGATCGAAGTTTCCTTAATTGATCGACCGATTTCTCCAAGCCTACACGTAATTTAAATTTGACAGTCTCAACAAAGTTGACGCATTTTATGCTTAGTAATACGGCAAAGCCACAGCCTTCCATACTTTATAATCTCTGCGATATTCAATTTTTTCCTGATATCTACTTATACCGAAAATGGTGGTTTACACCTAAACGGTTCGCTTTAGGTAGCATGTATGATACACAAAGTCACACTAGAATTTACTAAGGAATCTGAATATGCAATAACATGTGGGGTGTTCCATTTAAAAAAACATAACTTTGATACATTTCGTGTTTTTGGGACACCCTGTATAACATGAAAATATTTCTAAAATGTAGCCTTTATGGGTCTCTATCCATTCGAAGTTAGTATTTTCTTCTTTATCAAATACTTTAGCCATAATGCTCCGTGTCGAATATCGTGAATAACCCTCTAGAATAGAACTCACTTGGGTTTCAAACTATATACATAAAATTTTAAAAGATGATACTTAAGAGCTTAATGAAGGGCAACACAGCGATTTTATCAAAAAAAATTTTTCGTGTGCAAAATCATACATTCTTCAAATGTCTGTAATTTAACAACCAAACATCATATCAACAAGGCCACTGTGTTGCCCTAGCGCAAGCTTTATTCTTCAATAAGCTTTTTGAATTGTTACTGTAACTTTAAAATTAACGTCAGGAGCTTTTGCAATCGAAATGCATTTTTAAGACGACCTTTAGAACTTACCTTTGGACTTTTGGACTTACCTCCCCTCATTTTAGACATACATATACTGGAGAAAGGGAACAGGCGGCCACGCCTCCACACTAACACGGGAATATGTATTTTCTTGGATTCTCAAATTCGCTCACTATGCCCCAGAACCTTACCGTCATGTAGAAAAGCTTGTGCTAAAGATAGAACATTCGTTTTTTTATTAGACTGGATATTACATGGGGATTTCTAAAAAACATTTTGTTTTTAGACTCACTTTTGCGGACTATTTTATCCGCTAGGCAGTATCTATTATTAGCCATTATTAATGTTTTTTAACGAAATTTTTCAACGAAAAAACTCAAATAGGGGGTACAATTTGAATGTTGGGGTGAGTAGGGAATGAGATAACTCCAAAATCTGCACGCGGTACACTTGACGGCACTTTCTACTTTGACGTTAATTTTAGACATTTTTTACATTTATTGCTTTTACGTTGAGTAATATATAATACTATTTACACGGGAAGAAAAACTACCAAAGTCCCGTCATCACTTATAGGTACTGGAACTCTAATAGCTGAAGATGAATAAACATTCGACGATCTTTATTGATGAGTGATATATCGAATAATATATACAACTCTGCAATCGTACCTATATGGGTAAATTATTACTTAAATACGTATGCTACCGACGGTGACGCGACGTCATAGAACTTGAAATACATTTGTATGTAATGTCAATAGCACCTTTGTCAGTGTTAACTTGCGTTCTTTTGTTTTAGCGGCTTCACCTCAGTAGCGTAGTAAAAAATTGTTTTATTTCAAGATTAGTCTCTCTGTCAGTCTATCTATCAATACGTCTGTCTGTCAATCTGCCTGTTCTCTTACTGCTGTACCGATTATAGTGTGGGGTTACAGTAAATAACATTTTAGTGCATTGACGGCGGAGTAGTAGTAGTAGCAAATGGAGAATTTCAAAAATGTTGTATTTAAAACTTTCCATTAGCTTACCAAGGTGGTGGTAGCATTCTGTGCTTTACAGAGCTATCCTAACCTTGCCCGTGAAGACTCATTGGTGGTCAAATATTAGTTGAAATGAACATTGAAACCAGATTTTGTATTTCTAGGTAATAAGGTTTTTTGGCGGTTTATGACGTCTACGAAAACGTCATGAAATTTTCTGACAACCACTTCCTCCTGTCTGACTGTATATCACTCAGCTTTTCATCATACTTGTCACCGGTAACTTATTACTCGACTTGTATTCCTTTGAGGCCACTGAAAACAACATACTGGGAGAATGGGAAACTCTTTTTATTTTGTTTTCATTAAATATTATTCATTACCCTGAATAAGCGTAAGATTATTCAGACTCCTCAGACCTTTCCAAACATTGCACATGAAGATATGTCATCTGTGAACTCATTTTTTCACTTACTTGTCCTATAATATGTAACATGGAAACAACTACCTTGACCTTGGTTAAAATCAACCAAGTTTTGTTTAATAAGTGTTTTATATCATCATCGTTATCATCATCATCATCATCATCATTATCTACTTTTTTGAGTGGGTCAAATTAGGGTCTGGTAGAAGAAAGACTTGGAACAATAGACACTGTTATGATTAATTATTATTTTTCATAACCTGTAACTTGGGGACCTCTAACTTGGTTGTAATGGAATGTTAATACCTTGTTAGTCAACCATTATCTATGTTCACAAGTTATAAAAGTTTGTAGTAATACGACACACTAAAGCGGCCCACAGACGCTCAAGAAATCCTCAGAGCAAAAACAGTCCTGGCCTGAGGTCCTTGCACTTTGGCCTGAATACACCCTCCTTCACAGACGCTCAGGAAACCTTTCAGTTCAGTTCAGTTCTAGCAAGCGTGGCATCAAAAGACGGCCTGAGCAGGCGATCGAATGGCTTTTCAATTCCACATCCGGTGGACTGTACAGTCCGGCGAACCTCCACATACGCTCCGATAATCCTGGAGGCCAGGACTGTGCAGTTTTTCCTTCGAGGATTTGCGGAGCGTCTGTGGGTAGCTTAAGGTTCAGAGTATGCATGAAAATAATTTAATTTTTTTTGTCTTATCTACTATATTCTCCAAATGACTCCTGTGGTAATCTTGGAACATTTTTTTCATTGGTGTGTTTTATCAATAATTTTTGTTCTGCTTTTCGCCGAGATTGCCATTTTGAACTTAATTTGCTTTGCTACGGTATGATTTAAACTAAAGAAATTTGTCATAGGCCAAGTTTTTACTGACAAATTTTGATAGCCATTTTACGGTTTCAAAGATATTTTAACGGCTGAAATGGAAAGAAGAATAATTGCTCAGAATTTGGGTTTTCATGGAGAGCAATGCTCAAAGACCACAAGTTTTATAACTACCAATTAAAAACTGTTAAAGAACTAAACGACACACCCAAATGCCACAAAAATGTAACGTGATATTCTGAACTATCTCATTATTAGGCCATCTTTTAGAATATATTTGCCTGTTATTTGTTGGGTTTTAACAAAAGTTATAGATGAAACCAAAATATATGTGGTTCTTTCGCTCTTATGTAGTTCTTTGATTGAAAGTAATCATTCTCGGTTAAAACGCTAATCTGACTAACTAAATATAAGTATTTGCATAGTAATTTTATGTTTTTCAACCAAAAACTACTTCATCCCCTTGTACCCTGCCCCCCCAAGGATCATTTCCCTAAAAATTTTAAATGACAAGGGGTATCGAGTAATATTTTGTTTTCAAGGTATTTAAAAGTACTTTATTTCGACGTTCAATTTTTTCAAATTGGTCAATTCGTTTTGGAGAAAATTAGAATCTTCATGATCTTCAACTTACTCAAAAATTTAATACAAAACACACGAAAATATCACTGTTTATTGCAATAAGCATTAAGATTCTAATTTTCTCGAAAACGAATAGACCGATTTTGGGAAATCGAACGTCAAAATAAAGGACCTCGAGATACCTTTGAAAGATAATACTCGATTACTCTTGTCATTTAACATTTTTAAGGGGATGTTTCTGAGGGGCAGTGGATACAAGAGGGTGAAGTAGTTTTTGGTTAAAAAGTTGTCCCCCTTGACAGATCTTTTGACACGTCTCGGCGTTTTTTCTTTTAATCGGCGGTTTTCGAAAAATCCAGGATGGGAAGTTCTCAAATGGACAGTCTGTATGTAGGAACAAGCATTTTTGTGCTAAACAACATTGAGTTATCAAGAAACTGCATTTGATGTGGTTCAGTGACGACAAGAGCAATTTTGTGAATAGAAAGATATGGTATAGGATCGGATATTATAGTGTGTGCGATATATTTTCATGTGTATTGACAATGTTCGCTTTCACTTGTTGTATTACGAACCCATTACCAAGCAAAGTGCTGTGCATAATTTCAAATTGGTTTATTTAATAATGACAATGTATGTAACACATTTTTTTTTGAGAAATAAACTTTTTTGCTATGTGCATGTCTATACAAATTTAGGTCATAATGTATTAATATTCCTTATAAAACCTAAGCGCAAAGCTTCGCTACTGAAATTTATTTGACTAAATCAAAAATCTGATTATAATAAGTGCTAGTTCTTGGGTTATGCTGATCATGGTAATGAATTTTGTTGCATAGTGTGCTAGTACCTATCTTATGTTAAAATTAATGCCGTAGCACTTAAAACATTCATAAAGCTTTCTTACTTGTTTATCTATCTATTTTAGGTTTTGTCAAAATGTCTTTTAATAAACACTGCGCAGGCCTATCGACCCTTAAATCGAATTCTTCAAGCCCTACACGTATTTAAGTAACTGTACTGGCTTCATCTCTCTCTCTCTCTCTCTCTCTCTCTCTCTCTCTCTCTCTCTCTCTCGCTGTAGCGTCACAACCCTTCACGGGTTTTTGCTGCAAGCACGATCTGCCTCCATCTATTGCGGTCCATAGCTTTCTCTCTCCATTCTTGTATTCCTAGGGCCTCTATGTCTTTTTCGATGTTGTCCCTCCATCTAAGTCTAGATCTTCCTAGTGGTCTCTTACCGGCTGGGTTCTCCTCCCATACTCGTTTAATGAGGCGCTCGTTTTGGGCCCTCAGAACATGTCCTGCCCATCTAAGCCTTTGAGCTTTTATTTCATTGGTGATGATTGGTTTGTTAAACATTCTTTCCAGTTCTTCATTTGTTCTGATTCGATATTGTCCGGTTATCTCATGCACTTTAGGGCCATAGATCCTTCTCAGTATTTTACGTTCGAAGCGCTTCAATAGTAGTTCGTTCTGCTTAGTGATGGTCCTGGTTTCTGCGCCATACATGACGACGGGCCTGATTATAGATCTATATACTTTAATTTTTGACGTTGTTGATAGGATTCTTGATCTTAATAATTCTTGCAATGCATAGTAGCACCTACTGCCCTTTTGTATTCTTACCTGTATTTCTCTGCCTATATCGTTGTCGTGTGTTATGGTGGCGCCTAAGTACTGAAATTGTTTTACGCATTCCGAGTTATACGTGTCCATAGTTATGTTTTGTCCTATCCTGTCTCTACCTGTTCTGCGGTTGACGTGCATATATTTGTTTTTTCCTCGTTGATGGTGAGGCCCACCTCTTTGACTTCGTCTTCTATTTTTATAAACATTTCCTTTATTTTTTTAGTACTACTTCCTACGGTGTCGATGTCACCCGCATATGCCAATATCATTCTTGCCCCCTAGTCCGCGAATATTTCCAATTCTATGTTGGCTTCTTTAATAGCCGTATCTAACACTATGTTAAAAAGTAGTGGTGATAGTCCATCTCCCTGTTTTAAACCACTGGTGATGGAGAACGTTTCGGTTGCATCTTACCCTATTGTAACCTTAGCTCTAGAATTCTCAACACATATTTTGGTTATGTTAATAATCTCTGTTGGTACTCCTATGCTTTCCAAGACAAACCACACACTATCTTTCAGTATAATATCGTACGCTTGGCGAAAATCTATGAACAATTGATGTACATCTCTATTGAACTCCCAACTGTACTACTTGTCTAATTGTAAAGATCTGATCGACTGTTGATCTTTTTGGCCTAAACACACACTGGTAGTCCCCTAAGTTCTCTTCTGCGTATGGGGTTATCCTACTTCTCAGTACATTTGATAACACCTTATAAGTTATATTTAACAACGTTAGTCCCCTATAGTTCATGCACCGAGACCTGTCTCCCTTTTTACTTCCCACACCGATAGGTGAGGGGAGTATTGTGATCGCGAAAATTTTCGATTTTGAGATAATACACTTTTTGGGCGTTTCATGATGTCTACATAACGAAAATCCACGTCACTCATTTCCGTCGGTCTGTCTGTCTGTCGGTCTGTCGGTCTGTCGGTCTGTCGGTCTGTCGGTCTGTCTGTCTGTCGGTCTGTCTGTACGCGTTTTTGTGTCCTCGTAATCTCAGTAACCGCTGCATGGATTGTGATGAAATTTGGGCAGCGATATGCTGGGGGGTCGTAGTAGGTAATGTTCTTATAATTTTGAAAATCGGTGCAGGGGCGGCGGAGTAATTAGCAAATAACAAAAAAAAATAAATATTCCTCAAACTTCGTTTTTAGGCGTTTTAGAGGTTCCTGATCATTTTTTACTTTTTTTTGGGTGGGGGTGAAATTGGGGTGGTTGGGGGGTGGGGGGTTGTAAAATTGAAAAATTTGTTGCTTTCATAATAGACTGCCCACTGACCCATGAAGGAAGACCTAGCAACATAAATAACTTTTTTAGGTCCATCCGAACATTGCCTTGCCTATTACAGAAACCAAAGGACTTTTTTCTGGTGTAAACATACGAGAGTATTGCTTTAGATCCTTCTATATTGTGTTACAAGGAAACTGTTGAATTGATGTTAATGAAATTTTGACACAGTATTACTACCGTGGCGAGGATGGAAAACGCGTATGGTTTTTATAAATCGTGCCAGTGGCGGCGCAGAAATAATAAAAAAAAGTAAAAATATAAAAACAGCTCAAACTTCGTTTTTAAGCGTTTTAGAGGTTCCTGATCATTTTCTGCGTTTTTTTTGGGTGGGGTGAAATTGGGGTGGTTAGGGGGTGGGGGGTTGAAAAACTGAGAAATTTCTTGTATTCATAATAGGGTGTAGGGTAGGGGCTGTGAAGGAAGACCTAGCGACATAAATCAACTTTTTAGGTCCATCCGAACATTGCCTAGCGTATTACGGAAACTAAGGGACTTAGAATTTTCTGTATACATACATACGAGTATTTATTGCTTTAGATCTTTTTGTATTTTGTAACGTGGACACTATTACATTGATTCTAATTAAATTTTGACACAGTATTATTACCGTGGTGAGGATGGAAAACGCGTGTGTTTGTTAAATATCGTGTCAGTGGCAGCGTATATAGCAATAATCAAAAAACTAAAAGTATGAAAACAACTCAAACTTCGTTTTTAGATGTTTTAGGCTGTCCATTGACCTCTGAAGGAAATACTTAGCGGCATAAGACAATTTTAGGGGAGGGAGGGCTGCCGATGATTTGGTTGCAAGGAGATCTCAGACTAAAGCTTCATGCTATGGGAAAATAATAAACTGATATCACAGTAATGTGTGGGAAGTACTGAGTCAATCAACTTGACTCCATTTTTATGGATTGGTATAATTATTCCTTCGTTCCATTCATTCTCAAGTTTTTCTTCCATCCATATTTTCTTCACCAAAGTGTGTATCGCCTCATGTAGTTGATTTCCTCCGCATTTTATAAGTTCCACCGTTATGTTGTCACTTCCGGGAGCTTTGCTGTTCTTAAGCTGTTGGATTGCTTTTGTGATCTCTACTAGTGACGGTATATCCACCTTTTCCTCCGCTGCCTTGAATGTCTTGTTTGTATTACTAGCTGTTCCTTTCACGTTCAGTAGGTTGTTGAAGTACTGTTTCCAGGTTGGCAGGATTTCAACTATTTCCATTATAAGGTCATTGTTTTCCTTTTTCAATACATTTGTCCTTGGCATATAACCTTTCTTAAGGTTTTTGATTTTCTTGTAGAACTTTCGGCTACTGTTTGCATTTGATTCTCTTTCCATGTTTGTTATGATTCTGTTGTGTAGTTCTATTTTCTTTCTTCTTACGAGTTTTCTTGTTTCCTTTCTAAGTAACGTTTTTTTCCGCTGCCTTACTTATCGCTGTTTTAATATTGTTCTCTTCAACTGTTCCTTCCTGAAAATCGTTCTGTTTCAGCTGCTCGCTTACTTCTGCTTGACATTCTTGTATCTGGCTTCATCAAGAGATAGCTACTCCTAACTGTTGCTTATTATTTTTGCATAGGAAAAAGAAAATAAGGAAGCTCAAACAAGAATACGAATGTGAGGAGTTAAAGTAAATTTGAATAAAACCGAATTAGCAACAGTTTGCAGATTTGGATTTGGACGATGAAATTATTAAAAGCTACCAAGCTTTTAAGTATTTAGGATCGACAATATACCGAGTTGGTACGTGAAAAACATACAGACAAAAGCACTTCAAGGACTGCTATGGAATAACACTCTGACTAAAGCAAACAAAAAAAAATCAAAGCATTGTACAGAATATTATCCTCTATGTAGCAGAAGTATGGAAAATGACAACAAAAATAACGGTCGAATTACTCAGAATAATCGAATTAAATTAGAGTATATGAGAAGATCCCTGCAAGTCACAAGAACTAACAAAATAAGAACTGCAGAAATCTAGCAAACAAATGGGAATAGAATGCTCAATAACAAGAACACTATATAGAAAACAGAGCACTGTGTAGACAGAGACCTGAGAGTAGCGGATTGGAATGTTAGAGAGCTGTGGAGAACAAGAACGGTGAACTTGTAAGGGAAGATGCCGTCCAAGAATGATCGCCATTCTAGTTAGCGTTCGTTATTTGTCAGAAAAACTTAGCAGGATGCTGGCCCATTATCTAGCGCTATGAACTACTTTTAAGTTACTGAAGCCCCTTGCCAGCAAACATCCGAAGGACTGCTTTCTTTGTAAATAAATTAGTTTCAAGTAATAACTGGAACTGAAAAAACACCTGAAGAGACTGGGGCTATAGATGGAGAGCTGGACAGCAGACTATGTGGTAGAGGGAGGCACGTATTTAGGGGAGGGATCCAGGGGGTCCGGACTCTCCTCTCCGAAACGTTAGATAATGCCGCAGTCACGGTCAAGTAAAATTATAAGATCCCAACCCTCATCTGGACCTGGATCCCTCCCCCCCCCCAGGAACCAAGTGGAATAGGTACTCTAGAAAATAGTGGTTATAATACAATAAGCCTTAATTAAGGCTGCGATATTAACGGGGGACGGTTTTATCGAACGGTTCCTAGGCAAGAAAACTGTGACAAATAAATTGTAACTTAACCTTTATAATTGGAAACGTTATTTGAGATACTCAACGACCATCCCATTCCTATGCCAAACGAAGTTTGAGCAATGGTTAATTTTCGTTTGTTGATTGTTCCATTACCTTTTTTACAGGGTTGCCAGATGTGGCGATTTATCGCCATTTGGGCGACTTTGAAGCCAGCTTTGGCGACAAATTTTTGCTCTTGGCGACTGGCGACAGTTTTGGGCGACTTTCATTTCAAATTTGGATAAGAATCAAAATAGAAACTTAATTTTGATTAGGTACATCATGCTGTTTTCATCTTACATTCTGTCTATGTTAATGCGATAACTGAAACAATGCTGCAAAAATTCAATGCAAGATTATATAAAACAGGGATAATTAATAGTCTAGATCTAATGTAACTGCCGATACAGGCAGTTTTGTTAGAATTAGTAGATAACTATCCATGTATAGGTGTCAATGAACAATACTTTGTACATTTATATTATACATTACAGAAATAAAAAAACAAGGCAAATTATTTTTTTATTTTGCGCATGATTGGCTGACTTGCAAAAGCAAGAATATAGCAGATTAGGTATTGCTACCACGTAAACTGTTAACTGATAGTAAGCCCGAAAACCTTACAAGACACAAAAGCTGTGCGGTACCATCTTGTTTTGAATTTGAACCCTAGATTCTAACCGCGAAAGTATGACCACGATGGCATATAGAGCATAATAGATGACTTTAACCGTCTAGTTCCAGAGAAAGATTAATATTTTTTGTTCAAAACCTTAGTTCAAGTTGCTATAGGTGGCGTGGCGCCATCTACTTTTTAGTTTTTTTTTGTCTTGAAATTTTCCTCATTAAATTAGTATATTCCATTGGAAAATTTGTTGGCGACAAATATGGGCGATAAAATCATTGTAGTTGGAGATTTTTGGCGATATTTTTCGTTCTGTTTGGCGACATGATTGTCCATGGACCTGGCAACCCTTGCCACCAGTTCCATCACGGGGCAACGAGATAACTCTGGGCATTCACATATGACGTGTTCCACAGTTTTGTCTTCGCTTTCACACATTCTACATAACAGTATCTCACTAACCCCATAGTGTGGAGGTGTATCCTGAGTTGACAATGGCCAGTCAGGAATTCTACTATGAGACGTAGGTTTGGTCTGGTCATCGAAAAATACTTCTTGGGTATTGCCATGTCAAAACCTGTAAGAGTTTCCTTGGCAAATCGGCATCCCTGTAGTTCTTCCCATCGTTTTACCATTTGGGTATGGGAGTGTTTTTTGGCTATTTCCGAAATTGTGGTTGTCGACATTCCAGAAAGGTCATATGGTCCTAAAATTCTTTGGTCAGCGGCCTTCCTGGCTAGACCGTCCGATATACGGTTGCCTTTATTGTTGTTGTTGTTGTTGTTGTTGTGCCCTTTAATCTACCTCAGGACAATATTGATTTTGTCCAAAGCATGGGCTAAAGATTAGTGGCATTCCATTGCTAGCCCTGATGTGATACAAGGTCTTTTCAGGCTTAGAAGTGCTTGTTTGCTGTCAGTGCAGATTGCTACAGTTTTTCCAGATACATCTCTCCTGGCTAGTTCATTTGCGGCTATCGATATGACTGTTTGTCCATAGCCCACTTTGTTCTTAGGTTTAGAGACCTGGAGTATACACCACAACCAATACCTTCCCTTCTTTTCGAGCCATCTGTGTATATGCAAATTGCATTTGTCACATTTGGCTCAACATTCTGTTTAATTTATGTTTTGTAGGGTTTCTTAGAAACGAATGTTGGTTCAATTGAGTCGCTGGTTCCTTGTAGCATGGTTAGTGCCGCTTCCCGCCATACCAGGTATCTCAGTCGTCCCATACCTACATCTGGATTAATACCAACCGTGCAAAGTGGTAACATTGACAGTAACGCAACCTCTTTGATGTAAATATCTAGAGAGGTAATGCCAATTATTACTTCCATAGCAGCAGTCGGTGGCTCCTGTTATATTAGTGCAGGCCATACGTTGTATTTTAATTTATTAATCGTCGTCGCCTGCCGAACTTTAGGTACCCAGGCAATGGCTCCATAGGTTAGCATAGGCCTAATGATTGTGGTATAGATCCAGTGGGTAACTCTTGGCGACAGGCCCCAAGTGCGTCCCACTGTTCGCCGACATCGTTCATAAGCGACATATGCTCGTTTGGCTTTACTATCTAAGTGAGAGTTCCACGTCAGCTTTCTGTCGAGGGTAATACCAAGATATTTCACCTCTTTCTTCAGAAAAATACAGCTTGACATTAAGAAGTTCAGGGGGGTTTAGGCCTCTGATATTCCTTTTTCTGGTGAACAGAACCATCTCAGTCTTCTTGGGATTGATAGACAATGAGTGTTCTAAACCCAATTTTTCTATCGATTTGAGTGCTACTTGGGTTTCGCATATGCTATTCTGTGATTACATATGCGTCTTTGGTCTGGTGGCCAAAGATGAAACAGCGAGCTGCTATAGCAGAACTAAGCAAGGTGCAAAGACTTGCTTGTCTGTCCATAACAGGTTCAATGAAAAGCGCACCCACTGCAGTCTTAGAGATCATCCTGGACCTCCCTCCGTTGCAAATTGTAATAATGGACGAGGCGAGAATGGGCTACTCTAGACTACAAACTCTACCAAGAGGAATTTACAACGATCTTGGACACAACCAAATGGCAGAATATGTGGGGCATACCATAATGGATGCTAGAAAGGACCACATAACTACGAAATACATCTTTAACAAGAAATTCGAAAGTATAAAAGGGATCGAGAACTCTATGAAGTAAACAACCTCCATCAGGAAATAGTCTGGTACACAGATGAATCAAAAACCGAGCAAGGCACAGGAGCGGGAATCTTTGGAAGAGGAACTAGACAGAACATACCGCTAGGAAAATACGCCTCGGTATTTCAGTCAGAGGTGTACGTCATCCTGCATTGTGCAAGTATAAATAATGAACGATCCTACAGAAACAAGAGGATCGCAATACTAACAGTCAGTCAGGCTACACTTAGGGCACTAGAAGCGCCAAAGTTACGTCTGATCTAGTCTGGGAATGTTTACAAGCACTGGCAGACTGGCAATGAAAGGGCGGACGAGCTAGCAAGACCAGGCTCGTCTGCTCTATACATTAGAGCAGAACCCGCCCTGGGGGTGCCTAAAAACACAATCAGACACCAGGAGAATGAATGAACCATCAGCACAAGGAGCAGTGGAACTTGTTGCCAGGATGTGTTCATGGAAAAACATTAATTAAAGCTCCATGCAAGAAAACAGCTGAAACACTGCTCTCCTTGAGTAGGAATCAGCTCCGAATAACAACGGGTCCTCTCATAGGATATTGTGGCCTAAAGGAACAGCTGAATAAGATGGGACTCTACAATGGAGACCTCAACTGCAGACTGTGTAGAAGAGGAACTGAGTCAGCCTTACATGTGCTCTGTGAGTGCGAAGCGCTAGATCACAAGAGACAAGAGCTCTTTGGGAAGACCAAGCTAGAACCAATGAAGAACAACTCAGCACCAGGACCAGTAGGTAAACTGCATAAACTTATGCAGGGATCTAGATTGCTGGAGTGGATACTGTAAATGAGAGGAGCAATAATACAATAGGCCTTAAGGCTTAAGTGTTGACGGGGACAGCAAGGTCGGACGGCTCCTGGAAAAAAAGTACCGGTTATCGTTTTAACTACAGTAGCAACAATCAATTTGATGTTTTGTGTTGTATCTTGTGGTTTTTGGTTGTTTTATCTCGTTTTCGGCTGTTTTCTGTTCTTTTTGGTTGTTTTCTGCTGTTGTTTGTTTTTTCCAGATGTTTCCCGTTGTATTTTGTTGTTTTGTTTTGTTTGCCGTTGTTTTAGGTTGTTAATATAGGATTGTTTCAGATGATAGATGCGACGTTGAATGAGTTTTCAAAAAATATAAACTAGTGCCAGTGGCGTATTTAGAAAATTCATTTGAAGGGGCCCGAACACTTTTTGGAGGGTTCCAAAATATTAAATACAATATAATTTTTCCGTGTTTGAAGTGTCTTTCAATGTTTTGTTTTTCGAAACCTTCCAAAAATAATAAAGTATGGTGAGAACGAAAAATTTATTAAAAATCAAGCTTGATTAGACACTATCTAAATCTTATCAGGATTACGTTCTTAAAAAAAAAACAAAATTATAATATACATGGTCGCTTCCTAGTGAAAACATTTACAGCTCAGTTTATTTTTTACAATATTGTAGAGAAAGGTGTGAAACTACTAAATTAGGGTTTACATTTATCTACAACAACAACAACAACAACAGCAACGTCTCTTAAACCAACATAATTTGTCTACCCAACTTCGCCATTTTACCAAATACTTCTTCTGAGGTTACAGGAATATCATGGTTGATGTAAAGGTTAGCCAAGCCATTCCTGTTTTCTAATGTACTGCTTGTTAAATAATTTTTTAGGTATTTAAGGCTCAAGAACGACCTTTCAGAAGTTGCAGTTATAACTAGTTGGCGATGTGATAAAGATTTGCAAAAGTTTATTAATTTATATTGGGGAAAATGTCACTATTTCAGACGGCATATACCTTGAGGAGGTCTTCTTTGGTATTTTTGTTGGCATTCTTTTTGTACCACATTTCAAGTTCGGTTGGCAACCCTTCTATTGACGACGTATCATAAGAATTGTAAGTTCAAGTAAGTTTATTAGAACAAATGTATTATCCATGCACGTTCTATGCTCTAAGCATAGTTCTACAGAGTCAAAACAAAACGACTTGGGTTCTGGGTCCTCGGAGCCTCCCTCAATACGCCTTTGCTATACTAGATCTTATCTTTTTTACTTGAAGTGATAGAAAAAGTTCTTATATGAAGGCTTTATAGTTTTTTCTTGGCAAAATGTCAGAACGACACAAAACATTACCGCATTCAATTGTCTTTCGGCCGCCATGGCTATTGTGGATTGGGGTTTACTTCCACATTTCAGAAACTTTGAAGCTAAATATTTTAAAAATCCTTTCAAAATAAGGTGAACGAACCCTATATTTTTAGAGACAAATATACAGGGTGTTCTAAAAGTTGGTACTTTCCTCTTTCGAAGCAACGGCCCTTGAAACGGCGAAGCTAATCCACGGTGAATCAGCAGCAAAACAGTAAAAAAAATGTCAAGCAAGTACTCACTATTTGGTAGGTAGCTACGGAAGTTGTAAGTAAGGTCCTGTCGCAGGCGCCTTACAGGTAAAAGTACGATCTGCGATGTCTTCTTCAATTTGGACCACACGATGTTGTCGAAGTCTTCTAGCGTGACCACCATGATGTGGATTCAGACATCCTGTGTCTCTAGCTCTTTGCACAAGCCAGACAAATCGACGAAGTGCAGGGTCAGTACGGTTAGGGAAACGATCGGCGTACACTCGGGAAGCCGCAGCGGTATTTTGACCACACTCACCGTACATTAAAATCATGTCCACCAGTTCATTATTGTTATAAGCATGTACCATTGTTGTTGTTTTTAAAGTCCGATCGGCAGATCTAGAAACAGCAACGCGACGGTATGATGAACTGCCTGTTTTTCTCACCGGCATCGGCAGTTCGGGCAGCACTAGCGCTGCCTTGTTTGTTGGGATATTATGACATGGTGAGTCATTGCCCAGGGACGGACTTAGAATTGAGGATTTCTTCAATGGTCAGTATCTCGTTTTCTCTAAATATTTCGTTTATATGTGACTGGGAAAAAAACACTCATTTTGGCGAGTACTATCCGCTGTATGAAAAAAGTCCCAACTTATGAAACACCCTGTATTTATTTCCGTGATATAATGTACAAGGTGTCTCATTCGAAAAAAATTACTTTATACGAAAAACAGGGTTTTTATTATTTTTTCTTTTTGTTCGTATAAAATTCTGAATGACAAGAGAAAACTAAAAACCATTCATATGAAAACTTTTTTTCTATCCCTTCAAATAAAAAAGATAAGATGGGTGGCGGAGTATGAGGAAACACCCGGTACAAAATGTACAATAACGACTTAGATATTCTTTTACCGCCGACTACTTAAGGGTTGAAGAACATCAGAAATCATGTGTGTTACTCTTTTACGTTAAGTAACCTTGTGGAATATTAGAAGGTATAATTATTCGGTACATTTAGTAGGTATATTTTGTTGGGTTTTACCAATAATTTGTCTAGAATAGTCCTGCTTCTGACAATTAACCTCTAAACATACCCATAAATTACTATGCGATTATTCATGGATTATTATTAAATCATAAATACTATTTTGATATGTATATGCATACATGCTTCCTAGAAATTAATTAATTTTGTCTTTAAAATGCTGGCGCAATAAAATAGCTGCACATTTTGATACCTATTAACACATTTTTATGAAACTATACATTCTCAAACTAAATAAAGATGCATATCATTTAAGTATTTAATTTATCGCGTGGCATTAGTACATTGTATTCATTCCTTTAAATATCGTTTTTTTCAGTTGTTTTTTATTTATTATTTTCTGTATTGAAATAATCTGCTAAGATCTCAGCATATAGACACCACTGGGTCACTAGTACATCCTCCCATGGTTTCCTCAGTCCAGCCATCCCAACCAAGTGAGATGGTGGTGCAACAGCTGGGCAATCGCACAGCAAGTGCTCAAAAGTCTCATCTTCCTGTTCACATCCCCTCCACAGGCCCCTTTTTATATTGTAGAGGTGATTTCTTAATTCTCAATGTTCAATAACAGCACCAGTTGCAATTCGGAGGTGTTGCCTGGGCATGGATAGGTAGTATTAAACTCTCCTATTATTAGGGTATCTAAGGAGTTCTTTACCAGTTGAGTAGCTAGAAGTGTCATCCTAGGCGGCCCTGAAAACTTTGTGAATGCGCTTTTGCAACAGTTTTGTCATAGCTCCAAAGGCAAGACACAAAGAGGTTACTAAGATATGGCGTGACCGTAACATCACTAAAGCTACCAAACTGTCGCTGGTTCAGTCTCTTGTGTTCTCTATATTCTTGTACACCTCGGAAACTTCGACTGTTAAAAAGGAAAGTCGAGCTCGCATAGATGCTTTTGAAATGTGGACGTGCGCCAGGATTAAGTAAACTAACTAAATCACATTCCTCATATTTAATACAATTAATAAGATAGTGAATACATATCCACGCCTGTTTATTTCTTTTGTCTAGTAGACTCTTAAACCAAGAGTGTTTAGAGCTACCAATTTATTTTTTGAAATTAAATATGGGTTTCGTAAGGGTAAGATTACTGTTTATGGGCATGTCAAATCTTATCAATAATATCAGTGAAGCCTTTCACAATAAGCAGCTTAACACTGTACTGTTCTGTGACCTGAGCACAGTATATCCAATATAACAGTAGCGCGACTCTCCAGAATTTTGGTGGTTCGCGCATAGCACCCCGCGCATCGTTCGCAGGATGTTTAGCACGGCAATCGCCTGAGTCGTGTTCAGTCTATGAGAGTGAAGGTAGTGTGTTTGACAGAACCGGTTTAAGGCATTTGGTGAGACGTTGATATGGATATCGGGACGCGTGGAGTCAAATGTTGCGCCGCTGTAGGTTGTATTAATAATTCCAAAAACTGTGACTAAAGTTTTTTTAAGTTTCCTCAAGATGCTGCCAGGTAAGCGATTCCTCCAATGTTTAATATGCTCCTTTATTACCTAATAATATTAACCCAGCTTATACAAATACAATCTTTGAGTCATGCGGATCACAAAAAGATCTTTCGGCCGAAGCCACAAATGCGCTGGCTGGCTCTTCTGGGTGCCTTCTGGCTTTGTTTTTTCCATCCTTGACTCCTCAGGTTACACCCGAAACCAAGTGTTATGTTATGTGATCTCATCTAGATGTGAGCACATGACATCCGTTTGGGCCTGATGAAGCCAATTAGCAGAAACACGTGTCGCTCGGGTTACCATCCTTCAGTTGTTCTGCTCCTCAACCTCTTTCTCTTTTGCGGTCACGCCCCATTATTTTCTAAGATCTTTGAGTTTTTACACAAAATTACTATCACGTCCCCTTCTTACCTCAAAGATAAATTTTAAGCGTGACATATTATTATTATTAGCTTTCCTAATAATTTCTCATTGTTTCCTGGCAGCACCACAACGTTCAAAAGATCTTTCACGATTAATAACAAAATTAATGTGATTATGCATTCCAACATTATGAAATTTTACGCAGGAAGTGAAGTCCATTATTTTTAATGTGATTATGCATTCCGACATTATGAAATTTTAAGCAGGAAGTGAAGTCCATTTTAATGGATGCTCAAATAGAGAGTTCACAATAAAAAGAATCAACATGCTAGTTTCAAAAATGTATCATTTTCCTCTATAAACATGGAGTGTTTTCTTCAATATGCCTATTCATATACGTAATATACAAATACAGAAGGAAGGGTAGTCTTGGTAATCTAGGTAAAAAACAGTTTTGCAATTTTTTTATGAATAACGACCAGTTTAGTATATTTTATCGTTGTTATAAACCTATTGATCTTTATTTTTTTATGTACACCTAACAGGTCTTCATCGGTTTTGCTGTTTGCCACTTTTTTGTGCCTAAACGTTTCTCTACGATGATTGATGAAGATACATTTAAAGGTTGTGCGATAACTAGACATAAATGTTATTTTGGACGCTACGTCTTTACTTATAGCCATATTTGAATCATATAAGATATTATAAAGTTTTTATATTTATTTAAATGTTTAAGGTTAAGTAAGATAAGACAAAATAAAGTTGAATAAGTCTCGCATTTTTGTTGATTTACTCACAAACAATAAAGCCACCTATTTTCTCGGAGTTAACAATTTTCTTTCATACACCGACTATTTCTTGTTTTGCTTCTAAACAAAAATGTTTACACCCCATTTATATGCAAAGAATCCATGATGAATTAGAAGAATCAGTACAAAACATTTTCACGTATGGACAATAAATTGCTAAGCCGACCCTGTGCTCAAGACGTAAACGGCAATACTCGCGGCTCGTGCTGAGGAGCCGGCGTGGGGATATGAGAGGCCTGTTTTTCGGAGACAAATTGTCTGCATGATTTCTAGGGAGTTGCGCTACTGTATTGGATATACTGTGACCTGAGTAAGGCATTCGATTGTGTCAACTATAATATTTTCCTGAAAAAACTCAGGAGATGCAAATTACCACAGAACAGTACCAGGCTGATAGAACCGTATCTCAAAAACTGGGCTCAGGTGATGGAGACTGCAGGAGTGAGGTCAGCGAAGAAGAAAATGCATATTTGTGTTCCACAAGGATCAATAATGAAGCCAATTCTATTTCTGGTATATATAACGATTCACCAGCTCCTGGAGCAGCCTATACTCTGTTTTCTGATGAAACAACTGTGTCCCTCACTTCAAATAGTTAATAGATTTATGAATTGAATGACTTATCAGTGGCCCAGAACAGAGCTGAAAGATGGTTCTGCCTAAACAAACAAAAGAAAAAAAGAATTGTCTTTTCCATACGAGTCCTTGCAGATGCAGGCCAGGGTGGTGACTCAGTGAAGTTTCTGTGTGTGCATACCTAGATCCAAGGGGTGCACATATTGAGGCGGAGACTGGCAAGCTATGGGTAAGATCTCCGCAGCTTGAGGGTCTGTGCTTCAAAGAAAGTTTTAGGAACCGCTTATTTTGCCTTATTTCACCCCCGCCTCTCTTACCCGATCTAGTTTGTGGACACTCTTCTGTTGTCCCAAGTTTGTTTGGTCTCCAGTGGAAGCTGTAGCAGTTAGCAGTGACAAGTGGCCTTGAATATCGAGGATTATACAGGTTCTTCTGGAAAACTGGGGATACTCTCCTTGCCCTGTCTATATATCCTGGAGAATCTTTAATTTATTAAACGTAATGTGGGATCATTTAGAACCTATAAGGACCTTCCTAACTATGAAACCTGATCCAGTAATGATCTTGTGCCTTCTTATAAGCGACTGCGTTGATATCAGGATAGCCCAGGTTGTGCTACTTAAAAATAGTTTTTATTCGATTCCAGAATATTTGAGCTACAAGTTTTAGCTGTATATCTTTTTAATTGTAAAATATGTGTGTAGAATTAGTATACATTAGTGTAACTTTACATCAGAAACAGTCTAGTGTAAGTGGACCTGTATAAAGGCCATTTCCCATTTGACGTGTGTAAGCATTAAAATATTAATATTAGGTAACGTTCCTATAATTTTGAAGATCGGTGCATGGGAGGCGAACTAATTTGCAAAAAACAAAATAAATATTCCTCAAACTCCGTTTTTAGGCGTTTTAGGGGTTCTTGACCATTTTCTACTTTTTGGAGTTGGGGTGAAATTGGGATGGTTGGGGGTGGGTGGTTCTAAAACTGGAAACATTTTTGTATTCATAATAGGCTCTCCACCAACCTGTGAAAGAAAGACCTAGCATCATAATACACTTTTTCAGATTTCGGATGTTAGATTGATTTTAATGAAATTTTTACACAGTATGATATTACCGTGACGAGGATGAAAAACGTTTATGATTTTTAGAAATCGTGTGAGTGGCGGCGCAGGAATAATAAAAAAACTGGAAATATAAAAACAGTTCAAACTTCGTTTCTAGGCGTTTTAGGGGTGCCTGATCGTTTTCTACTTTTTTGAGTGAGGGTGAAGTTTGGGTAGTTGGGGTTGCGGGGTCGTAAACTTTTTTGTATTCATGACCTGTGGAGGAAAGAAAGAAAGAAAGAGGCATAAAACACTTTTTTTGTCGGGCGGGCAATGATTTGGTTGCTAAGGGATCTCACACTATAGCTTCATGCTATGGGAGAATAATAAACTGGTATCACGGTAATGTGTGAGAAGTACTGAGTCAACTTGACTTCATTTTTTAGGGCATTGAGAACATCGTACTCATATATTAAGGGGCAGATCAATGCAAGGTGTATCAGCAACTGACCTGTAAATGCTGGGAATCTCTGACACTTGGAAAACGGAATGACAGAATTAGGCAAAGGTATCTGGAATACCCATTGAAGTACTGTTGACAGAGCCATCCACCTTAGTTTCTTGAGGCAATCCACGCTAACGTATAAAATGCCAAAAGGATCATGGTTGATTTTAGCTTCGATATTTAGCTTATACAGATTATGTTCTTATTAATTTGAAGTTTTCTATTTTTCATTATTAAAATTCTTCTGCAGGGGCTTTATTTTTCAGTATTAATCTGTGTGGGTGGTTTTTATTATTTTATTTGACGCAGAAGTTAAGAGAGTTCTATCAACGAGGGTATTTTAGTTTATGAGAATTTTTTTCACTGCATATTTTGGTATTACATCGTGGATCGTGGATATTGTTTTCGTTTCCGTAGCAGATGTATTGTGCTGTGTATCCTTGTGCATCATTGAATACTAACCTCAGAGTTGCCATTTCAAGTTAAATGAACTGCGAAAAAGCTAAACATGCTTCAGTTCTTCCTCGTAAAGATAAATCATAATATGCAAAATCAAACTATATGAGCTAACCCAATTTCTATACTTTGCCTGTTAGATAACTTCTTGGGAAAGGCGATGTCTTGCTTGTGATATTTGAAAAATGGAAAATACCGTGTTTTTCATTAGGCATACGATGAGAAGCTGCTTTGTTGTTAGCTATCCGTGTGATTTAACACGCATACTTTTTAGAGAAGTTACATAATCATACCCAAGACATGTAACGCTCGATATTGTAAAAATATGAGTATGGAATGCAGCATATTAACTCAAAAAACTTTTATGGTTCTTGTATGCGTGGTATATAACAAGTTATAATCAGATACCAATTCACAACGCACATGATGAACTTAGCTGTACTGAGTGCTCCTTAAGGCGTATTTAGACTATGCAACAAATTGTAAAATAACGTATTTCAAAATAGTGTTTTGAAACAAGTTGTAAATCCTACTAATGTGTTTTAAAACAATGTTCGTATTTTATAACCATGTTTTCATTGTTTTGCAATATTTTTTAAAACAATAAACTTGTTTTAAACAAAACTTTATGGAACTTGTTGCACAGTCTAAATGCGGCTTTAGATTAACATCCAGTCAGAAGGAGCTAATCTAGAGGAGGTCATATTATATTGAATATCATAATAACAATAATAAAAACAATACCTTATTGCCCTACAAATAATAGTATAGTGTTCAGTGAGCGATAGTGCTTTAAATCAACAAGTTGAAGACTATACTTTATCTACCACCGAAGCAATGAATAGTATGATTTAAATACCTACATCATAATTATACATAACATTTACAACTTAACCTCAATTCGGTCACTAAAATAAATATTGTCAACGTTCGAATTGGCGTTTGACGTTTTAGGTATATAAAGACATTTGCCGATTTTATAGCGCCTATTTAATCCTATACATTTTCAAGAGATTAGCAGTACAGGTTTAGATTAGGCGGTGTCATGACCCACGACTGGAACGTGAGTTATTAAAAATAATTGATGCTGTTTATTTAGAGGTGGTATTTCCTGTTTAAAAGTAGCTTGATAATGGCTGTTTAACTTAAGGGGCCTGGGTAGACACCTTTATGCGTATGTATTTGCCATGTAAAACACGGACTCACAATTTCCCGCACAACTCACTTTATTTGCAAACCAATATTTAATATTTCAGAAGTTAAATTCTCAATGAATGACAACTATTTTCGATTTTCTCAAAGAAGTGTTTTAATGTGCAAAGAACTCACAGTGCAAAATCATACACTTTATAAATGCCTGTAATTTAACAGCCAAACACGATATCAAAAAAAGGCTAAATAGTTGCACAAGCGAAAGCTTTCTTCTTCAATTTGCTTTTGACTCATTACTGTAAGTTTAAAGGTAACGTCAGGAGCTTGGAAATGCGAAATTCATTTTTTTAGTGACCCTTAGACCTTACCTTTGGACCTTTTCGCCTTACCTTTGGATTTTTGGACATATCTCCCCTCATTTTAGACACACGTACTGGAGAAAGGGAACAGGCGACCACGCCTCCTCGCTAACACAGAAATACGTCTTATCTTGGCTTCTCAATTTCGCGCGCCATACCCTAGATCCTTAATGGGAGTAGATACAATCCAATTACAGCACAACTCAAGCGAACTTAAAGCTAAAAGTTGCAAGTATCGGATATACTCATTACAAAAAGCTAAAAGTAACATAAAAATTTACAGAATATTTTTCTTTGATATGGCTATAGTCTATACAATAGGGTGATCAACTTATGCTCCGAAGTTTGATACCTCTGATATTATGAGAGATACAAAAAACTCTTCTATAAAAGCTGTAGGTAAAGCTAAGGTCTACATTTTGGAATTATTTTACAGTATACAAGGTTATTAATAAAGTCACATTATACCAAAGTTGAATTTTTTCAAATGGAATATCCTATATATTGTCCCGAATTTGATACAAGGTTTTTTCAGAGATATGGCCACTTTTATGTGAAAATATTAATGAATTCATCACCCTGTATCTTAAAAAATCAATAACTGGAATCTTGATTCTCAATGCTAGAATAATTTTATGGTTGTCTAGTTTTGTCTAAAATTATCAATTCTCTGCTATCGTTGATTTTGTATACAGGTAGAACCAAAACTCACGACCATAATTTTCTTTGTTATTTTGAATCGAACACCCCGTATATTCCACTTTTATAAGCATTTCCTATACCTAAATATAACAGTTATGGAGTTATTTCGATTTGAACTAGTAAAACAATATTTTTGCCAAATTCTGGTTTTCGTTAAGTCATGGTCATGGGTGGTTTGCTTGTTATATTTGTTAAATAATTGAAATTAATATTTTAGTTTTAATTCGGTTTCAATTGGCTATTACAATTGGCAATTACCAAACTGAAAAGCATCTGTCACACAAAAATTAGCTGAAAATAAAACTACAGAATCTTTTGTTAACAAGACTATATATTAGTTACTACAAGAAAGTTTATATGTGATGAACGTATCAAAAACGAGAAAATAGATTTTGGCTAAGCGTAAGCATGCAAAAGTGATTGACTCTTGTCTTATAAACCGAAGATGTTTCTAAAGGAAGCTACAAATGTTTAATTGATTTCCTGTTACAACTTCCTGTTAGTTCTTTTATTCCCGTCTATTTATAGTACTTCCATCCTTGACTTAGCTCTTTTCTAAGAAAGGTCAAACTCTATGTCAAACACGGTAGCCATAGCCAACTCTGAGAAACTTTCAGTATTTGGCAAAAATGTAGTATTATTAGGAATCGTTTTATTCCTTCCATAGCTCCATAAATGTTACGTTTACTCACGGGGAATGATTAATAAAAGTGGAAGTATTTTTTAAGAACTTCCTGACGATGCTATAAAATACAGGGTGTTCCACTTAAAATAACAAAAAAAATTATGGTCGCGAGTTTTGGTTCACCCTGTATACAAAATCAAACAGAGTAAAAACTTGATAACAACAAAACAAAACAACGACGAAATTATTCTAGTATTGAGAATCAAGCTTCCAGTTATTGATTTTATAAGATACAGGGTGATGAATTCATTAAGATGTTCACATAAAAGTGGCTATATCTCTGAATTCATTAAGATGTTCACATAAAAGTGGCTATATCTCTGAAATTACCCTGCATAACCTGATAAAACCCTATATTGTTGGAATAGGGAGAGTGAGCACAATTCAAATTTAGGATAATATATATGGTGTTTCATTTGAAAAAACATAATTTTGGTATGCCGTGAGTTTATCAATAACCCTGTATATTATAAAATAATTTTAAAATGTAGACCTCAGCTTTATCTACAACCTTTTTTCGAAAGTTTTTCTTTATCTCATAATGACAGAGGTATCTAACTTTGGAGTATAAATTGATCAACCTGTGTAACAATAATCCGAAACCGAATTAAAGTTAGAACATATTACATGCAGCGACGCTATGGCTAGATTAGTTTTCGGCATGCTCAGATAAAAAGTGCAACACCTACCTAAGTGACGTTTGTTTCGGAACATAAAAGTTTAATTTTGACAGCAAGTGGGCAGAACCTATTTCATTACGTACTAATTTATAAAAAAATTTCAAGACAGAATTATCTTGCCATAGATCAGATCTAGTGGCTGTCCGTCAAAACTTCTCTAATAAGTTGGCATGGTTTGCACCTCTCCGAGGATAAACACAACTTCAAATCCAATATATTTCCTCTGAATATTTTTTAAAAGTAACGTATGATTTGCATAGCAGGATTCCATACAATTGGTGCGTATTTAAGCTTAGAATGTGCTGGTGTAAAATATAGTGTTTTAATGTATTGTACAGGTCAGCAATATAAGAGCAGTTTACATTTTTTGTACTCCTATCGAGTGCCGACCGGTCGCTTGCGGCTTTTTTTGCTGTGCTATTATACGACCATTAGTATAGTCAAAATTGTATGTATCTGTGTATAAAGAGATGTTGATATACAATAAATAGATCAATTTATTTTGTTTTTATCTACTGCAAATTGGTATTTTCGATTATTTTGATCTCCTACGACTTTCGGAATTATTATAATATATTATATTTTATTTAGATAATTACGGTTTTATCATTACTCAGGTCTACATAATAACGTAAATGCGCCGGTACTCTGTAACATAACAGTGTTGCCATTCGTAGCGACTTGTCGCGAAAATAGCAACTTTTCGATTACGTTGAAACGTAGCAGCTATTTAACACAATAAACCCATTTGTAGCGACTTTTTCGAGTCTTGGAATTTTTTGTTTTCGATTTAAATTTCTCGCATTTATCTTAATCATTGTTCTTCAAACTGTAACAATTTCTATTTTCTAAACAGAACACTACTCATTACTGCTTGTCTATTCTTCTTTTTGTTTTTTCCTAGACTGTCGAGTATAGGGTGTCTTGAAAGTCGCGTACATAATTACTGGGAGCAAAAGAGAAAAATCCATGTTTTGAATCTTTTGATTAAGTATTTAATTAGTAGTTAATTATTAAAAGTAGCCAATCAGGCACGTACTACATAGAGAATGAGTGTGAAAGCAGTAGGAGATGTTAGAGCGAGACTTGCTGTCAACAAATTTACAGTCTGGATAATAATTGCGATTCGGGAACCGCTCACGATAAGGGCATGATGCCGCCTCATCTCAGCGCTACGGTTACACTCACCGTAAATAATGAGCATCCCAACGTAATTAACAGCCGTAGGTTCGGTTAGGTTAGGTTAGGTTAGGTTAGGTTAGGGGGGTCAAACGTACAGGCCGGGTTAGATAGCCCCAACACTGCAGCCATTGGCTTATTGTATTGTCCTGTGCGCTTGTTAATCCGTGAAGAGTTTTGTGACCTTGATAAGATCCGAGAGTCTCTTCACGATATCTCGATTGGGGAGTGATTTGGGGTTGTTTGGCCCTATCAGTCTGAATCTCCACCAGCGTAGGGCCTCACATTCAAAGATTATGTGAGAGGCTGTTTCGTCGTCCTCGTCACATAACAGCCGTATAATGAGGTAATGAGATGTTAATGATATCTCACTACAGCAAAATTTTACACACTCACTCGTCAGTCAGCCTGAGTTTTGCCCGGTCTAGTAAAGGTAGACTAGAGTCTACTACCGAATGAGCTGTCTACGCGCCTGATTGGCTACTTTTATTAATTATTAGTTACTATGACTATTAACTATTTAATATAACTGTTAACCATTTAATTAAAGAAATTTATTGGTATCGGGTAATTCTTCACTGTAGCGACAACGCAGCGACATTCGAGACGGCTAGTAGCGAATTTCGATCTGATCTGCCTGGCAACACTGTAACATAAGAGTTTCTATCACCATGATTACCATGACGATCGGGCAGTTTCGGATGCTTACCATACCACAAAATACAATACTACGCTGACATATTTACGTAGCTACCCGATCCTATAGTGCATAGCGCATAGAAACGCGTTTCTCAGTTACAGAGTACCGGAGCAGCACTATAGAAGTGTCGACACTGATTGTGACCTGAAAAAAATGTAAACAACTCGTATATATCTGACTTCTACTATACAAGGGTTGGAAAAAGCTTTAGCTTCTTTAACTTTTTGTTGCAGAACAGCATTCAAATAATAGATAGTTTACTGATCCTTAAACATCAGACACTGATCGAACTGGATTGAGACACTGGCGCCGCCAAAAAATTGTACAGGGGGGGGGCACTTACTTAAAATGAGTGCTCAAATCAGGGGCAGAGGAGACAAATTCGGTTTTTGGTTGTACAAGTTTCCTATCTTCGCTGCTCCAGGGGGGGGGCGCCCCCCTGCCCCCCTCTGCTGACGGCCATGGATTGAGATCACTGTTTCCGTAAAGGCCTAATATGCTAAGTTCCACTTTCCACGCTTCCACTCATACTTAGCCTCAAACGTTTTATGGTAGTTTGGTAGTCAACATCCCTCTGGAAAAATGAAAACAAATGGGTGATTTATTCGATTAATATTTTGAAATATTTCATCCATGATCAATTAGATAATGAGGACAGTTTAATGCTTTGAAGGTTATACTTGAGTTCAACAATAAAATTTTATTAAGACGTCAAATAACTAAAAATCAGGTTATTTTTTCTAGACCAAGTCATTCTTGCCTAGCAGTAGTGAGCTAGATCGTACATACCGTCAAGGAGGATTTTCGTTATATTCGACGCTTTTTTAAGTGGTCCATAAACTCCCCATTATTGTAAAATATATAAGATTTTTCCATGACAAACTGATTTATTTCTATCATCATCAAGTTTTTCAAAGTGTTTATTTGTTTTATGTGTGGTAGAAGACAAGGTGTTCTTTGTGTTAAGGTTTTTTAAATGAAAAAATTGTAACATTCCTATTATTAAGCGCTAAATCCAGGTTACCTCTATTGGTATTAAATTAAATTATAAAACATTTTAACCAAGCTGCGTTGAATGAAAATTAGGGCTATTGTTATAATTAGAAAATGGAGTCAAGTTGATTGACTCAGTACTTCCTACACAAAACGGTGATATCATTTTATTATTTTCCCATTGCATAAGAGTCTGAGTTCCCCCTGCAACCAAATCATTACCCCCCTCCCCGTCCAACACAGAAACTCTCGTAAATAATTTCTTGCATCTTTGTAGGAACTAGGACGATACAGTTTTGATTCCGCAAGCTTCAACTGGATGAAACGTCACGATCATGAACCACCAAATCGCTTAAAATCGAAGTTTGACCTATTTTTATATTTACATATATCATTTATTGCTAAAGCAATACTCGTATGTATGAGTATACATCAGAAAATGCTAGTTCCTTGGTTTCTGTAATAAGCAAGACAATGTTCCGAGGGACCTAAAAAGATGTATAATGCCGCTAGGTCCTTCTTTCGCAGATCAGCGGAGAGTCTATTATCAATACAAAAAAAATCAGTTTTACAACCCTCTACCCTCTAACCACCGCAATTTCACCCCCACCCAAAAAAGTAGAAAATGATTGGAACCCCAAAAACGCCTAGACACGAAGTTTGAGCTGGTTTTATATTTTTTTTATTGCTGCGCCGCCACTGATACGATTTCTAAAAATCATACGCTTTTTCCATCCTCACCAAGGTCCAAAAACTGTGTCAAAATTTCATTAAAATAATTTCAATAATTTCGAACATATACAATACAGAACGACCTAAAGCAATACTCGTATGTTTACATGAGAAAATTCCCTTGGTTTCTGTAGTAAGTAAGGTAATGTTCGGATGGGACTAAAAAAGTGTGTTTTGGTGCGAGGTCTTTCTTTCACAGGTCAATGGATAGCCTGTTACTACCCCCACCCCCCAACCACCACAGATTTCACCACCACCCAAAAAAAAAGTAGAAAATGATCAGGAACCCCTAAAACGACTAAAAACGAAGTTTGAGGACGAAGTTTGAGGAATATTTGAATTTTTTTTGTCATTTGCTAATTACTCCGCTGCCCATGCACCCATTTTCAGAATTATAGCAGCATTACCTACCACGACCACTCGTATATCTGTCCAAATTTCATCACAATCCATGCTGCGGTTACTGAGATTATGAGGTTAGGAAAACTCGACAGACAGACAGACAGACAGACAGACCGACGGAAATGAGTGACGTGGATTTTCGTTTTGTAGACATCATAAATCGCCCAAAAGCGTATTATCTCAAAATCGAAAATTTTCGCGATCACAACACTACCCTCACCGGTGTGAGAAGTAAAAGTACTTTTTCCGGCTTATTGACGAAAGGTCTCGTGTACAATCTTCTTCTTCTTATAGTGCCTTATCCGTTGCGGACGTTGGCGATTAGCATGGCTATCTGTACTTTGTTCACTGCACTCCTGAATAGCTGTACTGAAGTGAGCCCATACCATTGACGTAGATTATGTAGCCATGAGTGTCTACGTCTCCCGGGTCCCCTTTTGCTGTCCGTTTTACCCTGTAGGATAAGTTGAAGAATTCGGTATTTTTCGTGACGCATTATATGCCCAAAGTATTCCATTTTCCGTTTTTTGATCGTAAAGGAAATCTCCCTCTGTTTACCAAGTCTACGGAGAACCTCTTCGTTAGTAATGCGATCTATCCACGATACACGCAAAATACGGCGGTAAACCCACATTTCGAATGCCTCCAGTTTCCTCATCAATGGGTCAGTCAGAGTCCATGCCTCCACTCCATACAGAAGAATTGAGAACACATAGCATTTCGCTAGTCTAATTTTTATTTTTAAAGATATATCTCTACTAGTAAAAAGCTGTTTCATGTTGTTGAACGCTGTTCTCGATTTCTCAATTCTCGATTTTATTTCTATAGACTGATTCCATTGTGAGTCAACCATCGATCCAAGGTAGCAATATTTCTCTACCCGTTCTACCGGTTCAGTACCAATTAAGAGTTGCCCTGCTTGTTGTTGTTTACTGATAATCATCCACTTGGTTTTTGAGGTATTGAGCTTTAAACCGTATTGTTCACTGACGACTTGTATTCTCTCTACCAGATGTTGCAGTTCATTAATGTCGCTGGCAAGTATGACTGTGTCGTCGGCATATCGAATATTGTTGATCAACTCCCCGTTTAGTTTAATGCCCTCAGCAGCTTCATATAATGCTTCTTTGAAAATTTCCTCTGCATATCTATTAAATAAAAGCGGTGACAGTATGCATCCCTGTCGTGTACAATCAAGCTCTATATATCTGATGATTGTTATTGCTAATAAACATGATTATTAAATTATTTCTTCATTTGCAATGACGTTTTAAAGCAAACGAGATGGCATCTCGTAATAAATTTCCTGTCCAGTCTACGTCAAGGATATCATTTCACCTAGAGCTTGCGTTCTTCAAAACAGCATTCAGATAATTGATCTTGCCAAGATGCCAATAAGATACAGGTAAAGATAGAGTAATTAGGTATAAATTGCGGAAGGAGCTGCATAAACAAAATAGAGTGAGATCCTTGAGATAGCATTGTTATAGGTGATTCATTTAGTATTCGCGTTTTTAAAAAATACACGTGTTTGTACATATTGTTGCAAATTATCCACATGGAAGAGTCGTTATAACCGTTTATTCTGAAAATTAGACCAACATTGATGGTTTAAGGAGCTAAAAGTAATCGAATCAGCATTGGATTCAGCCTAGGATCATTAAGATGTTCATACCTGATAAACTAACTTCGAGTGACTTGACTCAGAAATTTGTCACTAGATCATGGTAGGGACCCTTGAGGGCTCTAACGTGAACATATTTTCACTTTAATTCTGGCATTTATACAGGGTGACTCATATAATATTTATGTATCATACATGGACCTTTCAATTAACCGTTTAGGCGTAAATCGCCATTAGTATAAGCGGATATCAGAAAAAAAAATATCGCAGCCATTATAAAACTTAGAAGACCGTGACTTTGCGGTACGACTAAGCATGAAATGCGTCACCTTAGATCAGACGGCTAAATTTGAATTGTTTTTGTACTTATCAGTAGATTAATTAAGTAAGCTTCACTCACATATAACTTGATTTTTTCAAATAGGAATGCCTATTTCTGTTTATAGAATCAAATTCTCTTCTCTAACCAGAAACAGCAGCAGCAACAAAAAAGCTTATTTTTCACAGCCTACTAGCTATTAGTCAATTTCCAAAGTCAGTAAAAGAAATTTGATTGAAGAAAAACTACCATCGATTGTTGGTGGCAGTGTAGTGTATATTACCGTAATGTGTGGGAATTACTGAGTCATTCAACTTGGCTTCATTTTTTAGTTTAATTTTTTAGTCTGAGAATTAGACCTACAGACATGGCTTAAAAAGCTAAAATTAATGGAAGTAGTAATGGATTCACTAGGATTCAGGATCATTAAGACATTCATGGTTAGATAGAGGATAGACTTTATTGAATTACAAGATTCTTATTGACAACGCTATATAAACAGAACAAAATATGTGGATGCATATCCACTTATATTTCATAGAAGTTATCTAGGCTGTAATAACGTTTTTGTAACAAAACATTTCTAAGCTTTTACGGAAAACTTTTAAAACATTTTGACTTCTAAACGAGTGAGGGGTTTATTGCAAATCTTGGCTACATTATACAGGGTGTTTCCTAAGTTGGAACTTTTCTTCAAAGGGCATATAGTACTCGCCAAAAGGAGTAATTTTCCCAGTAACATATAATCGAAATGTTTAGAAATATCAAGATATTGACCGGCGATAATGAAATCCTCATTTCTAATTCCGTTCTGTGCGATTAGATGACAACACAGGCAAAAAACAAAAAACCCAGTTTACAACGGAGCGGAGCATAGATGTACGTAGCAGCATGTTTCTGACGTCTCTCGAATATTTTCGTGATACATCGGATTTTAAAAATAACCGGCAAAACTAATAATGGATTGGTGGTTATGATTTTAGTGTACGGTGTATGTGGTCAAAATGCCTCTCGGACTTTGCGAGTGTATGTTGATCATTTCCCTCACCGTATTCGCACCCCTCCTCCCCGTCGATTTGACTATCTCGTGTAAACGATTAAAGACGCAGGATATGTGTATTCTCGTCATAGTGGACACACTGGACGACATAGGCAACCTCGAGTTGTCCAAATTTAAGAAGAAATACCTTCCTTTTCCGTTTCGCGGCGCTAACTTTGAACAATATCTATTGGCGATTCCAATTACCGAGGAGGGCGCTGGCGTTTGTAAACAAATATGGAGGATAGCAGGTATCCTGCATGCTGTGACACGCTTTTGGAGGAAATGCGTGGCAATGAATGCTTGTATCATAGTCTTTTTTGGAGTGTCAACCATAAACACTGCTGTTTGTATTAAACTTGCTAGCCTTTCTTGATTTGAAGCCTGATGTAGATGCCATATTCTTGACGATAGCGTATGAAGAAGGCCCGAAGAAATATTCTAACACAGTATATACCAATTAACAAAGCACAAACTCGAAAACACAATTGAACGAAGAAACATAAACGGCATATAAACGGTTAATGGCATGTTAACTGTGTGCCGTCCAAAATTCGAGTACCTGCTTTGTCAGTGTAGATTTTTGCCGCTAGAGGTCTCATCGATTTTTGGAATTGCCAATAAGACTCGTGTGACAGGACCGCACTTAAAACTTCGCAGCGAACGAATAGCAAGTATTTTCTTACCATTTTTTTATTATTTTGCTGCAGATTCATCATACATTAGCTTTGTTTTTGGAAAGAAAAGTCCCTACTTTGAAAACACCCTGGATATAATTGAGTTTTTAATGAGTGATGATTTGGGGGTGATTGATTTAAAATCATTTTTTTGTCTTATATTATATTCTATATTCATGCTCTCAAATTTTGTTTCATTTGTGAATATCCGTGATGTCATTTCCAAAATGGATATAGTGCTCAGGGCCGTATATAACGGGGGGTTTAGGGGGTTCAAACTGGTTAGTCAGGCAACGGAAAGAATGATATTTTCTGTTATTTTAAATATCGATTATTTATCATTATAAAAAACACGACTACCTATAGATAAAAAACTGTCACCAACTTTCGATCTCAACACCGAGGCACATAAAATCCCGCCAATTTTTAGTGTTATTCATCCGAATTTCCTTTCCAGCACATATTCGAGCATTGGGGCCATCTTTACATTGTGACTTAGTTGAGAATGATGCTTCGAGGTAAGAGCACGTCGTTTAAGTGAATTATGAGATAGTTGAGCAGTCCACAAGGTAAGCGTAGGTTTTTAATATATCAACACCGAGACTTGTTTATAAATACGTACATGCATATGCAAATATATTGCTTGTCATTTAAATAATTTAAATAATGTAATCTAACTTATCAACTCCGAGGCACTCAACACCGAAGCCTTTTTGTGCCTCGGTGTTGACAAAGCTGCGTCGGAGCTGACTAGAATGGTTGTTAGTTATTATGTATAAAATATACATAATATTTATTTTTTACAGAAGTATTCCAAAGTAAAGATGGCAAAAAGAAAATCTGATGAAGAGAAAGAAACTAAAGAGAAAAACAGAAATTACCCTAACTAGTTAAAAGCAATACTTTTGTACGTTAAATAATAAACAATTACTAAAATGATTATATTTTTGTTTAGCTTACTCTTAACTAACACTATATATGCACGCATAATTAATTATAGGGAAATATTTACTCATTACCGTCACTTATAACTCCGAAGCACATACATTTTCAATTTAGGTACTTATTTTTTTCAGGAAAAGGTAAATTATTTTCAAAGAATATGTTTTTCGTACAAATTCAGCTTTATTTTCAAAATTTTTTGCTTATGCAATTGCAACCTTAACTCCGTAGAACTAAATTCAACACTGAGCTAGCGCCATTTTAATTTTCTGTCAAATTTCGTAAAATAGAGCTTCTTGATCTCTGCCACATTATCGATTAACTTTCTGAATGTTTACTAAAAATGATTTTAAGATCATTTCATATAATAAGCAGTTTTAATAAATAAAATGTTTTTCATATAATTTGTCCTGTGCCGGTAGAATGACCCGTATGAGAATAGACGCCCCAAAATGGGATGCCGTTACTTTGGAACAATGTAAAATAGCAAGTTTTGGTGCTGTTACTTCCAAGAGTTTCCCTAACTTTTCTAAGTATGTCAATTGCGTTAGCTAATTCATTGATAAAACTATCAATGTGATTTGTAAAATTCAATTTTTGCTCAATATTTACACCTAAGAACTTCATGCTGTGTATTTTATATCATTGCTTAAGTAAACCGCGTCAAGAAAGCAATTGAAACTCATGACTTTGGTTTTCGAAATATTAGAAGATAAAAAATTGCCGTCACTCCATCTTTTGATTAAACCTATACCATTTTCAATTTTTTCTGAACAATATACCCACACAGCACCCGATATACCTAGGACATCCTGAATGAAGCCGTATCGCCCAAATTTGGGATAAGACCAGAATGGCATCTACAGGTTATCTGTAGGCTATCCTAGGTTGTACTAGGTTAGCCCTAGGATAACCTGTTTGGAATATTCTGTGGCAGGCAGGCATGGACATCCTATGGATGGGCTGGCTGCCTATCACCGGAATATCCTAAGGATCACGGTTATGCTTTTGGAGATCCTCAGCTTGTATACTATGAGGTTCAAGGGATATCCCTTCAAGACCATACTCTTCTTTATACAAAATCTGAAATTTGACAGTGTGGACATTAGGAAGACGAAAGAGGTGGAAAGTGGAGGTGACTTGCAGCAAAGTTGTGCAAAGCAAGGTAACAGCTTGCAGTAGTTCCTGGTTCCTGGATCGTTTTTTGCCGTTTATCATATCTTCCAATACCTTTACCATCTGTACCTGTGATCTGTACCATCCGACACGCTAAGGGCTCCCATTGCAAACCACAAATTGCAAGTCAGATAATAATTCGGTCACCTGTTTATTTTCGCAAGGTGGGTGTAAAATTGTCCAAGTTAACATTCTATAGGAACATTAAAAAGGAAAAGGGAAGTTTAATGGCAAAACATTATATCACGATATACTTTATGAAGGAATGGAACAGAATAAGTTTAGAATGAATTGTGTTAAACACTCGGAAGGTAGGTAGGTGGATCTTTAGATGGTGATGGTGCTAGTGAAAAGTGTACCACATTAGCTAATCTGTGCCCTGAATAACCTGATATGTAAGCCAAAGAAGTATAGGAAAACAGTTCTAGAAAAGTAATCCCGTTGTTTTCGAGTAACCTAAGTGTTTCGCATAAGGTGACCCGTGGCGGTCTGTACTGCTATCTCTTAGAACAACCTAAGAATTTACCTATGGGCTTACGGCAGACTAAATGATAATATTTTGGGCCAACCTGAGGATTTCCTTATAGGCTTACCTATGGTGGTCTAATAAAGTCCCATCGGGATATTTATAGGCTGTCCGATGCCAGGTCGTCCAGGATATGGCTTTCCCTGGGACATTTTGTATATCCCTTTAAGGACAGCCTAGGACCATACAGTCGATATCGAATTGTGTGTGGGTAACATCAAGTGATTTGACTTCTACACATTTTCAACACTTACAATGAGCATGAGTTCATATAAAGGGTGGTCCGTCCAATAAGAGCGCGGTGCTATCTACTATCTAGCGACCTTACTGTTTAAATTACAAGAAAACGGCTTGAATAAAAAACGTTTCTTTGCAAAATGGTCTACTTGTTGAAAATAATTTCAAAGATGGCCGACATCCGGAAATACCGGAAGTAGGTATCGGCGGTGCACAGCGTAGCCGCCCCACTCCTAATCCGGGGTATATAGCTGCTCAACACGGTGACGCGAACTCAGTTCCTCGGAACACGCCGGACAGGTAACAGCTTCTGATGATGCCAACCAGTCGTGTTGGCGAAACATCAAGCAACCAAGCGCGCCGACACCACAACGGCGCAGCGTAGCGTGTTGACGGCGGCCGAACAGCCCAAGAACCAACAGCTCATCGGATCATGGCCGCGAAAGTCTCGCACAATACATCATAATACAATTATTGCCAATATTACTTTCTAGATTTCATGGTTCGTGAAGACACTAAAATGCCTTCGAGCACAACAGTCACAAAAAATATTGACAACTCGATTTGGTAATGAGTTGCCTATTAATTAAATCTAATGAGAATAATAAAAAATGTATTCACAATTTCTATAACGATCTTGAATGCGCTTTCTCGCTTAAACGAGATAAGTCACCGGAATGATTGGCGGTCATTTTTTTTTAAACAGTGAGTGAAATTTAGATAATTCTCATAATTGCAATCATTCCATATGACCGTATAAATTAATATTCGGCAAAAATGTTCACACTTACATAATCAGAAAAGAATCGTAGTAAGATTTTGGTTTCTCATAAAAGACAAAAAGAAAACTTGGGAGTTGACATACTAAGCTATTCTACATGACTGAGCAGACCGCGAAGGCAAAGCCTAAATACCAGAGTACCGCGGCTGCTATGAAAAAATATATGTTAAGCCTCGTTTTCACAGTAATAGTTAGGCCGTGATCTCACTGAGAAAATGCGCACAATCAAGCAAAGGTTGCAAAAGGCAAAAATTCTTTGGGTGACCAGACTATGGTCGAGCAGAATCGAGCGCAATTAACCAAATAACCTCAAATATTCTGTTCAAAACAGAACATAGTTATACTATTTGTTTGAGTACTGGCCATGCTTGCACCTGCAGCATCAACAATACACTATTTCCTCAGTGGTCCACATTCTACCTAACAACGACTACTTAAAGATAAATAACCGCGAAAATTCGAAAATATAACCTCTCCTTATAGAGGATATCATATCCTCGCGTAAATGTAAACAAACAGCTGCTCGGAAATAATTGTATAGTACACGTCAGAAATATAAGAGCAGTTTACGTTTTTTGTGCTCCTATCGAATGCCGACACTACAAAGGACCCCTTAGTCCTTCGCAAGACACCCGACGGGTCGAGTGACCGTAGTCCCTTTCGGCGTTTTTTGCTGCGGTTATTAGTGCAGTCAGAATTGTATGTATATATCTGTGTATAATCAGATGTTAATATTTAATATATAATAAATAGATCAATTTATTTTGTTTTTATCTATTGCAAATTGACATTTTCGATTATTTTGATTTCCTACCACTTTTTGAATTATTTACTCAGGTCTACATAATAACGTAACTGCACTATAGAAGTGTCGACACTGATTGAGACCGAAAGAAATGTAAACAACTCATATACAGGGTGTCCCACGACGATTAAGCGCCGGTTTCTCAATGTCCAGTTAAAGTGTCAGATAGGTATCTGCCAGATAGCGTTGCTATGGATACAACTGTCAGATAAGATTTACGTGAGTTCGTAAGTTTAGCCTTCAATTGTCTAAACAATTTATCTAACAGTTGCTGTTATCTTGCAGATAAATATTTAACTGGACATTGAGAAACCGGTCCTAAGACAACTAATATATCGGAACTGGGTAGTAGTAGCGAATTATAATTTTGGGGGTGTAAATTAGAGCAAATGTAATATCTTTTCTTATTATTGTGTCACCCAATGAGGTATCTGTTTTTAGTCACGTGACGTCCGACTCAAAATTTTTAATGAGACACCCTGTGTATTTGTGACTTTTGTGTTCCTCCCGATAAAACAATTCCAACAAACTATCTCACTTCGGGTCTAAAGCGATTAATTCAAGAGCTACAGGTACTTAAAGGACTGTACCACTACCATTATGAAACACTTCCAAAGTAATTTAACTGTAGGGGTACATGTTATAATCAAAGGTAGTGGTACCATCCTTTAAGTAGCTGTAGCTCTTGAATTAATCACTTTAGACCCCAAGTATGCTTGGTTGTTGGAATTGTTTTATCGGGAGGAACACAAAAAGTCACAAATATACCCCCTATGTATATACTCCCATTAAAATTTTAGAATCGGACGTCACGTGATCAAAAACAAATACCTCAGTGGGTGACACATTAATAAGATACTTGCTCTAATTTAAACTTCCTAAATTATAATTCGCTACTACTGCCCAGTTGCGATATATTGCTTGTCTTAATCGTCATGGGACACCCTGTACATCTAACTTCTAGAATATCATCATACGCATGAATAGAATAATTTGCTCTACACCACCGCAGTACCGCACTTCACACGATTAGTGTAACCAGCCTAAGGCGGCCTACAGACGTTGATGCAAGCTGCGGTTCCTGAATCGACTCAAGGTTTCATGAAACTTGCATCAGTTGCATAATTTCCTACTCAAATCGAAACCTGTTGCGATGCCTGAATCGACTTGATATTTTAAGCGGCCTACAGACGTCGATGCATGCTGCGATGCAGGACGACGATCGACTCCTACGTTTTATGATGCAAGTAACAGCGTGTGTAGTACTGAATCACGTATTTGGCATCAGTTGCCACTTGCAGCGATGCAGAGCATAACAGTAGTAAGTCCCTGAATCTGGGAGGGGGGCTTAGGCCCTGGATCTGAGGGGCTTAAGTCCCCCTCTTAGATACAATAAACTTAACACAACGAATTATTTTTAAATTATTTTTAGATTTTGGGGGAGGGGGGGTAACTTCATTCTTGGGGGGCAGAGCCCCCCCAAGCCCCCACCTAACTACGCCTATAATGCAGAGTCTGGAATCCCATTTTGGTGAGCCATGACGCCGGGTCGGTGACACGGATGAAGGTTTTAACGTGTATTAGTATTGCGTCGATGCAAAGACGATATCTATTCAAAGAAGCCTACAGACGTTGATGCATGCTCCGATGCAGGCGTCGACTCCTACGTTTCATGATGCAAGCAGTACTGCATCACGTATTTGGCATCAGTTGCGGCTTGCAGCGATCCATAGTCTAGAATCCCAATTTGGTCGGTGAGCCATGACGCCGAGTCTGTGTCACTCAAGCTATTTGTGTGTGCGTAAATTACATATGGAACGTGATTGACAATTTTGGGAAGATTTCATAAACATTTATCATAAGCTGTATATGGTCTTTTTTATTGTTTTATTCGTCAAGCAAATAATAACGCACTAGTTTTGAAAATAACTCCACCCTACTATTCTTGTGCATAAAATGTCAGGTCGATTCAGGCATCGAACAGGTTTCGATTTGAGTAAGAACTTATGCAACTGATGCAAGTTTCATGAAACTTTGAGTCGATTCAGGTATCGCAGCATGCTGTAGGTCGCTTTATGCACGTTTCATGCAACACAAGAATACATATCGTCTTTGCATCGACGCAATACTATACTCGTTGAAACCTGCACCACCGTCATCAGCGTCACTAACTCGGCGTCATGGCTCACCGACCAAAATGGGATTCCAGACTCTGCATCGCTGCAAGCCGCAACTGATGCCAAATACATGATTCAGTACTACACACGCTGCTACTTGCATCATGAAACGTAGGAGTCGATGCCTGCATCGCAGCATCCACCAACGTCTGTAAGCCGCTTAACATAAATAATGTATGGGTTCTAAATTTGGTCGCTTGTGTACATTACCAAATTTAGAGGTTAAAAAAACGTGTAAACAAACTGAAAGAAACTACTAGAACCTAGAACCAAAGTAGAAATTAAATTCAAATAATGGACTATCAGTTAATTGTCTTACTGGGCACTGCCGCGTCGTTGGCTGCTTTGGCGAGGTATAAAATGTGGAGTAAATAAATAAGAAATAGGAGGATGTAGATACCTGGCGGTATCATCTCCATCGTGAATTCATATTACTAATTGATAATATTGATAGCGAAGTGATTTAAAATCACAGAATGACAGATCCACGACTTTACTAACCTAAAAATTTTATTTCTGCTTGGCTTTTGCAAGCTGCTTGCGCCTTTCCAAATTGCAATTCGTAGTGAACTTCAAATATTGTGCAATGTAAATGTCAGCACAGTGTTGACATAGGTTAAGCACATAAATTTGCTGTCAAATTGCTAATGGAAGTAAATGTAAATGTAGCTTAAAAGGGCTGATACACGTACGAGCAAGTACGCGTACTTATGGCTCGACGACCTTTCTCGCCTGTGTGTCACCGTAAGTACGCGTACTTTAAAACCGTCGAGCAAACTGCCGGCGAGCCAACTGGTTTGAAATGTTGCTCGTAGCTGGTCTCAGCTCGTACTGCGAGCCGCGAGCCACCAGTTTGTTTTGGCAGGCCATCGATGCGCAACGCTTGTTGTGTTTGGCGTTTGTTAAAAGTTTTGTTTATTTGGGAAAATTATCAAAATGAGTGATTTCAGCTTCACGTGTGTCACCGCGTCGAGCCGAGTAAGTTCGCGAACTTAAAAACCGCGTACTTAAAGTTCGTACGTGTATCACCCCTTTTAGACTACCCCGTGTCACGTGTCACTATCGACTTACCTTCGGCAAGATCCGCGGGCTTATTCAAGTGTCACATCGGCAATCGATCGTTGGAAATTCGTTGGATAATCTCTGGATAACACGTCATTTCGTACGCATGCGCCAATTTTGGAAATATCCAGCGAGTGGCAGGCCTGTTAGCCCTATTTTGACAGTTAAACAGTTATGGCGGCTTCCTGTTTCTCAGCAGTCAGCTGATGAGCCTAACCTAAAAGACTTGTTTGTGTTTGTGCAGATCAGCTGTTAGTCGCTGAAAGCTAAATTCAGATGCATACGACATCCGACGATACGACGGTACGAAACTGTTCCTATTGGTTGAAATATTTTGATTTGACATCATTTTGAATATTTCAACCAATAGGAACAGTTTCGTATCGTCGGATGTCGTATGCATCTGTATTTAGCTGAACTCTGAGGTCACTGACACCGTGACACCTATTTTGTGTCGCTGACCCTATGCGTTGACCAAGTGATGAAGGATCGTAGTGATCGTACGGTGTTACAAACACAGTATCGAAGAAAAGGTTAGTGTGAGAACGTGATATATTTGGAGTAGGGCTAGAATCGATATGTGACTACTTCAGCGTGTATACTGCCCCCACTACGTCGTGAGTAGTGTTGTGTATCGAAGCTTGGGAGGGAGATCGAAGACCCAGGACTATGCTAGCCGCCTACGCCGAGATCGTCCTGAACAGAACAGGGGATATCATCCCATCTGACAGTTAGTGTAGGGCGCACTACAACAGGCTCACATAGTTAAGTTATTTCAACAGGCAAGGCACGAGCTAACACCGTACCTCGTGGACGCACGAAGAAGCACGGCTGTAAGGATAGAGGGCAAGGTGAGCAGTTTTCGTTGTCTGACTAATCATGCTCAGTAAGTATATAGTTTAGGTGCATACCAGAAACTGATTGGTATGAGTATTGACATGGTCTTAGCCCACCTCTGGATCAGACAAACAATAGTAGATCCATGAAATCATTCTGATACTGTGACATGACACATTTATGTCCCTCAGCTGCTATAATCTATGGTTAAAGAGGCAGGGTGGTTATACCAGGTGTTTCCTCATACTTTGCCTCCCCTCTTATCTGTTTTAATTGTAGAGATAGAAACAAGTTTTTATATGAAACTTTTATAGTCTTCTGTTGTCATTTAGAATACAATATGAACAAAAAGATAAAATAATAAAAAACCTGTTTTTTGTATAGATGTATATTTTTTTAAATGGGAAACTTTTTTCTACTACCTCAAATAAAAAAGATAAGAAGGATGGCATTGTATGAGGAAACACCGACTACATACATTTGCATAATGTAGCTATCAAATACACAATACAAGCGGCTGCACATGGCCAAGCATATTATGAATCATTCAAATGCAGAGAATGTTGTGGTGTATTTTGAATAATTCTCAAACATGATTGTATCATGTTAGCCTCAACTGAAACCATCCACTGCACACAAGGTCTTGTGTATGTGTTCCAATGTCTAGTACATGATGAAGATATAGTGACACCTTATCAAATGCAGGGGCCATCAACATTAACTACAACGAGGCTACATTGTTACTGACCTGTATTTTTCGAAATATGTGCACAACTGCATATACAGTTATGTGAAGCAATGTTGAGTAACGTGTGAAGTAAAGAAGTAGACTGGTGCTGAGTTTAATACAAACAAAAACTACTAATCAATGGCATGTCTGCGTCATGTTAGCAACATTAATACCAATGTTCAAATTCATATTCAAAGTTCATCAGTCAGCGAATAATGCTTGTACAATTTTATTTGCTACATTTAATTAAGTGTGCATCTAAACCTCATGTGTGGCTGACTACAGCAGCTGACAAGTGAGTAGGAAACTTTAATCATGCTTTTCTTTTCAGGTCTGCAACAGTGACTTGAGTATTGTAATTGCAGCTTAAAGGTAGCGGAGTGAAAGTATTACAGTGTATAAGTGAAATGTATTATTTTGTAGACTAATAAAAAAGTATTTTGTATAACCCAATCAACCGAACATTATTTCTGCTGCAATTTGGTAGGCATCATGGCATGATGTGCGACTAGGGCACCCTGTACCTACTTATGCCATCCTAGCATAGGGCCATGCCCCGCAAATGAAAAAGTTATTTACCTTGCAGAGGAAAGCCATAAGAATAGTGGGTAGGTTGAATTATCAGGATGTCTGCAGACATGTTTTCTTAAATATGGGCATACTCACTTTACCAGCGGTTTATATATTTCAAAATTTACTGTGGGTAATAAGGATCAATATAGATTGCACAGTGATGTCCATAGTTATGAAACCAAAAATAGAAAGAAACTTATGCCAATTTCTCAATGTTTAACAAGATGTCAATGTGGTCCAGGATATCCGGCTGTTAAATTATATAATAAGTTACCAGCTACAGCACTGTGCCATAGTTTGAGTTCAAAATAAAAATAAAACAAATTTTGATATCAGAAGCATTTTACTCTATTGATGAATTTTTAATTTTTTTTTATTTAGTAAGACATATTAGACCAGGGTCGATAATTTTTGAAATAAAAAAAAATTACAGTAGGATGAAACCCATTAGAAAAAGAGGGGAATATGATAAGAACGAAAGGAAAAATAAATTACGGTCGATTCGAGATCGGGAAGTGCGAGGGGGTGGGTTTTTAAGGGTAGAAAATGGTTTATCTTAATTTCTGGCAAAACTACACGTCCTATGGAAAACATTTAAATGGCAAAGTTGTAGGTAATAAAAAGGTCTACAACTTTTGTATTCTCAGTTTTTTCACATAACCTCAAAATTTTCGTAAAAAATTCAAAAAACCAAGTTTTTGGTTTTTTATTTTTCAAACAAAAAAAAAATTTCTACGAAATTTGGTGAAAACTTACCTTACTATGTCCCAGATACACTGTAATTTATTTGTTTTAAAATATTCATTTTTTCGCCTTATTTTAACTTACTATCAAAAATGCACCCCAATTTTCAATCGAAAATTCTCGCGTCAAAACATCAGCTTTTTTCAAAAAGTTTGGGAGCTTTTTATTCGTTGGAATCTCTATTTTCTGATGGTGTAAAAAAAATATACATTAGTATGGAAAATCTTCTCAGAAAATGCAAAAAACTGAAAAAAACTCAAATTCGTAATTTTTTTTACTCACTATGTACAATTTCATCAAAAAAATGTGATTGCTGCAATTTTTTTTAGTTGAAAGGTTTATTAATTAAATTCAATTACATTCATGTCATAGAAAATTTCAAAAAATATAAATATACATGTAAATCGCACTATTGAATTTAGATACTTAATTCTGATTACGTTATTCATTATATTTTTTTTCGAAAACGTTAATCTTGTCATTTATAAATATCTTATCTGAAATTCCCATTAGTTATCCATTAGTTTTTGTCTCTTTGAAGGCATTTCTTCATCGTTAGATTCGATAAACCTTTCTGTCTCTAGTTGATCGTCGAAATCTTCAAGACAATCATCTTCATCTTCAATATTATTTCCAGTCTGGCTCTCAACTGTATCGTGTATCATAGCGCATTTGAGTTAACGCATTGTGTTGATACAAGGAAATGCGCCAGCGCTATAGTATCAACGTATTTAATTTGTCTGCGTTACCCATGACCACTGACTAGCGGTTTTACAGCTGCTACGAAATAGCAGATATGTAGTAAGGCCCAGACCCTGCTAAGTCCGTCCCCACTTCTCCATGAAATACCTTACAATGGGCTAACATTTACCATATGTCACTCAGGTATATAAATTATCTTACAACAGCAATAAATAGGCATCTACAAATCTTATTTAAAGAAGATTCTACAACTTTTTCAAAAATATTGTAGATGTCTTATTAAATATTGACTTATTTGTTTGTTAATTATAGTAGGATATTCCAATTTGCAATTTTTTCGTTTATCAATGTAACATGAGATCTCACGTTTTTTAAGTAAATAAGTGTAAATTTTAATAAATAGCTCAAAATTGTACATAGTGAGTAAAAAAAAATTTCGAATTTGAGTTTTTTTCAGTTTTTTGCATTTTCTGAGAAAATTTTCTATAGTAATGTATATTTTTTTTACACCATCAGAAAATAGAGATTTCAACGAATGAAAGGCTCCCAAACTTTTTGAAAAAAGCTGATATTTTGACGCGAGAATTTTCGATTGAAAATTGGGGTGCATTTTTAATCTTTAGGTCAAATAAGGCTAAAAAATAAATATTTTGAATCAAATAAATTATAGTGTATTTGGGACATAATAAGGTAAGTTTTCACCAAATTTCGTAAAAAAATTATTTTTTCTGAAAAAGATAAAAATAAAAGACCAAAAACTTGGTTTTTTGAATTTTTCACCAAAATTTTGAGGTTATGTGAAAAAATTGAAAATACAAAGGTTGTAGACCTTTTTATTACCTACAACTTTGCCATTTAACTTTTTCCATAGGACGTGTAGTTTTGCCAGAAATCAAGATAAACCATTTTCTACCCTTAAAAACTCACCCCCTCCCACTTCCCGATCTCGAATCGACCGTAATATATTTTTCCTTTCATCCTTATCATATTCCCCTCTTTTTCTAATGGGTTTCATCCTACTGTAATTTTTTTTCACTTTGTATTATTTTTGAAGGCTTCGGCACTGGTCTATATATTTATAGGTATGCCCAATACATATAGTAGCCTTACCTGTTTTTTATCATTGTTTATAAACTATTTTTTGTAGTTTGTTTTTATATGTGCAAGTTTTTAACAATATTCTCATATTTCTAGTTTGTAATTTTACTTTTGTTCACCATATGACCTTTGTAAATATGTTGTATATTATCACCAATAAATTGATTGATTGAAGTGATTTGATGGGCCTAGTTACATTTAGGTTTTTATTAAGAGCTAACCATGATCACAGGTAGTTTGTTGGATTTATTTTGTATATTAAATATGAATACATGGGATTTATCATTTATTATTAGAAAATAATTTCATATCATATTGTGCTTACACAAAGTTAAAATACATGTTGTAATCATAATAAATAATGTTCTAAGTTTGACAGAATACACAATCTACCCTGGAAGGGCCCCAGTCCCTGTAGCATCTTACTTCATATGTGCTGCTTGAGATGTCACTCGATGTATCATGTCCACCCCATCCTGCAAAAGTGAATTGCATGACTATAACTTAGTAACTACAGTTCATCAATAGCAATAAACTCTTCAAATTAGTTATGAATGTGATTAAAGGTCACATGTGGGGAACTGCAGTGTTGAATTATTATTGATATTTTCATTTCAGTAATTGCGAAGAACATAACTGCATAGCATAAGGTGCTTTAGGTTACCATCATACAACACAATTCCCCAACTTTAATCACAGTGCTGTGATAAAAACTGTCACCCATACATATGAATAATTGAATCGGTGAGTTCAAAAACCGTACAAGTCCAAAATTTGACATTTCAAAGTAAGATAGCCATTTCGTTTAAAATGTGTTTCTGCATCGACTGAGCATAAGACCCGTACTAAATACGCAGCCGTTAACGCAGTTTCGCTGTATGCTCCAGTCAAATGAGGAGAAAAACCGTACATGTCCGTGACTTGTACGGTTTTTCATCTCAGCAGCAAAATAGCGATTCATAATGGTCAGTTCTCAGTTGTTTGTTTACAAGCACACAGTACGCTTCGTGTGTAGGTGTTAAGTAGGCAGATATTCTGGTTTTTTTTTAAACTTCAAGTAAAATTATGTCATCCAGTGATAGTGGAGAAGTTGACAATACTAGTAGTGGTAGCAGGAAAAGAAAAAGGAATGTCGCTAGTTGGAAACACAACGCAGTGAAAACAGCACGTGTGCAAGGGCAGGCATATGTTTCTACGAAGGGAAAAAAGGTTGATGCGAGGACTGTTGGACCTGCATGTAGGTAAGATAAACCTATTTACAAGTTTGGCTTGAATTATGGCAGTCGCACACATAGCGGGGTATTGCACACTATCGCCAGATGATAAGCATCTTTCTTTTTTCTTTATTGACTTATATACTTATATTAATCATTATAAAAAAAAAATAAGTAAATGTTAATGTATTTGCAAGCGTAGTTTCAAAACGCTTTTCAACTAGTTTCTTGAAATGTTCGGGTCCAACTATTTTAGTCAAATCCCCTTGATCCCTATCCCATGCGTTTACGTTCTTGGCTCAACTATTAAAGTAGCTGTCTTGTTTTTCAGATGTGCGCAAAAATGTATGCAACAGTTCACTGAAGAAGAAAATAAAGATGTTATGTCAAAACTATACAACCGTACAACGAAGAATGAGCAAGATACATATCTGCAGGGACTCATGGAAGTCAGACCAATTCAGAGACATCGTATAAGAGGTGCAGAAAACAAACAAGAAAGAAAATCAAACTTTTCTTACTTTGTTATGAAAGGCCCCAATCGAATTCCTGTGTGCAAACAGGCATTCATAAGTCTTCATGCTATAACACATTGGCAAGTTCAACGCCTGAACACTCTACTTTTGGCAGCTAAATCTCCAAAGGATCTCAGAGGAAGACATAATAATAGACCTCGTGCAATATGCGATGAGTGGACACAGAAAATTAAAAAGCACATTGATGCCTTTCCGGTAAAAGTTTCGCATTATTCCTCCAAAACCATTCGTTATTTAGACGCATCTTTGGATGTGAGGAAAATGCATAACCTTTTTGTCAATAAGTATCCGGAGTTGGAAAACCTAGTTAAATGCGAATTCTATCTGAAGTATTTCAAAGAAAACTTCAATCTAAAATTTGGGAGACCACAGGTTGATGTATGCTCAGAGTGCGAAAGACATGGAACTAGGCTAAGAGATGTTAACCTTAACGATAATGCAAAGAGGGTAGCTGCAGCGGAACTAATGGTTCATAAAAGACGTGCGAAGAAGTTTTATAACAAAATTAAAGAGGTACAAACCCTGTGTACTGAACGACCAGATGTAATGGGACTGGCTTTTGACTACATGCAGAATATGCAACTGCCACATATTCCAGTCCAAGAAATTTTTTATTATAGGCAGCTCTGGGTATACGCAGTCCAAATACATAATATAAAAGAGAATACAGGTCATTTTTACACTTATCATGAAGGCCAAGGTCATAAAGGACCTAATGAAGTGTGCACATTCCTCAATGGTTACATAATGAATCATATACCCCCTGAAATCACTGAACTCCACTTGTTTTCCGATGGATGTGCCGGGCAGAACCGGATTCAAACTATGGTCCGTTTTCTCTTGGCATTGCAGGCAACTAAGAGATTCAAAAAGGTATATCACTACTTCCCGATAAGAGGCCATTCATTTCTGCCCTGCGACCGAGATTTTGGCTGTGTAAAGCGGAGTTTCAGAAAGCATGATAGAATCTATATTCCAGAAGAATATGAGGACATGATACTAACTTCCAGAAAAAAGCAACCATTCACTGTGAAGCAGCTTCGATACTCCGATATTATTGATTTCAAAAACTGATGGCCAGACTACTATAAGAAAACGTGTAGTACTTTGAATCGAGGTGTTGGTTCCAAGAGAGAAACTTTTGCGGTGTCAAACTACAGGCAGTTCTTATATGAAAGTTCCAGTCCTGGATATGTAAAAACGTGGGAATATATAGATGGTTTACACTGCGATACTTTCAAACTGCTGAAAGAACACAAAGAAAGTCCACCCCTCCCCAATAATGGGGCCTATAAAGATCCTGTACCTATCAATGAGAAAAAAATCGCAGACATCAAGAAGGTAATGCATCACATCCAAAGGTGAAACATTGGAATTTTATTACCATGTTACATCATGGAAAACGACAAATGCGGAAAATGATGATTAGAATGACTGAGCTTACGGTTTTGATGTTGTATTTTTCCTTTATAATTTCAACAAATATTGAATAAAGTGAAGAAATTTCACCTGTTTTTTCTTATTCGGGATTGAGTTCAAAAACCGTACATGTCCATTAGATATTTTTATCTGTCAGTGATATACCATTCTATTTTCTGGAAAACTATTATCAAAAATACATTGCTAACCAACAGATCTAAAGTTTTTCTATGCATGCCAATAGCATATATCTAGAAGTTTTAAAGTTAAAAGGTTTTTATTGATTTTCTCGGAATGTCAATTTTGGACATGTACGGTTGTCGAACTCATCGATTCAATTGTTGGTTACTACAAATGTAAATATTATACAACACAATGTGACCATCATAAGACCACTATCATAACTAGTTGACACACTGACAATAACAACATACTACTGTAGAATCGTTTAGAACTAATGCAACATTAAATTCTCATTTAAACACAGAGGCTGGGTAACGAGTACATATGCATGAGACCCAGTCATGGTAACAATTATTATGAAAACAGGGATTATCCAAAATAAGGTGTATAACCCTATAAGCTCCACGAAGATTATGATGTGCCACAATAATATCTAACATGTAGAGCACAGCCTGACAAATATGAAATTGATTTTGCCCCTTTTATGAGATCACATAAAACACTATCATGCTACTTTACCTGTGTCCAGCACGCACCATTACTTGTAGCTTCAGAACCATGAGTATTGAAACTGTCAGCCGACCCATCCTACTTCTGTGGTCTCAGTAAGCTTTCCTAAACTCACTGGCTAATAACAAATGTTCTTCTACCAACCTACGTCCCTCACGTTGGGTCGTTGACTCCGTTTGTTCCAGTGTAGAAAATGAAAAATAACATACGCACTTGTTATCCACAGAGTATCTGAGGCGCGAATAAACTATACCTGCACACTTTCACGAACCCCTCTGTCGATCATGTACTGCAGGGGATCTTCTCACATTACGCACCCGAGAATATGTATATAGCTGTGGTGGCGGTGGCTCGGCTAAAACAACAACAAATGAACATTGACGTCTTTGGGGGTAAGACGTCAATGACGTTGTTAGGTTAGGCTCATCAGCTGACGGCTGGGGAACAGGAAGCCGCCATCACTGTCATGACACGCCTCTCAGGATTGCCAGTCGCTGGATATTTCCAAAATTGGCGCATGCGTACGAAATGACGTCTTATCCAGAGATTATCCAACGAATTTCCAACGATCGATTGCCGATGTGACACTTGAATAGGCCCGCCGGTCATTTAATAGTCATCCTAATCCATGGCCGACTCTACTCACTAGGCCGGAGCATTGAAATATGGCAACGTTGGAGATCGGGCCGTGTTTTATTATAGCATGGCCGACATTATATACTTTATTAATAGATCATTTACCTATTACCTGCACTCCTACATAAACGAAATTGTGAAAATATGCCTCCAAAGTGCGTAGTACCAGGTTGCACTAGCAATTAAGCGTCTAATAAGGAAGGATATATTACGGTGTTCAAGTTTCCGCGAGACGACCATTTCAAACAGAAGTGGGTGAAAAGTATTCCTCGTAAAGACTGGTTACCATCTCAAAATTCAGTAGGTGTATTAAACATTTCCATGACGGTGATAGATCTTTCAGTGATGTGTATACGGATAAAGACAATAATTTAAAAACAGTTCCAAGGATAAGACCCATTTTAAAGGACAATGTCATACCTACAATATTTCCTGGACTTCCAAAATATCTTTCGTCACAAAAAAATTCAGTTAGAAGAAATCCGTGTAACGGTTCACCCGTTTTCAAAATTATTTTTACATTATTTACTTGGCTACCATATACAAATAGTTTACAACTTCCATTTTTAGCTACTGCTTCCTCATTATACTAGTACATTTTTATAACTATTTTGCTTCTCACCCCTACCTTTTTCCCATCTCTACTTTCTTTCAAATGGAACGATATTTATATTACACCGCCTGCGCATATCTAATGAGTGGGGATATGCTCTTGCTCTCCACCAAGGTTACCTTTTATGTCGAAACACATATCTCCTTCCTTTTGCGTTTTGAACTCAAACAGTTAACAGCTAACGTAATTATGTCTCTCTAAGACAATCTTTTGTGTCTGTGCCATTATGTCTTAATCAAGGAGAACCACCTTTTTTTGGCGGGGTGCCTCAATGAAGACCACTTTTCTTGGTCGGGGTGCCACCATGAAGACACCACACCTTTGGGGCACAACCTGAACTCCTGAAGAAAACTTTTCTTTGGGGACACCACACCTTTGGGGCACCACCTGAACTCCTCAAAAAGCCAGCCTTCTCTGGAGCACCACCTTCCTTTCGGAAGGGCACTACTACGAGGACTTCCTTCTGAAGTTAAGTTCTTTTTAAAAAAAAAAAAAATAAAATGTACTGCATTCGTATACATACTAAAATAAATCTTTATTAAACCATTGTTGTCCTAGTTTTCATTTCTTGGCGGCTAACGAGACTCACACATTCACGCACACACGCACGCACCTACATACCCTAGTCTTATGCAATCCTACTGAGCTACTGGTTGCTATGAGTAATAAAGGTGTTGGCTGGTCGTTCATGACCAAGCAACATTATTATTGTTACAAATTGGCGCCCAACGTGTGGCCAGACATGGGTGTGTCTGGATGTTGTGCATTGTGAGTCTTGCAGCTGTCTTGAGGTGAAAATTGGACAACTTTTTCAAAATTCCATTTCGGCTCATTGACTCAAAATTCCATTTAATAAATTTTTTTTTGGATGCAGTACTTTCATTTGGCATATATATTTTATTATTTAATTTTCTTTAACTATTATCAGCTTATATTTTTTTTTATAGTTTTCAGGGTGATTGTTGGTCCAAATTTTCTATTTTCAAAATTTTCTATTGATTTTTGTCTATTAGTATATTTTATTTATGACTGAGATTTGATTTCCTAATGCATTATTTTTTGTACTGTCTTGAGACATTTCGCGTATGCGTTAATTTATAAATCTGAGCGTATGTTGTAAATGTTTCCCTAAGATATCTGGCGTTTGGATATTATTCACAGGTCATAAACACATACCTACAGTTTTTTGTATGGTTTGCTTTTTTTTGTAGCTATACATTTTGTGTGGTATTTGGACAACAATTCACTACATTTTTCTTTGGTAATTTGTCATTTAGGTACACTTATTTAGTAACTCATTTATAGTTGAAATTTTCATAAGCTGACTTTAGTTTTTTGCTATTTATAGAAGGGTGGTTATATATGTGCAATTATATACTTGCATATATATTTAATTTCCTAGATTAACACATAAATTGAGGCACACACACATATAAAATATATTGATATTTCAAAAAAAAAAAAAATTTTTTTTTGATTTTTCATTGAGCAGATACTAGTCTTTGGTTTTTTTTATTGTTTTGTTCTGGAGTTTTATCGATATGTGTAGTTAATTTATCTGGCAAATATTTTGATATTAGAGCATTCTAGTCTCTATTTTGTTTCGATTGATAAGGGCAGTCATATTTGTTGAGGCCAGATAAATAATTTTAATCCTTTAGTATCACTCCAGAATACTAGTTTCTTTTTCGAGAACATACATGCTCAAGTACTTTTTTTTGCTGAACTGTTTGATATTTTTAGTATTTTTTTATCTTGTTGGGTTTTGACTTGTCCTTTTTCTACTTAACCTCACTTAAATGCAACAATGCCTCTCACTAAACTAAATGTTAATGACTTGATGTCAAGTGAGTTGGCATATGAGATAAAAATTAGAGGCTTGGAAGTTCCTAGCACTATGGATGATAAACGAAAAGTTTTGCGTGGTCTGCTATCACAAGAGCAGCATGGTAGAAGTTTTTCTGAAGCTTCAGTTTTAATTCCCTTTGATGAGGATAAAGATGATATCATATTCTCTTTCAATAAACTTGAAGATATGATATCTCAATTTTCTAGTGGCTATGATTCAAGTGAACATCGCAGGATTTGTACTCGATTGTTGCACTTAGCAAACAGAATTGATCGACTTGCTCCTTCTTCTGATGAGGAAGTGACACAGAAGTCTAGATTCAAAACACAACTTGTGATTGCTGAATCAAATCTTTTGGCCAAGCTCGAACCTCCCACGGGACATTCATCGCCAGTTCCCATGCCTGTGACTGTTAATCCAACACAGCCTATGCAAACGCAACCTGTTACTACTGTAGTAGCTTCTTTGCCTCCCTTGGCAATAAATCCTCAGCCTTATTCTCCTGCTAGTTTTTCTCAACAGAAGAAAATTCCCATTTTTAAATGGGGAATTAGGAAGTTCAATGGCAAAACGTCTGTCATTGAGTTTCTTGAATTGATTCAGTCTCTTATGGCTTCTCGAGGTTGTAATGAGATGGATCTATATGCTGCTGCAGGTGACCTTTTTGAAGGCATAGCGTGGACTTGGTGGCATAATGGTTCTGTTAGGGGTGCTTTTCATGATTGGGGTGATTTGGTGCGTCAATTAAAGGATGCTTTCCTTAGAGACAATTACGACATCAACTTGATTGATGAAATTCGTAGACGCAGACAAGGTCAACGTGAACCTGTCATAACTTTTATTGCTTTTATGGAGTCTCAGTTCAATAGACTCACTAGCAATCCATTCACTGAAAAGGACATGGTTAACATCATTCGTAGAAACTTGTTGCCAGATTATGTTAAGTCACTAGCACTTCATGATATCTTGACGTTTGCCCAATTAACTTCATATTGTAGGAAGTTAGAGGATTCCTTTCTGACATGTCAACCGGTCAGTAGATCCGATCATAGTAATTCTAACAATGATACATCTTCCCCTGTTCTTAGAAAACCAGTAGTTTGCTGGAATTGCGAAAAACTTGGGCATTCCTCTCAGCAGTGTAGATCTCCCCGTATTAAGTTTTGTTATGAATGTGGCATGAGAAATGTCACAAAATCAACTTGTCCCTCTTGTTCAAAAAACGTACAGAGACAGGAAGTTCCCGCTTTGACTCCTGGGCCTTCCCATGTACAGAACAAGGGAGTCACCTTTTCGGATCCCAATACGAAGGGCAAAGCCACTCCAGGGTTGATGATCAAATCACAGAAGTAGATAATGCTAGGGATTTTCATGTTGATACACCTGACTTAGATTTTAGTAAAGATTTTTCAGACATAGATGCTGGGGAACCACAAGTGACTTCTAATGTCAAAGTTAAAAATTCTGTTGAACCTTTATTTGTGAGTAAGAACAATGATAATCGTCCATATCTTTCAATTAGTATAGATAATGAAAATGTTACAGCTTTGCTTGATAGTGGTAGCAACGCTAACATTCTTGGGTCATCTGGACTATATTTGTTGAGCAAACTGAATCTCAAGATTGATTATAACACAGCTTTACAACTGACTACAGCTGATGGTCAGATTCAAAATACTTTAGGTTATGTTTACTTTCCGATCACTTTTAATGGTGAAAATCATAAGATTAAAGTTTTAATTGTCCCAAGCATTTCACATAAGCTGATTTTGGGAATGGAATTTATTTTGCAGTTTAAGCTAAATATAAATTTTGGAAACTTCAGTTATGACACTTGTGCTGTAAATTTTATTCAAGGGATGGATCAATTGTCTGATAAGCAAAAGGAACAGCTGTCAGAAGTTATTGAACTTTACAAAAATATTGCTCCCTCTGATAGCATTGGCTGCACTCACTTATATACTCATCATATTGATACAGGTGATGCCAAGCCTATCAGACAGAGACAGTATCCTCTTCCATACATGATGGAAAAGGCTCTTCACAAAGAGATTGATGAAATGCTTGCGATGGGCATTATTGAGCCTTGCCAGAGTGCATGGAATTCACCTTTGTGGCTTGTGAGCAAGAAAGATGGCTCCTACAGAGTCTGTTTTGATGGTAGGAAGCTAAATTCTGTCACTGTACCAGATGCTTATCCACCTCCTTTGATAGAGACAATAATAACTCGAGTCAGGGATGCTAAATATCTATCATCAATAGATCTAAAATCTGCATTCTTCCAAATTCCATTGGATGATGAATCAAAACTAAAAACAGCTTTTTCAGTCCGTGGAAAGGGAATGTATTGCTTTCGCAGACTCCCTTTTGGTTTATCAAATAGCTCAAGTGCCATGTGTCGCTTGTTAGACATGGTTATTGGTCCTGATCTTGAACCTTATGTATTTTACTATCTAGATGATATCATAGTAGTAAGTGCTGACTTTTCTACGCACCTTAAAGTTCTTAAAGAAGTGTACATACGTTTGAAAAATGCAAACTTAACAGTAAATTTTGATAAATGCCACTTTGCTCGTTCATCTCTTACGTTCTTAGGCTATGTTGTTGATGAGAAGGGTCTTAGAACTAATCCTGAAAAAGTATCAGCCCTTTTATCCTACCCTACACCACGGAATACAACCGAAATTCGCAGATTGATTGGCATGTTTAGTTATTATCGTCGTTTTCTCAAAGACTTCAGTACAATAGCTTCTCCAATTACAGATCTATTAAAGAACCGAAAGAAAGGTCAGTCTGTCGCTTGGACACCCGAAGCTGCTGAGGCTTTTGAGAAGATCAAAGGCTTGCTGACTACTGCTCCCATTCTTGCTAGTCCAGACTTCACTAAGCCCTTTTCCATTGTCTGTGACGCTTCGGATTCTGCAGTTGGTGGTGTACTTTTCCAGGAGGAACATGGTTTAGAACATCCCATAGCGTACTTTAGTAAGACTCTCAACACGGACCAAAGAAAATATTCCACTACAGAAAAGGAACTGCTTGCAGTTTTGCTAAGTATAGAACATTTTCGTTGTTATGTTGAACATACAAAATTTAACGTTATCTCTGACCATTCATCTTTGCAATGGATTCAAGGTCTTAAAAATCCTTCACCTAGATTATCTAGATGGTTATATTGCTTTTCACCATATAACTTTAAAATCATCCATCGCAAAGGCAAAGAAATTCCTGTTGCCGATGCTTTATCTAGAGCACATGAAGATATAGATGTTTCAATATTAAATTTAAATGAGTTAACTCCAGATAAGTGGTATCGAAAAATGATTAACAAAGTCAGTAATAATCCAGATTCATATCCATCCTTTAAGGTAGAAAATAACGTTCTTTACAAACATATTTTATCTAACGATCCTTTTTCAGAGACGTATACAGATTGGAAAATAGTTGTACCAACACCTAATAGGTCAAAACTTTTAAAATTGTATCATGATGATTCCACTTCAGGTCATTTAGGAGTTTTCAAAACACTATATAGGTTATCAGCTCTATATTATTGGCCAAAAATGAAACAGTCAGTTAGAATATATGTGAATTCATGCAAAATTTGTGCTCAATGTAAACCAGGTAATTTACCCCAAGCTGGTTTAATGGGAAAATACAGAGACATCAAATTTCCATTTCAAATGATATCTGCTGATCTTTTAGGACCATACCCTCGTTCTAAAAAGGGTAATAGATTTCTTCTTGTAGTTTGTGACTGGTTTACAAAACTTGTTTTAGTACATCCTATGCCTAAAGCCACATCAACGTCCATAGTTAAATTTCTAGAAAATCAAGTATTCCTCATTTTTGGAGTTCCACAGATCATTGTAGTTGATAATGGGCCTCAGTTCATCTCTAAAGAATTTAAAGCTCTTGCTAGCTCTTATAAGGTACAGAAAATCTGGTATAATGCAAGGTACACTCCTCAAGTTAACCCTTGTGAAAGAGTGAATAGGACTATTGTCACTGCAATTAGATCGTACATAAAAAGTTCTCACAATACCTGGGATCAGTCTATTCATCAAATAGCCCAGGCAATTAGATTAGCAAAGCATGAAGTTACAGGATATTCACCTAGCTATTTAAACTTTTATCGAAATGTGCCAGTTGATGGATCATTTTATGGAATCATTGCCGATGATGCTAAGAATGACGTTAATATCAGCCAAAATGTTTTAGATCCAAATTTAGTACAAAAGATACCTGAGATTTATTCTAAAGTTCAAGACCGAATGCGACGTTCTTATGAAGTCAACAAAAATCGTTATAACTTGCGAAGGAGAGATCTTAGATTCAAAGTTGGTGATAGAGTTTTGAAACGTAATTTCATTCTTTCAAAAGCTGCTGATAATTTCTGTGCGAAGTTAAGTCCAAAGTTTATCCCCTGCATTGTTTATAGAGTAAAGTCACCTTTAGTTTATACGTTGAAAGATTTGGATGGTAATATTATAGGAGATTTTCATGTCAAAGATCTTAAACCTGACAATAGTTTAGATATTAATGGTACCTATATGGGTAATAATTCAAGTGATAGTTCTGATTCAGATGGTGATTGAGACTGGCTCAGAAAGTGATCAACACTATTCTTTGTTGTTGTTATATAATGATTAAGAATTCTGACTATAAGTCCCTGTTACAAAAATTCATGCGCCCTGCTGTACTGGGCGAAGATGCGAGACGTCTGAAGGGAAAATGCACCGCCATTCTCACTTCAAGCGTCAGTGTCAGAGAAAGAATTAGCCAGCGCCCCTAAAAAATTCTAGGCAGCAGTAAGAGTCTGCTAATAGATCTCTTAGGACATTTAAGATCGTTGATTGCAACCTTCTGAAAAATTATAGTCCAAAATTTTTGATATACATACTATTGTGACAATTGTAATTTGACATCGATTTCCAAATTCTGATCAAATTTAAATTTAACCGTACTGAACATTTGTGAGCACATTCTTAAGTTTTTATTGATATTTTTGATAGTTCTTAAAACTTTGATTAATCGATTTAATTTGTAGTATAGATTGATTACATTTTGTAGTATATTGTAACATGTTTTCAGAAATATTATTTGTTATGGAATTTTTTTTCCAAATTTTGTGTTATAGGGACTGATGTAAGTCCTATGACGTTTCTTGGATCGAAAGCGCTTTTCTTGTATGCATTTTCTGTTCACTTGTCTGTCGTAATATGCTTACTTATAAATCTGGCGTATTTCGGGCAGCTCTTGAAACCTCTGGCGTAGAAGAAACACTTTTGATATGGTACATTGTAATGTACTTTGTTTGTTGGTAGATTTCTGAAATCCTATGTTCATTTATGCCATGTCATGTCATTTCAACTTTATGTAAATTTTTAAATTTTTACTTATGAATAAGATCATCCCTGATTGTTGCTGTCCTCTTTAGTTATCCTGGTATGCGTTTCTATAAATCTGCAGCGTACTTGAAATAGCTTTTGTAGGTTTGCGATTTTCATGTGTGATTTGTTTTCATGGTACTTGTTCAATGTTCATTATAGTAGATTTCTTATGACTTTAAAATCACTTTAAAATTTACGGCTTTAAAAAAAATTCAATTAGCTTTCATGAACGAAATTACACCTGATTGTCTCTATCCTCTTTAGTTATCCTGGTATGCGTTTCTATAAATCTGCAGCGTACTTGGAATGACTTTTGTAGGCCTGAGATTTTCATGTTTAGTTTCTTTCATATGATCTGTTTGTCACAGTTTAGCTTTTTTTTAAAAATCACTTCTATAACTTTATAATTTTCACTTTGCACTCATAACTTGATGTGAGTTTGTTACAGTTTTAGTAATCTGATATTTGATGGATTAAAATCTTGGTAACATTTCTTGAAATTTTGCATTTAATCTTCGTTTGTTAGCTTACTTGAACTTTATAATTTTTAATCGACTAAGATCCTTGTGCTTACATGCTCACAAATAGTTCAAGATTTTGATTTCTATTGTATTTGCTCATACAATCTTTAATAGATCTTCTTGATTACTTAAACTTACACTGATGTTTGAATTTTTTTTTGGAATCAATTTATTAATGAACATTAGATCTGTGATACTTATTTCACTTAAGCAATTTTGCCTACTTTAAATTGTCACAAGATGTATTTTCCCCTAAATTTATTTTTGAATCCAATTTGAGACATAAACTTTCCCTGAATTGTCTTTTCAAGTTTAATATGATGTATAGATTTTCCCTGAATTGATTTTGGAATGTAATCTTGTTAATCCTTTGTGGATTTATCCTTTTGCATCTATTATGACACAACACTTCTCTGAATTTACTTCGTTGTTTATTATTTGAAAAATTTCATGTATTTGACTTTGAAATGATATCACTCAAGCACTTGTTTTTAATTGCTTTTTTTTCTTTGTAGTCTTATTTTAGACTGCTGGCGCCCAACTTTTTTTTGTTGATCACTGAATCATAATGCTCTTTATCGAATCAGAACATTACTGGATTATTGCAAGATCTTTTGTCGAATCAGAACATCACCTGATTACAAATTTTTTTCTTGAATCAGAACATTACTGAATTATAGTTAGTACTTAGAAATTATTTTGATCAAAATTTAAATTTTATTTTGGGTTATCATAGAAGCACTTATGGTGTTACAATTTTTTTATTTCGTATTTCATAAATGGAAATAGTTTGGTCTTATACTTATGCTTTAGAGATTTGAATTTTCTCTTAAGTCTGTTCAGTGGAATATTTTACAATCTTTTGTTGAGAATATTAAGGTTATCTCTATTTTGTTTGAGTATTACTCATGGTTATTTAGGGTATTTAGATTTTGTATAGGTATCTATCTTGTAGTTATTTTAGTGAATCTTGAAACTCTTTGTCTTTTGTCAAAGTTTTGACGAGTTTTTTTTAGGTCTTAAGTATATTAGGGTTTGATAGGTTGCGTACATTTGTTTTTTTACTTCACAATTTATTACCTTCATTGTGTAGTACATATTCAGTGCAGCTTCACTGTACTTTTAAGCGAGTTGGTGCTATAACCATCCCTCTTGTTTGGTAGACTCGAGGCTATCTCTTTTTCTTCCCATTTCTCTTCCAACATTTTTGTTTTCTACCTGCGTCTTCTTGCTCTCTCATGCACCTTGATAGACTTTGTAGGTTGTAGATTACTACAATTTCTTGAGATTTGCATGGGGAAGCACGAAAACATAATCTGACATTGTTATCAGGACAAATGATTGATTTTGATCCCTCAGTGATAACTTTAACTTTACTTTCTTTTGAAAAAAAAAATTCTCGAATGCTTCTCAAACTTTTTTTTTCGTTAAGTGGGGCCGAGTGTAACGGTTCACCCGTTTTCAAAATTATTTTTACATTATTTACTTGGCTACCATATACAAATAGTTTACAACTTCCATTTTTAGCTACTGCTTCCTCATTATACTAGTACATTTTTATAACTATTTTGCTTCTCACCCCTACCTTTTTCCCATCTCTACTTTCTTTCAAATGGAACGATATTTATATTACACCGCCTGCGCATATCTAATGAGTGGGGATATGCTCTTGCTCTCCACCAAGGTTACCTTTTATGTCGAAACACATATCTCCTTCCTTTTGCGTTTTGAACTCAAACAGTTAACAGCTAACGTAATTATGTCTCTCTAAGACAATCTTTTGTGTCTGTGCCATTATGTCTTAATCAAGGAGAACCACCTTTTTTTGGCGGGGTGCCTCAATGAAGACCACTTTTCTTGGTCGGGGTGCCACCATGAAGACACCACACCTTTGGGGCACAACCTGAACTCCTGAAGAAAACTTTTCTTTGGGGACACCACACCTTTGGGGCACCACCTGAACTCCTCAAAAAGCCAGCCTTCTCTGGAGCACCACCTTCCTTTCGGAAGGGCACTACTACGAGGACTTCCTTCTGAAGTTAAGTTCTTTTTTTAAAAAAAAAAAATAAAATGTACTGCATTCGTATACATACTAAAATAAATCTTTATTAAACCATTGTTGTCCTAGTTTTCATTTCTTGGCGGCTAACGAGACTCACACATTCACGCACACACGCACGCACCTACATACCCTAGTCTTATGCAATCCTACTGAGCTACTGGTTGCTATGAGTAATAAAAGTGTTGGTTGGTCGTTCATGACCAAGCAACATTATTATTGTTACATCCGGACATACGAAAAGATTTCATAGTGAAAAGGCAGGAAGACCAACAAGAAGAATGGCTTGAGAGTGACCTGATACTAAAGTTTTCAAGCTTATGTGAAAATTTCCAGAGTAAACTGAGTATGCATTTAAAGAAGTGGAAGTGGCAGCAGGAAACAGGTTGTATTTATTTTTATTTGGTAGTGTTTGATCATGATGAACCAGATATCAGGTGTAGTATCAAAACGAGTATCAAAATATTAGAATCAATGAAGGTAGAGGTTCACATTAATCATAATTTGTTGGTGAAAGATGATTTGAGTTGGATTTTACCACTGACATTACAAATATCATGTTGGTCACAAATAGAAAATATTTTGGCATGCTACTCAGAGGATCATAGTGAAAGTCTTAGTTTGAATGCAACACTAAACAATTTTAATTCTATTGTACAAATACTAAAAAATAAGCTTATGCAGAATGATGAGAATGAAAAAGTAGAACAGATTGACTTCTTGGCAGAACAATTCAATATACTACTTTCAAATCATAATAGGTTTTCTGCCGATTTAATATTAAAGTCTTTTCTTTTATATGTTCACTCAAAAAAAGTTTACAGTATTGTGAGGGAGAATAAAACTTTGCCACATCCCAAATATTTAACAAAACTTTGCGGTTCTCTAAAAATTGCACCTGACGGTACATCAGAAAACAAGCATTACATTAAAACTATTTCAGAGGGTTTATCAGACTTGGAGAAGTACATTGTTTTGCAAATTGATGAAATATACATTAAAGAAACGTTGGACTACAAGAATGGTAAGTTAGTTGGTTTTGCTGGAAATGATATATTAGCCCAAGCTAAAACGGTACAAGCATTTTTGATATCCTCTGTATTTGGTAGTATGAAGGAAGTTGTTTCACTTCAACCTGTAAGAAATATTAGTGGGGATCAGTTACATAAAATGGTTTTATCTATTTTGAAAGTTTTGCTTGGCTATGGTTTTATTGTGGTTGCTGTAGTTACCGATAATGTTAGAGTGAATCAAAATATGTTAATGAAACTTACAGAGGGTTCAGCTGATAAACATTACTTTCATTTAAGTCCAGACTATCCAACGTTTGTAATGTTTGATACAGTTCATCTTCTGAAGAATATTCGAAATAATTGGCTAAATTTGAAAAATATTACGAAAACCTTCATATTTTCTGATTTTGATAACAACAAGCTGGTAAGGAATAAAGCAAATTTTGTAGATATCAGAAACTTCTATAAACTTGAAGCGAATTTGTTGGTTAAAGCAGCTCCTAAGTTAAGTTATAAAACAGTGTACCCTTCAAGTATTGAAAGGCAAAATGTTTCCTTAGTGTGTAATATTTTTGATGAAAAGACACATGCTGCCTTATTGAATTACAGTGAAAGTACTGCTGACTTTTTAAATATCATTATAAAATGGTGGTCTATAGTTAATATAAAAAACCCAATTTTATATAAACTGAAGAGAAATGACTCCTTAAAACCTTTCCAGGACATAACAGATGAGCGAATAGAATTTTTAGAAAAATGTTTAATTTGGCTTGATAAATGGAAAGCTTTGGGATACCCTGACTCTTCTTTATCTGCTGATACACACAATGCACTGCATCATTCAACAACTGCCATTATTATGTTAATTAAACACTGTGTATCAAAAACTCCTTGCAAATATTTTTGCTTACAGGAAAATTTCAAACTGACAATTTAGAATCTCGTTTTGGATATTACAGACAGTTATCTGGTGGCAATTATCATGTAAGCTTAAGGCAAGTTTATGAATCTGAAACAAAGATTAGAATCAAGGGTGTCTTCCACTTACATTCTGCTCAATATGGACAAGTTAAATTTAATGTCTCCAATTTAGCAAAATTACACACTTGTACAGTAGATCATGGAGAAATAGGTATTGACAGTTTTAGAGATATTTTAGCCAATAATTTAATGAATCAACCTAAACAAATTTCAGATTCAGCAATTCAATATATAGCAGGTTACGTTAGTTTCAAAGTTTCAGCCAAACTGCAATGTACAGCCTGTATAAATGTTCTTGTCAATATAGAAATAATAGAACATGAGGAACAAAATTACTTTGATATATTAAACAGAGACGGCTTAACCCTTCCATCAGAGTTTACAGTTCAAATAACAGTCCTTATGCACAATATAATTAAAATGTTGATTTCAGACTAATATGAAAGCAAGTTTTTAGGATGTAAATTCCACAAATCAGTTTTAATTAAAATTGCATAGGAATACATCAATATGCATAGAGATGAGTTCAGTTTTAGATACACTTGTTCATGTAATCAACCACAAACTGAAATGCTGCTTGAATTAATGTTGCCTGTTTTAGCAAATATTTTTATTAATAATTACACAAAAACAGTTCAAGATAAAATACAGACTGACAAAAATAAAAAGAGCAAGTCTAAGGAAAATGAGAAATGTCCAACAGCAAGGAAAATCTCTAAATTAAGCTCCTAGTCCCAATACATGTTACATTTTTGTACTGATACCACTGGCCTTTTTCACCATTCTTATTTTTTCAAAAAGTATTTTTCTTAATTTATCAACCGAAATAAACACATAATACATAAATAAAATCTAATAATTGATCTGAAACCATGAAACAATTTAAATTTTCCGCAGAATGCCCGCCGTTCGGCCCACGGTAGCCGGCCCACTATTTGACAGCTAAGCGACGTTGCCACATCGAAGGCTCCGGCCTAGTGAGTAAAGTCGGCCATGCCTAATCCTAAACAAGGTGAATCACGGCCGACTCTACTCACTAGGCCGGAGCCTTCGATGTGGAAACGTCGCTTAGCTGTCAAATAGGGGGCCGGTTACCGTGGGCCGAACGGCGGGCATTCCGCGGAAAATTTAAATTGTTTCATAGCTTCAGAATAATTATTACATTTTATTTATGTATTATGTGTTCATTTCGGTTGATAAATTAAGAAAAATACTTTTTGAAAAAATAAGAATGTTGAAAGGCCAGTAGTAACAGTACAAAGATGTACATGTATTTAGATTTGCAGATTTTCACCTTCTGTTAGACATTTGTTATGTCCATTAGATTTCCTCTTTTTAGTTTTGTCAGTCTGTATTTTGTCTTGAACGGTTTCAGTGTAATTATTAATAAAAATATTTGCTACATTAACAACATTAATTCAAGCAGAATCTCATCAGTTTGGGGTTGATTACATGAACAAATGTGTCTAAAACAAACTCATCTATATGTATATTGATGTATTCTTTTGCAATTTCCATTAAAACTGCTTTGTGCAATTGCCCAAAAACCTACTTTTATACCTATTGGCCTGAAATCAAAATTTTAACAATATCTATTGTGAATAAGGACTGTAATTTGAGCTGTATACTCTGATGGAAGGGTTACGCCTACCAACTATAAGCTGTATTTATTTAATATACCTATCAAATAATTTTTCCTTCATGTTCTACCTATAATTTTTGTAATGACAAGAACATTTATACAGGCTGATATTTCATCAATTTGTAAAACAATGTACTTCTCCGAGAATAATAAGTAAACCCTCTGCAACAGTTTTAATGTAAGGCATATTTTCTGTCAGGTGCAATTTTTAAAGAACTGCAAAGTTTTGAGGAATATTTAGGATGGTGGTAAAATTGGCAACTTATCCTCTCTCACAGAATTGTAAACTTTCTTTGGCTGGACATATACAAAAGGTTTTAACAGTAAATGAACAGAAAACCTATTTGAAAATAGTGTGCCAAAATATTTTCTATTTGAGACCAACGGGATATTCTTAATGACAGTGGTAAAATCTAACTCAAATCACCAACAAATTATGGTTTACTGATTTAAAGGAATGTCTATATTCATTGATACTAATACCACTTACATCTGATGTCTGGTTCATCGTAGTCAAACACTACAAAATAAAAATAAACGCAACCTGTTTCCTGCTGCCACTTTCACTTCGACTTAAATTTACTTTGTAAATTGTCACTTAAGCTAGAAAAATTCACTATTAGGTCACTGGGAAGCTATTCTTGCTGGTCTTGATTCCCCTTCACTATCCAATCTTTTCGTAGGTGTGCCCAGATGTGTTCTATTAGAACTGTATTTTTCTGTGATATTTCGGAGGTCCAGAAAACAATGTAGGTACCACATTGTGCTTTAAAATAGGTCTTATCCTTGGAAATGTTTGTAAATGATTGCCTTTATTCTTATAAATATAACCAGCCCTTACGAGGAATACCTTTCACCCACCTCTGTTTGAAATGCTCGTCTTAAGGAAAATTGAACACCAATATGTCCTTTATTTGAAGCATAATTCCTAGTGCAACCTGGTACTACACACTTTGCAGGCATCTTTTTATCTTTATAGTTTCGTTTGTGCATGTAAATAATTAGAAACACATTAAAAATCACCTTCCAATCTTCTTTTTCACTCTGGAAGGTTGTGTTAAGTATGTCCTTTATTGGAAGCACAATTGCTAGTGCAACCTGGTACTACACACTTTGCAGGCATCTTTTTATCTTTATAGTTTCGTTTGTGCAGGTAAATAATTAGAGACACATTAAAAATCACCTTCCAATCTTCTTCCTTGCTCTTGAAGGTTACACTAATGACTTGACAACAAATAAAAGCTCCGCCCCCGATTTAGTGTTGCCATATTTCAATGCTCCGGCCTAGTGAGTAGAGTCGGCCATGGGTGAATGAATTCTGATGGAAAACTAGTGACTGGACTCCATTTTAGTATGCATAGAATATACAGCTGGATTACGCTCGGGCGGGGCACATAGTAAAAAGTTTGAGAACTGGTGACTTAACTGCTTATTTTAGTTGGCAAGGATATTCAGTGCATTATACATAAAAAATTAATACAGTGACACAAAATTTTGTTATGATGTTTACGTAACGAAGAAAAAGAAAAATATTTATTAATTTTGTAAAACGATACTAAAAGTCTTTATAAAGTAGCATAATTTAACCAATGTACAGAAACATGATAGTGTTCAAGAATTATTCAGTTGACTATAAAAGGTGATGGTGCTTTGTGTAAGCACCAGTTCGGGTTAAGGGAGTTTTAAATAATAGAAAGCTGATTAATGACCACACCTTTACTTCAACATTACTTTTACAGTGTATATTTTAAGAGTATACGGTTCCAGTCAATAAATCTGCGTGTACTTACTGCTATTCTGGGTTACAGTCAACAACATACAATAATTGCACACCCCAAAATACCTTAACCCTCCACGCGTAAACATAAACATACCACCAGTCTTGAAACGGCCCGTCCTATACAACGGATCCAAACAATCTCCCTGCCGGCGCAACGCACAACCGTCACCCGATAGCGGGCAGTAGTGCAGTATTATACTTATAAGAATAGCTCGCCCAAGACGTTAGACGTCAGGAATAGACGACTAAATTACCGAACACCTGGATAAACGGTAATAAAGCTAACATTTGTATGAAGAACTTCTGCGGAATAAACTTGTCGTGTGGCGTAGTTCTGATGCTGTAACGATTTCTAAGAGTTCTGTCATATGAACCTGATAATTAAATATCCGTTTTTGTCTCAGATATTCGGGTTTTGATGAAGACAAAATTTTGTGAATTAATATCAAATACTTATGTTCTACAATATTGCTAACTTAAGCCACTTCCAGAATATATTTCTCACTAACATGATCTATTTATTTGGCCAAATATAAAGATAACACATTTATTTTGGATGATTTGAATCCCGTTTTTCATCAAATGATACAAACACGGGTAGTAACCAATATCACAGCAGATGAACACAGAAGGCCTTGAAAGACGATAGCGACCTTTTCTCTAAAGAAGGTCCTCGGTTTGAGAAAGTAACCAAAGTATTCTGTGATCCAAAGGCGATAGGGATGAAGCCGTGGTCAATGTCGCTCTCTTTCTTTTATCCTTATTGTTTCTGCGCGTTAGCACGATCAACCAGCACATTACATGGACTGCAACCGTGTCTGACGTAAAGAAGTTTCTCGTTAGCCACGACTGCAACCAGTCTGACGCTTGGCCATGTTACAGTCCAAAAAGGGACCTTTTACAGGACGATTGTCAGTAGTAAAACGTTAACGGTTATTAACGTCATCAAACGATTAGGTTAGAAAACCTTACGCTATGTATAGAGTATACAATTCTGACTTTTTGCATGCACTTTTGTTTAACGTAGCGTAGAATAAGCGAGGTTCGTGCTCTAGGCTTTCTGTTTTTTTTTCTAAATTATTTTTACAGACTTTGTATTGCAAATCTCAGAATGGAACAAGCTTTAGGTATCGTTTTGAGGCGTCGGTGGCATATTGGACGTGATCATAAACAAATAAACACCTAACAATATAAGTTTTGCAGGATCACCGAAGCATGACATTTCGCTCTCAGGGTTCAGTTCCGTGATGCTAACGCGATGTTGCCGGAAACGCCTAATTTTGTAGCTTTTATTGGAAAATACTGTCAAATAAAAACTGATGGAGGAAAACATGAACCTTTTCTGCAATGATAAAACTACAAAGTATGTATTATTGCTTTCAAAATCATCACGGTTCTGTTCTCGTTCTCATTGCCGCATAGTGGTTTTTAGACCTGGCAATACCGAACGTAATAATATCGTATCGTAATCTTTCGTAGAGAGAGTACAACTTTATCGGTTATTCGCCGATTCGGTCATTTCGGGAGTACTGCGCATGCCACAAATAACGGATAACGTGAAATAACGTCAGCCATTGCTTGAACTGTTTCAGTGTAATTATTAATATAAATATTTGCTACATTAACAACATTAATTCAAGCAGAATTTCATCAGTTTGGGGTTGATTACATGAACAAATGTGTCTAAAACAATCTCATCTATATGTATATATTGATGTATTCTTTTGCAATTTCCATTAAAACTGCTTTGCGCAATTGCCCAAAAACTTTCTTTTATACCAATTGGCCTGAAATCAAAATTTTAACAATACCTATTGTGAATAAGGACTGTAATTTGAGCTGTATACTCTGATGGAAGGGTTACACCTACCTAAGCTGTATGTATTTAATATACCTATCAAATAATGACAAGAACATTTTTATACAGGCTGATGTTTCATCAGTTTGTAAAACAATGTACTTCTCCGAGAATAATAAACCCTCTGCAACAGTTTTAATGTAAGGCATATTTTCTGTCAGGAGCAATTTTTAAAGAACTGCAAAGTTTTGAGGAATACTTAGGATGGTGGTAAAATTGGCAACTTAATTCTCTCTCACAAAATTGTAAACTTTCTTTGGCTGGACATAGGAAAGGTTTTAACATTAAATCAACAGAAAACCTATTTGAAAATAGTGTGCCAAAATGTTTTCTATTTGAGACCAACAGGATATTCTTAATGACAGTGGTAAAATCTAACTCAAATCACCAACAAATTATTATTTATTGATTTAAACGAACGTTGTAGTGAGCAACTGGTCACTGTCAAAACCGATACCCAATTTAGAAATAGCCAAAGTGATCAAGATGTCTAGTGGTGGAATTTAGAACCCAATGTTGTATGTGTGCCCATGGTAACCAGATTCTTTTAGCATGCATGTGTACCAACTCAGAGAGAATGAAATCAAACACATAAATGTTGTGATATGGTTTTTTTATTATTTGTTTCTTAACATTTGTTTTGTATTTATAAATCATGAGTGCTGAGTGTTTCTGGTATGATTTTATTACTTGATTCTTGTATTATCAAATCATGAGTGCTTTGTATTTCATATATTTTACTGGTGAAGTATTTATATTGACATGTTGAAATATACCTACGATTCAAAATATCTCAATAATAGTGGTAAACTGGCTCTTGTTATTGGTATTGTATAATAAAGAAATGGTTATAAACATTCACAGTCTACATGATAAATAATAATAAAAATAATACATGGTGGGCTACGTCTCTGTTCAACGTCAAATAGGAAAATATGGGTAGGATGTGGAAAAATGTAAAATAACATATATGAATAAATAAATATAATCAAACATATAAAGGAGTAAATAAAGTGGGTAAATGGGATAGGGTATATAAAATATAAACATAGTATCGCAAGCATAGCTAGCATAACAGCATAGCAAGCATGGTATCCACGCGCATAAATAAATCAATAGATAAATATAAACAATAAACAACATATAAAAGGGCTGGTTAGAGGAAACGTATGGTACTTGTGAACGCGAGGTAGAATCATTCCCCACTTCCACTTTGGGTAAGTGATGGGTAGTCAGTTACGGGAACAGTCACCGTGGTTTCCATAACACAACCCTTATGTCGGCTACACACGTTCCGGCAGCAAGGGCGTACCCAGGTAGGGGCAGGGGGGGGCAGCTGCCCCCCCCTAGAAGAGTAAATAAATGTAATTTTTTTTGGCAAATAAAAATTAAAAACGTGTTACCTACTCTGCGCAAAATGAAGTGTTGGAAACAAAATATCTTTTCAGCCAGATTTGTTCTTTATTTTCTATAGTTAAATATTCTACAACATTCGATATAGAGTCTGTATAGTGAGTCGTGTCGGTCGTGTCACAACGTATTTATTAGAATATTTTATATGGCGACCTTCAGCCGCCGTCAAACGAAACGCAAAATGTTTTGATCAAGTTTTGATACACTTTATTTATTTCTTTATTTCGTTTTTATTATTTGTTAGTTATCACTAACAAATGAAAGTGTCAGTAATGATTTATAGTCGATAATTTAATTTCTAGAATCTGATTTTGATTACGAGACAGAATAAATAAAAATTAAGTACGGTTTTGATGCAAGTTTGGTTTTATTATATAATTTTTGTTTTCAATGCTATGCTAAAATAAAATAATATTCAATATGTTGCATATTATTTTAAGTAGTATATATCTGTACAGATTTAGTTTAAGATTCTTAGTGTTCATAAAATAAAATAGTGAAAGTATCAAACTCAAATTTCATAGCATATTCTATTCAGTGCTTACAACTAAATTATTTTTAAATTTGCCGCGGTTATTTCTGTGCCGCGACTCACTAGACAGACTCTAGTATACTGTTAGCGATGCAATATAATTTAAATCTCCCACAAAACCGTGGTATCTCGTAGTTTCCGCTTCCGACGAGACAATCAGAGCCATATAGGATTAAAGCTGAATATAATTGGAAGAAAATAACATCTAACGCCATCTAGTTTCGGACGGCAGTACTTTTTCCAGTAAAAAGAAATAGGCTCAATGTATACTGTATACGGTCAATAGAGACATCTAGTATTGAATAGCAATACCACGAAGAATATTCTAGCATGGACTATTCCGGAAAGAAAAGACAGTGATAGCATGTATTATAAGACAAGGATGGAAATAGAGTCGAGCTCGAGTATTTTCTACATATTTCGGGAGCGAGAATATTTTCAATATATAAGCGGAACGTAAGGCAGAGCACGTGAATTTAGTTCGAATACAATTCAGTTCGGAGTGGAATACGAGCGAATATTTCATACGCCATAGATAGTGTCTTATAGTTTCGTTGCGGAGACACGAGATTTACGTTTACTGCGCAACAACTGGAAATATTACTCCGTCAAATGGATATCAGGAAATTCTTTGAAAGAGGTGAGTCAAAACAAAACACTTAAGTACATACTTAATATGATTATTTGATTTGTTTAAGGGGGGCTATGACTCTCTTGTAAGTGTATATCTTAGGCATTACTTACAATATTTAAATTTATTAATTACAACACGTGGTTTTGTTATAATAGCTAAAATAACATTTGTGAATATTTTGTGATAAAAAAGTTAAAAAAAAAAACATAAAAGAAAGATCCTTGCAATATTTTGGATTTATTAATAAGATCATACCGACAACAAAATCCCTTTTCTCTAACGTCACAACAAGTGTATTATTTCAAATTACTTACCTAGTTTTGATTATTTGGCGTTCAAACCATATGCAAGAGAATGTGAAACTTGATCTTTGATTTTCGTCCTATGCAACCCGCCTAAACACTGTAAGGGTAATTCTGTGTATCCATTTTTTAGGGAGGCCACGCGAAAAAAGAAAAAAAGGTCGGGAAAGTAGCAGTGGAAGCGATGAAAATGACAACCATGATAAAACCACTCATGTAATGCCAATATCATTGCATGCTAACATTGGACAAGCGTCAAATTCTTCAGTAGAACCTCTTAATATATCTGTTGCCGACTATTCTTCTCCATCGACATCCCAACAAACTTATGACGTCAACGTCGATCCTGAAATTATAGTGGACGATGGCTGTCATGAAAATGATCTGGGTCGTTATGTTGGATTGGCTACCCAGCTATCGACGGAAAAGAAGAGGGAGTTGTTACAAAATCCTTGGATCCCGCCCAGAAATTACGATTTTGAAAGTGATGCAAGCCATTTAAAAAGAAAATTTAATCATGCTTGGTTGGATCAATATTCACCATGGCTAGTATATTCCAAGCGACTAAAAGGTGCTCTTTGTAAGTATTGTGTTTTGTTTCCTCCGCCCATTAGCACTGTGAGAGGAATTTTGGGATCGTTTATGGTCAGGCCATATTTAAAGTTCAAAAATATGCATGAAGACTGCCGAAAGCATGCAACGACCAACCTTCACCAAACGGCGACAAATGCTGCAAAAAATTTTCTTGAAAATGTTCCTGTAGACATCCAACTGCAAAGTGGACACCAAAAAGCAATCGATGAAAACAGACAAATATTGTCATCAATTATTTCTTGTATAGTATTTTGCGGTACACATGATATGCCTCTTAGGGGCAAACAAGCAGATGAGGGTGTTTTATTAGATTTATTGAAGTTGAGAATCGATTCAGGGGACAACAAATTAAAGAGTCACTTTGAAAAGTGCCGTCGAAATGCAATTTATACTTCGCCAAGAATACAAAACGAACTAATAAATTTATGTGGCGAAGTTATTCAGGAGAATGTAATTAGTGAGGTTCGGAAGACCATGGCTTACTCAATCTTAGCTGATGAAACAGCAGACGTATCTGGGAAAGAACAGCTGTCAATAGGCGTGCGGTTCTACGACGAAAGCAAAAGTAAAATCAGAGAAGAATTTGTAGGGTTCGTTGAACTAAAAGCACAAAATGCTTCCGCAATCGCCGAAGCAATTGACAATTTCTTAATTAGTTCTAACCTCTCCAAAGAAGATTGCGTAGGGTTTGGATTCGATGGCTGTTCTACAATGGCAGGAAAAGAGGGTGGCGTACAAGCCATTTTGAGAAAAAAATATCCTCGTGCTTTATATTTTCATTGCTCAAGTCACAAACTCAACCTTGTTGTGAATGATGCGAACGCAGTGCCAGAAATTAGAAATACTGTCGCCACTGTAAAGGATGTTATAACGTTTTTCAGAGAATCGACTACACGTCGAAACTACGCTCCAAACCTATCACGATTATGTGAGACGAGATGGTCCGAAAAATATAAATCAATCAGAAAGTTTTCTCAACATTTTTCAGAGCTCGTGAAATCTCTAGAAACGTTATCTGTAGAGGGAAATTATGCCACCAGAAAATCTGCATATCAGTTGCATTCAGCCGTTACAAAACCAGTGTTTATTGTTTCTCTACAAACAATAGCCAAATATTCAGCAGTTATAGAACCAGTAGTTAACGCACTGCAAGCTAAATCGATCGACATGATCTCGGTAGGAAAACACATTAAAAATATCAAGGACATTCTCAGAAATGACCGCGAGTTTCCTGATAGAATAAGTAATGAAATACTTCAAAAAGCACGAGCTGTTGCAATGGATTTGAACATAGAAATTTCGGTTCCACGTCTTGCTCATAAGCAAACACATAGAAGTAATCCGCCATCAGACAATGATAACGAATATTGGCGGCGTTCCCTGATAATACCATACATTGATTCACTCATTTCATCATTGAATATTCGATTCTCCCAAGAAAATACTCCGGCGTTTGCTTTAAGCAGGCTACATCCCTTGTATATGACAAAAACCAGCATTGCAGACCTACACAAAAACGCAGAATCATTCCAAGAATTTTATAACCTGGATATCACCGGGGAACTGAACCTTTGGCATAATTTATGGGTGACGAAGGCTTTATCAGATGATCAATTAAAGGACATAGAAGTAGTTGATCTGTTCAAAGAAGCGAACATTTTTTACCCTGCTGTCAGAAAGGCATTAATTATTTTAAGCACTATCCCATGCACCACGGCGACCGTAGAACGGTCCTTCAGTACGCTGCGAAGAGTTAAAACGTGGCTAAGAAGCACCATGGGTGAAGAAAGGCTTACGGGTTTATGTCTGATGAGCGTACATCGCAATTATTTAAAAGACAACAGTGAGTTTATTGAAAAGATTGTCATAGACAAATTTTCGGCAAATCCGAGAAGATTACTGTTAAATTAAAATAAACATATATAATATTATATATTATACATAATGTATAGTATAATTATTATGTACTTATAATATTTGTTTTGTGTCATCATAAAAGTTAATGAATAAAAGTCAATTTTCGAAACAGGTATAAGCACTAAGCAGCCCCCTGCCCCCCCCTAACTGAAATCCTGGGTACGCCCTTGTCCGGCAGGCCTGTCAGTTCAAACTGAACGGTCTGCCTGAAGACCGGTCGCCTCCCCCCACACGTTCAGGCAGGCCTGTCAGTTCGAACTGATCAAGGCCGCCTAAAGACTGGTCGCCTCTGATTGGCTGACGCCCCTCCACACGTTCAGGCGAATGTGAAATATATCACTACGTTTCCACGGGCTTTTAAAACATTTTGTATGTAATTTCTCGATATCTGGCAAGGTATACCTGATAGAAGAAAATGTCAAGTACAAAGGTTATTTGGTTACTTGAGACGCATATCCTAAAAATATTTTGAAATATATAGGGTGTTGCGGGAAAGTATTGGATAGTGATCAACTTGTTTTTTATATATAGAATTATAACTTTTTTTAAATTCTTCTAGTTTCCATCATTGATTTCTATTCAACCCTAAAATATTTTTGGGATCGGTTGCTACGTTGCCAAGTTATTATTTATTTTCTATTAATTTCCGGATTCGCAAGGTCGCAAGTAATACTTACAAATTGATATATCTCTTCACCTTTTCTCAATATTATTATACAGCGCGTTACTTGAATATTAAACGAATATTATTTTGGATGTTATCAGCAATGTGCATCTACAGGGTGGTATTGGCAGAATTTTAATTTGATGGTGATTTTACTTTGTTTTTTAAAAGTAACAATGTATGTTTTATTTTAAATCAAAATATCCACTAATAACCAATCTCGCCTTGTAATATTTTTTTCGTGTTTGCGACGTTGCTAAGTTATAAATTATTTTTCCAAATTTTCAACCAAATACCTCCGATTTTTATTAATAGAACACACTGTATATTTTATTTAACATAGAAGTACTCCTTAGTAATGGTCTATAGCGTGAACAAGTTTAAACTGGTGTTCCTAATTAATAAAACCGTTTTCCTTACACACATACTACTATTTCGAATACCAGGTCAGTAAAAGGTACAGGAACGCTTAAATGTCTTCAAAACTGGCACAGCCGGAACGAGAAAATCCATAACTGCAGGTTTTTGAATATGCAGAATTCTAACAGCATCAGCGCTGCCAGATTTTACCACTTTTACGTTACTCGTCATAATTTTGTTATTTTCAGTAGAATCCTCCACTTATCTTTATTGCAATTAATTGCGTATGTCGAATTTAGTAAAGTCCCACAATTTCAAAATTTTGTTTCTATTAATTACTGAGATACGGCAACACTGCTTTTTCAGTAGTACCGGAACGCTTGAATATTTCCAAAACTGCCATAGCTGGAGCGCTGAAATTTAATACTTAGAGGTTTTTGAACATACAGAATTCAAAAATGCTAACATCGGCGTTGTTAGGTTTTCCAATTTTACCTTTCACGTCATTACTTTGAATGAAATGCCCTATTTATGAAGTCTAACGTAAAAGTGGTAAATGTGACAACACTGATGTTAGCATTTTTGAATTTTGCTGTAAAAAAACTCTCCGATATTGATAATTTTCGCTTCAGCGGCGCCAGTTTTGGATATTCAAGCGTTCCGGTACTTTTTACTGAAAAAGTGGTGTTGCCGTATTTCAGTAATCAATAGAAACAAAAAAGTTATGAAATCTTACTAAATTCGACATGCGCAATTCATTGCAATAAAGATAAGTAGAGGATTTTATTGAAAATAACAAAATTGTGACGTGTAACGTAAAAGTGGTAAATCTGGCAACGCTGCTGTTATAATTTTTTAATTCTGCATGTTAGAAAACCTGCAGATATAGATTTTCTCGTTCCAGCTGAGCAAGTTTTGGAGATATTTAAGCGTTCGTGTACCTTTTACTGACCTGGTATTCGAATTAGGCAGTATGTGTAAGGAAAACGGTTTTATTAGTTTAGGAACACCAGTTAAAACTTGTTCACGCCGTAAACCATTACTAGGGAGTACTTCTATGTTAAATAAAATATACAGTGTGTTCTATTAATAAACATCATAGATATTTGTTTGAAAATTTGGTAAAATAATTTATAACTTAGCAACGTCGCAAACGCGAAGAAAAATATTACAAAGCGAGATAGGGTATTAGTAGATATTTCGATTTAGAATAAAACATACATTTAAAAAAAACAGAGTAAAATGACCTTCAAATTGCCTTAATTTAAAATTCTGCCAAAACACCCTGTAGATGCGCATTGCTGATAAGCTCCAAAATAATATTCACTTAATATTCAAGTAACGCGCTGTATAATATTATTGAGAAAAGTTCAAGAAATATATCAATTTGGACGTATTACTTGCGACCTTGCAAATCCGGAAATTATTAGAAAAACTTGGCAACATCGCAGCCAATCCCAAAAATATTTTAGGGTTAAATAGAGATCGAAGATGGAAACTAGAAAAATTAAAAAAAAGTTATGGTTCCATTTAAAAAAAAATCAATTTGATCACTAACCCTACTTTCCCGCAACACCCTGTATATTTCAAAATATTTTTATGTTTTTTTATGTTCGTCTTAACCAAATAACTTTTGTATTTGATATTTTCTTCTATCAGGTATATATTGCGAGATATCGAAGAATTACTCACTATACAGTGGAAACATCAATTGGATACGTTTTCAAAACGTTTCCTGTTCAAGGTCGATTCGCTATTTTTTGGGATCGCATCGAGATCCAAATGTCGTGGAAACACCAGCTGTCTGTCCTTTCTTTTTGAATGGACCAATCGTAGTGCGTCAGGTCGGCCGGATGGACGAACATATATGTGATTCTTCTCCGGTCGCCTGAACAGTCGTAACTGACAGGTAGACCGGACCATACACACGCTCAGGCGACCGGACGTCAGGCCGGACGGAGGGACGAACATATACGTTATTCGTCTCCGGCCGCCTGAACAGTCTTAACTGTCAGGTAAGCCGGACCATACACACGCTCAGGCGACCGGACGTCGGCGGACCATTCAGTTCGAACTGACAGGCCCGCCTGAACGTGTGTAGCCGACATTAAAGACAGAGTTGCCTCTGTTCACCAATACCTAGAGTAGACGTAAATCAGAGACCCAACACCATATAAAGTCGTCTTAAAAGCCGGGATATATAGTATACATTGTGAAACATTTTAAAAATATCGTAGCCAGACCACGTTAGTCAATAATACAAACTCAAAAGACAACATACCTGCATATATTCGTGAAAAAGACTCAAAAACCCTTCTGTTGAAATTTTGGTCTCCTGCTTGTTACGTTTTTCAAAAACAATCCCCTCTCGTAATTCATAAACAAACTATCCACAAAACTATGGCAACGATATCACAGCCCGCTACTTTATTCAGTGACCAAACACAACAACCAAAAGCATCACAGAACAATATCTTTCTGTGAACACGGATTGACAATTAACACAGAATGAAAGGAATTTTTGTTCTATGAAAAATCATTCATGAATTGACCAATAACAAAATATCTGAACAATATAGGATAATCAAATAAATTATTTATCTGAACTTCATCAAATAACTACACTCGTACACTTTAACAACTTGTAATTGATTTTCCTTCTATCATCTGACACTGCCGTCAATGTCAAACTTTGGCAGCCTGACAGCTCAAGGTGCGTTTAAACGTAGAGCAGCCAGGAGCGCGTTCCGGATCACCACAACGTCTATATTCATTGATACTAATACCACACCTCCATCTGATGTCTGGTTCATCGTAGTCAAACACTACAAAATAAAAATAAACGCAACCTGTTTCCTGCTGCCACTTCCACTTAAATTTACTTTGTAAATTTTCACTTAAGCTAGAAAAATTCACTATTAGGTCACTTTGAAGCCATTCTTGCTGGTCTTGATTCCCCTTCACTATCAAATCTTTTCGTAGGTGTGCCCAGATGTGTTCTATTAGAACTGTATTTTTCTGTGATATTTCGGAGGTCCAGAAAACATTGTAGGTACCACATTGTGCTTTAATAAAATAGGCCTTATCCTTGGAAATGTTTGTAAATTATTGTCTGTATTCTTATAAATATAACCAGCCCTTACGAGGAATACCGTTCACCCACTTCTGTTTATGTCCTTTATTGGAAGCACAATTGCTAGTGCAACCTGGTACTACAGACTTTGCAGGCATCTTTTTATCTTTATAGTTTCGTTTGTGCAGGTAAATAATTAGAAACACATTAAAAATCACCTTCCAATCTTCTTTTTTACTCTGGAAGACTACACTAATGACTTAAAAACAAATAAAAGCTCGGCCCGCTATTCAGTGTTGCCATATTTCAATGTTCCGGCCTAGTGAGTAGAGTCGGCCATCGGAGCCTTAGATGTGGCAACGTGGCTTAGCTGTCAAATAGTGGGCCTATAGTTTCAGAATAATTATTACATTTTATATGTATTAAAGTGCATCTGGGTTGATAAATTAAGAAAAAAATGCTTTTTAGAACTACTACTACTAATACCACTTACATCTGATGTCTGGTTCATCATAGTCAGACACTACAAAATAAAAATAAAGCAACCTGTTTCCTGCTGCCACTTCACTTCCACTTGAATGAACACTCAATTTGCTTTGTAAATTGTCACTTGAGCTAAAAAAATTCACTATTAGTTCACTGTGAAGCCATCCTTGCTGGTCTTGATTCCCTTTCACTATCAAATCTTTTCATAGGTATGCCCAGATGCATGCCCTCGTTGGCTTGCCCAGATGAGTTCTATTAACTGTATTTTTCTGTGATATTTGTCAAGCACTACAAAATAAAAATAAACGGAACCTGTTTCCTGCTGCCACTTCCATTTAAATGAACACTCAAGTTACTTTGTAAATTGTCACTTGAGCTAGAAAAATTCACTATTAGGTCACTGTGAAGCCATTCTTGCTGGTCTTGATTCCTTTTCACTATAAAATCTTTTCATAGGTATGCCCAGATGCATGCCCTCGTTGACCTGCCCATATGAGTTCCATTAACTGTATTTTTCTGTGATATTTGGAAGGTCCAGAAAACATTGTAGGTACCACATTGTGGTTTAGAATAGGTCTTATCCTTTGAAATGTTTGTAATTATTGTCTTTATTCTTATAAATATAACCAGCCCTGCCTATATATAACCTTTCACCCACTTCTGTTTATGTCCTTCTTTGGAAGCCCCAATTGCTATTGCAACCTGGTACTACACACTACACACTTTGCAGACATCTTGTTATCTTTATAGTTTCGTTTGTGCAGATAAATGATTAGAAACATTAAAATTCACCTTCTAATCTTATTTTTCACTCTGGAAGATTACACTAATGCCATGACTAATGACTTAACAACAAACAAAATGACGGCCCGTAGATTCAGTGTTGCCATATTTCATGCTCCGGCCTAGTGAGTAGAGACGGCCATGGTTCAAGACAAAATACAGGCTGACAAAACTAGAAAGAGGAAATCTAATGGAAATAAGAAATGGCTAACAGAAGGGAAAATCTCTAAATCTAAATACATGTCCATTTTTGTACTGTTACTACTGGCATTTTTCACCATTCTTATTTTTTCAAAAAGTATTTTTCTTAATTGATCAACCGAGATGAACTCTATAATACATATAAAATGTAATAATTATTCTGAAACTATAAAACAATTTAAATTTTCCGCGGAATGCCCGCCGTTCGGCCCACGATAACCGGCCCACTATTTGACAGCTAAGCACGTTGCCACATCTAAGGCTCCGGCCTAGTGTAGAGTCGGCCATGCGTCAGGCAACGGACGTGCAAAAGGTCCCTAATATATAGAATACTATGCGACGCGGAGTCCCATTGCAGGACCAACGACCGTGAGTAGGACGGTTTCACCGTACTTGTTTTGTGGGTTTCACCATAGACCACAAACTTCTGTATGGTCTGTGGCTTCTGTTTTATGGGCTGTGGTCTGTGGGTTTCACACAAAGACCATAAAACAGAGGATTACAGTATTTGATTTCTGTATTTTGTGATCTCAACGAGGATCAAACAACAGAAATCCCGTACTACCATACGTCCTGACGTCCACCAGTGGTGACGTCCACAATCCACATGCGACGTGGTGGCTATGCTATGTCTTGAAGTTTCTCGTTAGTCACGGTCTTGTTTGATCTCTTCAGGCATCTTTTTATTTTCGTAATAACCAAACCTTGGTGCTGTTATTGTCAGTAGTTCTGGGAACAATAATTAACGCTGGAACTTGAGTGGAACTTATTAGGACTCTAAAAATAATCTTCAGAATTGTGTTGACGATAAAATTCTTGGAATACGTTTGTTTGGTGCATGAAATTTGTTCTAGAGAATTCGAGATGACGAATGCTACTACAGAGCTAGATATTTTAAAAATTAACTGTGGCACATGTAAACTGCTTTGCTCAGTTCCACCAGTTAGTGACGAATCAGGTAAGAGTATTTGTCAAAAAATAGATTTGTTGATCTTGCATACAGTACAGAAATAACACCATATCAATAGGACCAACATTTCAAGCAGATACGCTATAGATAATAACAGATAGACATAGACAAAGTACATACCTACTGTAGCTCACTGTAATATTGTGCTTTGAAAGATACTACTGATCAGAAATGGCACTGGCAGTAATTTACCAGAAATAAATTTATCAAGATATCTGTATGGTTACCAATACAATAAATATATCATTGACAAAATAATGACACATGCATGTAATATAATATATTATTGTAACTCACAAAAAAAGTCAAATTTTCAAGAGCGCAACAACAATTTTGCATCAACTTTTACTGAGCTTTTCTGCAGGATGAAAACTGTAGAAGCAAAGTAAGGTGCTATAATTAATATAACGAAGGTTTATATCACCTATACTGTATCTTCCCATATTTTATGTTAGTAGCATATTTTTTTATACTTATACTTTATATATTTTATAATAAAATAATTCAGATTTTTTTTATGACTAAAAATACAAGCTGTGAGTCAGAAACAGTGGAGTAGGTACTTTTGGCACAATTCTGTATTCCACAGGGAAAAGTGATACTGGTTTCTTATTACTAAGCTATCATTGTCCTGTGGAATGAAGTTATACATTATGAGACATCCTCCTAACTATAATTCATTGCCCATTAAAAACCGATATGAAATATCTAGTAAAATTAATGTTTATCAATACCCACATAACAAAAGTATATACATTGTACATACATTGGATATCGAATCAATGGATATGTATATCCACAAATGGAGCAAGAATGTCCAATGGATGTCAAATAGACATCAAAAAAATATACATTGCATGTATGTTTGTCGCGAACTTTCACATCCATGGCATATCCATAGAATGTACATATGTACGTCTAATGTACATGCATAATATATGTAATGTACGTTTGTCACGAATTTACACATCCATGGTATATCCATTAAATGTACACTCATGTACTTTCAATGCACATGCATAGTGTTTGAAAGTCCAATGTAGAGGCAGAAAGATAAACAAACTTTATACTTTCATTATGTATTGTCATAAAGAAATTAAGGTTATAAAATTTTGTAGGTGGCTTGTTCGGCTTACGTATTGCCGTCAAACGCTGGATGCGATCAGGTAATCAGGCACAACCAGCACCAGCACACACACCTTAACTACGACGAATGACTAGAAATCAACAATGGCGGCACTAGTTCTCCTTCACGCAGGTGTAAACTACTAGATGTATATATGATACATAGACCAACATCTTATGTATATTCACATATGTATATACCTACGTGAATATACATAGTATATTACACTAGTGTATATCATTTTTCATATGTACATTTAACGTCCTATGAATATTCAAAATATACATGTTCAAACTGGAATATCTAATGTACATTCCGTGGATGTACATATACATATAGTGTTATGTGGGTATGCATTCACATAGGTAGGTTAGGTACAGAAAATGCTATAGTTTTTATTGTTGCGATAACATGAAATCTATTTGCTAAAATATAATCTCTCATTAAAGGCAAATTAGCACATTTAGTTAGGCTAAATCTCATTTTGTCGGGGGCATATTTTTATGAGGTGGGTAACGGTAACCAATAACTAGTATTGCTTACTAGAAATTCAATAAATATCAGAGCTAAACATACCTAACTCAAGACATAATGTTCACAGATTTATTGAAATGCTTACAGCTTTTTGGCTATTCAGACTATAGATAGTCTTAAATGTGATCTGAAACAGTTATTGAATGTTATTGATAATGCAAAATATTTCATATTAAAGCAGCAAAGGATATAAAAGAATTCCACATTTCTGCTGATACTAGCACAAAACCTATCCTACTATATACTGGCTCGGTCGATATAGCTTCACTATTGCAGAAGATAACAAAAAATTTGTATATAAAAGTTGTAGTATATACTCTTTGCTCAGAAAATATTGTAATTTATACAGGGTGATTCATAACTATGTGGTGATGCAAACATACGTGTTTTTAAATGAGACATGCTATACAGGGTGATCCAATAAGCGTGTGGTGCTCTCTAGCGCCCATATCGTTTGAATTAGAAGAAAATGACTTGCATAAAAACGTTTCTTTTCAAATGTTCTACTTGCAGAAAATAATTTCAAAGATGGCGGACATCCGGATATACCGGAAATAGGTATCAACTTCCTAATTTTAAATGGAACACCCTATATATGATTACATTTTCGAATTCAGCATCGATTTTTAAGTCCAGTTTGTTAACCATAGTTTATGTCTAGGAAGCCTACTTTCAAAGTATTTCAGCAATCTTTAGAAAATTTGACGATTGTAATACTTACAAAAAATGTTAATATCTCGGAAACTAGATGTCAGAAAAATGCAGTTTTCGGTTTTAAAACGAGCACGAAAAATATGTGTTTCAGGTAAGATCATTGTTCAAAAGCACGCTAAATATATAGACTAGTAATTTTAAAAGTTTGAAACGTTAAAAACTTTTTTCATTCAAATGGGATGATATGATACGTTTTACATCAGTGGATGCGAAATTATTTAATTATTATTTTTTGTTCAAAATATTTTCTTCTAATTTAAACGGTAAGGCCCGTTAGAGAGCACCACATGCTTATTGGACCACCCTACTATTCCATATTTAGATTCTACTAGTGATTATTGCTGTTCTTAGAATATAAGATATTGTAACATTATACAGGGTGTAGTTCAAAAGTTTTGACCATTTTTATATCCAAATCGCTGCCAAATGAACGTACTGTATATTAAATATCAACAAATCAAAAATTATATGTTTTACTTGGAAAGATAAAAAATATCCTCTAGTTTTAACACAGGCTGTAAAAAAAGTCGCCGACACATACTTATATACAGGATGAGCTAGGTGAGGTTGAATGTAAAAGCTAGATTTTCTTTTTTTTATTTAACCCTCCTTCTTTTATCATAGCCAAAAATTGCTTTTAATATGTTCTTTCATATTTGTATGTATAGCCTTTCATATACCTACATTCATCAGTTTCCAAGATATGTATTTTGATTTTACTGCAAATTTTAAATATTATACTTCCTATTTGTGAGCAGAAATTTATTTTGAGAAAGTACTATGAAATTTTTTTTTTTTAACGAACAACTAAGTTATAAGGCCATAATGGTATTTGATGAAGTCAAAACCCTGAATTATCGAGATAATATAAGTCAAGTATGCTGAGGACACAATTTTATAGATGTGATCCATCATTATCTAGCAGATTCATCAGGTAGGCTTTGAAATATTGGCAGTTTTCATAATCTGCTCAATAATTTTGTACTATGTGAAAACCGAGCTGTAAAAATGAATTTTCCCATTGAAGAACAAATAGAGGGTATTTAAGAGAATCTTGAAAAATTGCATACTTGCCTCTAGAATATACCTATCAACTATCAACAGCGACATCCAGAATGGAGGCTCTCTAAAACTGATGCCTTGAAACATTGAAGAATCGTTTTGTTCAGATTGGATCACCTACCTTAATATTTCATACCTAGCCTACCTGATAGATCTGCTCCATAATTATGTATCATGCCTATAAAATTGTTTCCTCAGCATACTTGTTATATTATCTTGATAACTCAGGGTTTTGACTTCATCAAATACTACTATGGCCTTAAATGTCAGGTCTTCATTAAATGTAAATAAAAATGGATTGCACAAACTCTCCTGATGTTGATCCTGATAGTATTCTAAAATTACCAAAATAGATTTATTTGATGTTCTATTCTGTGATACAGGTGATTACTATTGTGGCCGCTGTCGTCCTAACGCTGAACCGAATCTGCTGTTTGAAGATGCAGCAAAGAAAGTGATATTTCCGTGTAGATTTGCATGTGGAGATCAGTTGGCATGGGGACAGGTCGAGAAGCACGAAATCGTCTGCAAGAAGAGAAATATAATTTGTCCTTTTGTGAATTGTCAGCAGTCCATTGCTCAACTCTCTATGTTATCTGATCATATAAAATCTCAACACTCATTATTCTATCAGCAGTCTCGTGAAGTGAATCAACTGGAGTTAGGTTCTTTGGATTTCATAATACGTTTGCATTGTATCTGCTATGACAAATACACTTTTCTATTTTTCATAAAGTTCGAGCATAATAAGGAGCAAGCTCTATATTATTTTAATTTTAGCGTGTGCTTAGTGTGCCCACACGAGTCTGACCAAACAAATCTAGACTCTTTAAAATGTGTACTAGATCTAAACATTCCTGGTGCAAATATTAAGATTAAAAAAGTGATCGATGGCAAAGATATAAAGATGTATCAAGATAGGCAACACTGCCTTAGTTGTTTGTATGAAACTTGTGTTAAGGCTTTCCATAAAAATAAATTGGATTGGCTGTCTGACAGAGTAGCAGTTGTATTGAAACCATCTTCAGATAGAGATATATTCTATACTATCGAGGTATGTAAACCAGAGCGGGTTATCGACATTACTCCAGATGATTTAGAATGTCCAGTTTGCAAAGAGTATATGACTGATGAAATTTTCATTTGTAATATTGGTCATTCACTATGTAAAAAATGCAAATCTCACTCTAATGGATCATGCCCACTTTGTAGAAATTCATTATCAAGTATTCGAAACTATGCATTAGAAAAAGTAGTCAAATCGATGAAAGTATCTTGTCGCAAATCAGGTTGCAGGTTTGCTGCACCAGTGGCTTCTGTGAAATGTCATGAAAAGGAATGCATGCGTAGTGCATATGTAGGCAGAGAAGAAATGTAAATTTGATTAATACAGCGCTGTTCTGTTTCATTTATAACCTTTTTGATTTGGTTTTTATACCGTTTCTTGTTCTGGACATTCTTTAAAACGAGTTTTTTTGTTCCAAATAACTACCAACTCTTTTCTTCTTTCCGTTAGTCTTATGTTCCGTTTCAATATTTATTTTTATGTTTGTAATACCTATATTTTTATTTGGACTGTCTACTTTAAACGACGCTACTGTATTTGGATATATCTGTATCTAGGTAGGTATAATATATTTTTCATATTGCTAATAAAGTTAAATCATGTAGCCATAAAATAAATGTAGATTTGATTGTGACAGCGCTGTTCTGTGTCTCATTGATAACTTCTTTTAATGACGTTCAAAACGTTTAGCGCCAAACCTGTTGAATTGTTAAAAGGACCATATATTGTTTAATGGTTTCTCAGATTTGTTTTTTATACCGTTTCCCGTAGTTGTTTTGTTCCAAATAATTGTATCAACTCTTTTCTTAATTCAAGACCTGTTCCCGTTAGTCTTATGTTTCGTTTCAATATGTATTTTTATTTTTGGAATACTTATATTTTCATTTGGACTATCTACTTAAACAATGCTACTGTATTTAGATATTTCTGTATCTAACATACATTTCAGATTGCTAAAAAAGTTAAATCATGTAGTCATAAAAAAATGTCGATTTGGTTATGACAGCCCTGTTCTACTGTTTCATTGATAACCTCTTTTTATGACCTTCAAACCTTTCGAGCGTCAAAGATATTGAATTGTTAGAAGGAATAAAAAATAATATTGTTTTATGGTTTCTTATATTTGGTTTTTATACCGTTCCCTATTCCCGACATTCTTTAAAACGTGTTTTTTTTCTTCCAAATAGCTCTATGAACTCTTTTCTTAAGATCCGTTCCCGTTAGTGTTATGGTTCGTTTCAATATGTATTTTTATTTTTGTAATATTTACATTTTTATTTGGACTGTCTACTTTAAACAATGCTACTGTATTTAGATATTTCTGTATATACAGGGTGTCCCACGACGATTAAGACAAGCAATGTATCGGAACTGGACAGTAGTAGCGAATTACCATTTTGGTGGTTTAAATTAGAGCAAATATAGTATCTTTTCTTATTACTGTGTCATCCAATGAGGTATTTGTTTTTGACCGCGTGACGTCCGATTCAAAAATTTTAATGGGATATCCTGTATGTTTGTGACTTTTTGTGTTCCTCCCGATAAAACAATTCCAACAAACTAGCCCACTTGGGGTCTAAAGTTATTTATTCAGGAGCTACAGGTACTTAAAGGATGGTACCACACCATTGATTATAACATGTACCCCTACAGTTAAATTACTTTGGTAGTGTTTCAAATGGTTGTGATACAGTTCTTTAAGTACCTGTAGCTCTTCAATAAATAACTTTAGTTTGTTGGAACTGTTTTATCGGAGGAAAGTATTTGATAAAAAAGAAAATAATAATTTGGGATGGATAGGGACCCATAAAGGCTACATTATAAAAATATTTTCATGTTATACAGGGTGTCCCAAAAGCACGAAATGTATCAAAGTTATGTTTTTTAAATGGAACACCCCGCATATTATTACATATTCAGATTCTATTATGACTTCATGTATCATACATGGGACTTAAAGCGAACCGTTTAGGTGTAAATCACCATTTTCGGTATAAGTAGATATCAGGAAAAATTGAATATCGCAGAGATTATAAAATTTGGAAGGCTGTGACTTTGCCGTATTACTAATCATAAAATGCGTCGGCTTTGATGAGACCGTCAAATTTAAATTACGTTTATGCTTGGAAAAATCGGTCGATGAATTAAGGAAACTTCGATCAGCGATAACTTGATTTTTTCAAATGGGAATGCCTAATTTTTTTTATACGGTTAAAAGTAGAATTTGATAGCCATTTCTAATGATATAAGGTTGTGCATATCAATCTCTGGTAGTTTTCATTTAATTTTAAATTTTCAAACAAATCGGTGTTTTTCAATTTGCCTACCTATAACCAACGTAGCAGGCCATGAAATATAAACAAAAACCTGTTCAGGTAGAAGAAAACAACTAACTTAGCTGAAAGATACACACGAACTAGACTAAAAGGACAAGATTGTAAAAATTACTCACAACAAACAAAGTCTAACCAGAAACAACGGCGGTAACATATCCTTGGTCAAAGAGAAGCTGGAGTATGGCAGAAATGGATTTTTCACGGCCTACTAGCTACTGCAATGTACTAGAGATTGGCAATTTCCAAAACCATTAAAGATTTTGAAATAAAGTAAAAACTACTAGAGAATGTTGTAAGCAGTTTATTATTTTCATAATAAAATTTCACATTTAATGATATAAAAAAGTATGCAATTCTGTCAAAACTCAAGTCAAAAGTACCTCTGACTGGAGTTCTGAAAATTCCTCAGTACCTATTAGCAAGGTCGCAGAAAATGAAGAATGAATTAAAATTTGTTCAAATTATAAAACATAACTTAAATGGCAGAAAATTTAAATCTGATTTGTCAGTATTCCTTTTTTGCAATATTGCTAATCGATATTGAAAAATAGAAGGGCTCCAGTCAGAGGTATCGACTTCGACGCAAATTAGTACTTTTTTTTACACCATTACATATGATTGATAGTTGCGTGCTGGAGCAACAGTCGCTGGATGTTTCTGATTCATATGAGGGTTTTTGATTGCCTTGGAAATTTTTAACCTCTAATAAATTGCGGTAGGCAGTAGACAGTAAAAATATCTATTACTGCCATACTCCAGCTTCACTTTGACCTTAGAGATGTTATCGCAGTTGTTTCTGGGAGAGTTGACTTGTTGTAAGGAATTTTTATAATCTTGTACCTTTAGTCTAGTTAGTGTGTATTTTTCAGCTAAGTTAGTTGTTTTCTTCTAGCTGAACAGATTTTTGTTTATATTTCATAGCCTGCGACGTTGCTTATAGGTAGGAAAATTGAAAATCGCCGATTTGTTTGAAAATTTAAAATTTAATGAAAACTACCAGAGATTGATATTCACAACCTGATATCATTAGAAAGCTTATCAAATTCTACGTTTAACCGTATAAAATAAATTAGGCATTCCCATTTGAAAAAATCAAGTTATCGCTGATCGAAGTTTCCTTAATTCATCGACCGATTTCTCCAAGGATAAACGAAATTCAAATTTGCCAGTCTCTTTAAAGCTGATGCATTTTATGCTTAGTAATACGGCGAAGTCACAGCCTTCCATATTTTGTAATCTCTGCGATATTCAATTTTTTCCTGATATCTACTTATACCGAAAATGGTAATTTACACCTTAACGGTTCGCTTTAGGTACCATGTATGATACATAAAGTCACACTAAAATTCACCAAGGAATCTGAATGTGCAATAATATATGGGGTGTTCCATTTAAAAAAACATAACTTTGATACATTTCGTGTTTTTGGGACACCCTGTATAACATGAAAATATTTTTAAAATGTAGCCTTTATGGGTCTCTATCCATCCCAAATTATAATTTTCTTTTTTATCAATTACTTTAGCCACAATGCTCCGTGTCGAATAACGTGAATAACCCTGTATACATACAGGGGTCCCATTAAAAATTTTGGATCGGACGTCACGTGACCAAAAACAAATACCTCATTGGGTGACCTAATAATAAGGAAAGATACTATATTTGCTCTAATTTACACCCCTAAAATGATAATTCGCTACTACTCCGATATATTGCTTGTCTTAATTGTCGTGGGACACCCTGTATATTTATATAATATATTTCTATATATTTTTCAGATTGCTAATAGAGTTAAACCATGTAGCCATAAAAGAAATGTAGATTTGCTTATGACAGCGCTGTTCTGTTTCATTGATATCAAAACGTTCGAGCGTCAAACTTGTTGAATTGTAAAAAAGAATAAAAATAATAGTTTTAGGGTTTCTCAGATTTGGTTTCTTATACCGTTCTCTGTCCCGGACATTCTTTAAAACGCGTTTTGTTGCAAATAACTGTACCAACTCCTTCCTTAATTTCACACTCGTTCCCGTTACTCTTATGTTTTGTTTCAATATGTATTTTTATTTTTGTAATAATTATATTTTCGTCTAGTTGTCTAGTTTAACAGCGCTATTGTATTTAGATATTTTCTGTATCTATTTTTGATCGAGCTGCTAATAAAGTTAAACGAAAACTCACTCTTTTGTAACCCCTTTGAGGTTGTTTCTATCTCTATCAGTCATTACTAATTTGGTTCCCTATACAGGGTGGCCTACTTTTTAGTGTCAGAACTTTAACACGGCATAGAAAAACTTATTTTTAGGTGGATTTCATATAAACATGTCGCGCAAAAGCTTCGTTCTTAAAATACAGGATGCCAAAGTTAAAAAAAAAGATCTATTAATTTCTCAAACACCATTGCGTCGATTTTTTTGTAATTGGTCAGTGATGTTCACTTCAATAAGACGCTAAGCTAACACTGACTAAAAGATTATTATACTTTCCAGTGGCGTCTCGAGGGACTGTCCCACAACTAATAATATTAGTAAAAAGTTGTACACCGCTCACCTCAAAAAAATTAGATATTGTTTTTCAGATTATATAAGATGTCTCTTCGTATCTCACTTTTTATTCGAAGAAAAAAATAAAACCACTTCATAGCCTGTCAAAAAAAGTTAAAACAGAACAAGTTAACTTTGTTCATCTCATTGTCAGGCTGTTATTCCAAGGGCACATTTCTGGTCAAATCTAACAAAGTTCAGATAAACATGGTATCCTAAGGAGCCTGGTTTACAAGATACAGGCTCAAAGTTTGGAAACAAAAATTGATTTTTTGACACCCTGTATCTTGAAAATCACTCTTTAGAAAACATGTTTATTTGAACTTTTTTACTTGAGCTTGGGTCAGAAATATAATAAATAGTAGATTAAGTTGCTTTGTTTTAAAAAATCTTTGACAGGTTTTTATTTTTTCCTCGAAAACAAAGTGTGATACGAAAAGACAGCAAGAGACAAAAAAGTTATGATTTCATCTGTTCGATCGGAAAAACGACATTCAATTTTGTTAAAGTCAGTGGCATACATTTTTTGCTCATACTACTGGAAATGATAAATTATCTTTTACCCACTGCGGACTTAGCGACTTATTCAAGTAAACAACATTGCCAAATTACACAAACATGTCTGTATCATGATCTTTAAGAAATTATAAAAAATTAATTTTTTTTTCCAAACTTTAAAACCCTGTATCTTAAAAACGAAGCTGTTGAGCAACCATGTATATGTTACGGTTAAAGTGTTTACTTTGATAGCTTATATACTGGATAGTATAGCTGGATAGTATACAAACTATCCAAATGTCTCGTTATTTTGATGGAAGATTATATTTCTACTAAAATAGCTATGAATATTGGTTGGTTTGTATACTATCCAGCTAGTTTATAAACTACATAAGATATGCCGCTAACGTATATGTTACGGTTAAAGTGTTTACTTTGATAGTTTATATACTGGCTGGATAGTATACAAACTATCCAAATGTCTCGTTATTTTGATGGAAACTCATATTTCAACTAAAATAGCTATGAATGTTGGTTGGTTTGTATACTAGCCAGCTAGTTTATAAACTATACAAGATATTCCGCTAAAGTATTATACCACAAAGATATCACACATATTAACCAGTGTTTCTGGTCAGTTTACAAATTATCCACATCATTTGGATAAAGTATGCACCTAATATCTCTAGTACTACATAATATCCAACTCGTTGGTTAGTATGTAAACTAACTAATCCTCTTTGGTTACTTTAGGTTAGGACAATAATTTTTAGTCAAAAGTAAAGTTTATTCATAGATAAAACATACAATTGCTATTCGATTCGATTCTCTGTACATCATAAGTATTCATTACAGGATAATCATTCTTGTTATTAGTGTTAGGTCCTTGTTCGCGTATTATCTTTATATGTTGCAGTACATTATAACCACTCTGTTATTCATTAATTTTGACTTTTGGGACATTGCCGTAACATTTTAATAGTAACTTTTCAAATTCCTGTTGCTGATCCATTTTTCGTAACTAGATACTTGTTCTTAAACAAATTTTACAAGGCACGACAGTAAACAATACCAACACGTCACATTTCACCGACGATAAAATGTATCGTCAGTGTCACATTTGCACTTGCCATAAACATAACCTCACTTTTCTGTTAAATTGACCAAAGAAAATTAGTTAGTTTGCATACTAACCAACTAAAGTTTCTTAATTTACATACTAACCAACGAGTTGGTTATTATGTATTACTAGAGATATTAGGTGATTACCTTATCCAAAATGATGTGGATAGTTTCTAAACTGACCAGAAACACTAGTTAATATGTGTGGTACCTTTGTGGTCTACACTTTAGCGGCATATCTTGTATAGTTTGAAAGCTAGCTGGATAGTATACAAACCAACCAATATTCATAGCTATTTTAGTTGAAATATGATTTTCCATTAAATTAACGAGACATTTGGATAGTTTGTATAATATCCAGCTAGTGTATAAACTATCCAAGTAAACAATAACCGTAACATATATATGAAATTTCCACCTTAAAATCAGTTTCATATCGCGTGTTAAAGTATTGCTACTAAAAAGTGGACCACCCCAGTACGAATCTCTTGGAAATGCATATGATCAAATACCAGCTATAATAACCGCAAAGGTAACTATGACCCGTCAAACGCTAATTCGGACGGTGTACATACTTCAGTGACAGAAGTGAGGTTAAGTTGTCAATAGTTCGTAATTATTATGTATTTAAATCGTACTATTAATTGCTTCGGTCGGCTCGAGCTGCAAAGTTCAACTCCATGAGTTATTACCGTCAAAACACTCAAAACCGCTTGTTGAACAATGTACTTTCACATATTCATGGGTGTTAGGTTAGGTGGCCGAGCGTAAGATGACCTGTGTTATGCGCAAGCCGACTAAGTTTGGAGGCTAGCAATAGCAGCCCTGGGATTAACGGGCGCCATGAGGACAATACTTACTGTGGCAGTGGAGGTAATTTTGGGCTTGCTGGCTTTTGCATCTCGTATGCATAAAAAGGGTGCCAATGTCGGATTTCCTGTAAAACGGTGACGGGAGTACATGGATGGCACACAACCTTATTCGGGGTTGGAGAAGCCGAACATACTTTAAGCTTAGATAATCCTTGGGATGCAGTGGCGGTTACTGAATTTATTGAAGGGGGGCTTGCGCCCCCCCTTTTTCAAAAATTCAACCAGTCGGTATCAGTGGCAAAAAGTGTTTTTTTGCTCTAAAACGTATTAAATATCGTATGTACGCGGAGTACTATGGATAAAATCGCAAAATAATAATTTATTAAATATTATTACAATGCGTACCTATATATAACAAAAATAATTTGAAAACACACATTACACAGGAAAAAAGACAAAGACACAGGGAAAGACATGGCACTTGACATGAATAAATTTCATACGGTAGCATGATTGAAAGGCAACAAAAAGTAACAAAAAAATCAACGCTTAGCAAATGTTCAAAAAATTATTATTTAACCTAGCTTTCATTTCAATAGAGAAACGGTTTACAATTTGTTATCTGAAAATGAGCTTCAGTTATTATTTTTTCGAATTCTAAAAATCGCCCTAAGCGTTTGTGCGTAATTGTGGAATGTCCAATGCCTTTCAGTTCGTTATCGAGAATGTTGTTTTGTTTATTTTTGAGGTTTATTAGTGTTGCTGAAATGAGGATTAAAGTATTTTGTCTGCGTTTTATATCTATTCTATATTTAATGCTAAAGTATCCAATTTATTGTATTGTTCATTAGGTGTGCTGTATTGTTTTGTTGCTCGCTCGTAAATTATATTTTGGTTTTTCATGTCCAATTTAACTTCCAAAAACATTTACCTATAAATACTTGAACTCCCACCATCCTGTCTTGGCAAGAAATTACTCTCATATGAATAACCAAAATTTCATTTACTAAAAATAGAGTTTGCGTATCCTCCCCATTTGAAATTCACCGTCGACCACTGGAATTAATATTTTTAAGGATGATGATCTTCCAGTTATCAAAGATTGTGTATAGGTATACGAATTATAAATGATCCTATCAATATTCTCCAAACTTACAAACTGATATGTTTTCTCCAGGTTTCCATACTAGCATTGGTACTACTAATTCATCCCAAATGAGAGATATTTTATAAAGTTGCCAGATAATTTCACTGTCTTGTTCAAGGGCGTCCAGAATTTTTTTCTTGAGGGAGCGATAGGGCTAAAGGTTCATCGGTTAATGCAAACTAAAATAACCAAAAATACCCCAGTAATGTACGACCTGAAGTAACAAAAATTGGGAACAAAAGGGTCTAGTTATAAATAAAACACCCGTCGATAATAAAAATAAATCAATCAGACTTTGTTTGGATACTGAACGCTGACATTGACAGAAGTGACGTCAGAGTTGTGGCGTACAGGGAATCAGTTACCGATTTCTTATTACTGCGCCTGCTCAGAATAACGATAGCCACGAATTTATTATTTCTCATCAGGGTTATAATGTTTAAAACAAAATGTTTTAAACTTTTGTTTAATACACGTTTAAAATAGGAATAGCTGTTTTAAATTGACTTGTTTAATCTGTGTTTGAATTTAAACATGTTTTAAATAAGTTTTTTCAATTCCTGTTTTTATTTATAGCTTTAAAACAGCAGGTCAGAGCTTCATTCTTTTATAATGCATTTGAATAACTTGCAACCATTTTTTTTTAATCTGAAGATACAGGTGCAGACGTAGGTATGCCCTATTGTAAACTTTCACATGGTTTTTCAGTCTATCTACGCTCAATGTTGCATCTCTTGTTATGAAATGGTCCTCAAAAAATCTTTTTTTCGGCCAGTCATGGTATATTAGATGGTATGGTAGCGGTGTGGCTAACAGGTTGTTACGCCGTTGTTAGGTTACACAGCACCTCACCCTCAGACCTCACATGCGCTACGTGACAGCGAAACAATCCAAATTTATTTATAGATTGTTCGGGACCTCACTGACTCCACAAATCCCCGAATCGGACATTTGATAATTTCGGTATTAGTTCTCTAAACAAATCATACAGTCACTAACAGATCTTGACGCCTAGTGCCAACCGGCAGAAATGCAGTGTAGCTTGCTACTCGATACTGGTTAATTGCTGTATTACATCTACGCAGCTATGCTTTTAACATAAAAAACGATTTTAAAAAGAAAACCTTGTTTTTAATTTAAAAAAACATTTTTTTGCAACCCTGTTTATGATGGTCCAAAAACTACCTATTACTCTTGTGAGGGGTGATTACCTTAATTAACCCCCCCTCCCCCAATCGACGCCCTTGGTTCTGTGTCGCCTCGGTTTCCAATAAGACAGTTATTGTTGTGTTCTTTTGCTACATTAATATTTAAAAACTAGAACGCTAGGTGTATTAAAATTATTTATTTAATATACACAATATAAATATATACTACAGTCTAAAAATATACCATTAACATAAATAAAATGCAGGTAAAGTCGTCTAATAAGTTGTAATAAAAAATAGTCATTTTGTTCAGAAAATGCATTGTCAATTTTTACCTGGATATTAAATCAGAATGACGTTGCCTTGGTAAAACCCTCATACTTAGCCAGGAAGTATCATTAATATGAAGATTGCAAAATAATACTGTTAAAAAGTGATATCAAAAGTAAATAGCTTCAATTTTTGGCCATTATCTGACTCAACTGATGAGGTCACAAAAAATATTTTGTAGTATTCTCCATAACGGATAACTACTGTAATGAATCAAGAATTACCTTACTTCCACTTGATGATGATTTTTTACGTGAAAGTGTAGAAACATAGCTTGCATTTTGTCTTGAATATTTCCACTAGAAATAATTTAACTAGCAACGCAAAGCTTCGTCACGAGTGCCTCTGATTGTACTCAATTAGGTTTTCTGAATACTCCTGCAAATAATACAGCACTTTGGACCTTATCGTAGATGAGGTAGATGAAAGGATGATTGCAAATGAACTGCGCAGGCTCAGAAGGCCTACTCGATCTAAAAGTGAACAATACGGTTGCGGCTGCTGCCTCAGTTCCTTCTTCGTTGACTTCAATTCTCGCTTTGTGCAAAGATTTATCCACTGAGACATGTTGTTGGCTCAAATAAGAAAAGTCTGAAGTCTTTTGGAAAAGGTCGCCAACACCCATGAATTCTAGGACCTGAAAATGATTTATTATAATAGATATTCATTATGACACGAACTACATACAGGGTAAGCTTTAGTACCGGCTCTGTCGATAACACCACTACTATAGAAGATATCGAAAAAAGGTGTATATAAAAGTTGTAGCCACGGATATGCTCCTTGCTCAGAAAATATTTTGATTTATACAGGGTGATCCATAACTACGTGGTGATGCAAACATGCATTTTTTTAAATGAGACACCCTACATATTATTCTGATAACACTGATGTTAGCGTTTTTGAATTATGTATGATCAAAAACCCCCAAGCATTGGATTTCACTTCTCCAGCTGTGACAGTTTTGGAAATATTTGAGCGTTCCGGTACCGTTTACTGAAAAAGCGGTTTGCCGTATCTCAGTAATTAATAGAAACAAAATTTTGAAATTGTGAGATCTTTCTAAATTTGACACGCGCAATGCATTGCAATAAAAATAAGTACAGAATTCTATTTAAAATAAATTTGGAAAAATAATGTATAACTTGGCAACGTCGCCAACGCGAAAAAAATATCACAAGGCGAGATAGGGTATTAGTAGATATTTCAATTTAAAATAAAAAATGCAGGGTGTTACATTTAAAAAAACAAAGTAAAATGACCTTCAAGTTGCCGTAATTTAAAATTCTGCCAAAAACACCCTGTAGATACAAATTGCTGGTAACATCCAAAATAATATCCACTTAATATTCAAGTAACTCGCTGTATAATATTATTGAGAAAAGTTAAAGGAATATATCAATTTGGACGTATTACTTGCGACCTTGCAAATCCGGAAATTAATAGAAAATAAATTATAACTTGGCAATGTCGCAACCGATCCCAAAAATATTTTAGGGTTAAATAGAGATCAATGATGGAAACTGGAAGAATTAAAAAAAGGTATAGTTCTTATAAAAAAATTAAGTTGATCACTATATCCTACTTTCCCGCATATCCCTGTATATTTCAAAATATTTTTAGAATATGCGTCTTAAATAACCAAATAACTTTTGTATTTGACATTTTCTTCTATCAGGTTTACCTTGCAAGATATCGAAGAATTACACACTAACTGGACACCCTGTATTTATTATGGAATTCGACATACCTAGTATAAAAGTATATCAGTGACGCTAACAAGTGATATTATATACATATGTATATTCAAGACAGCGCTTGGCAAAGCACATGTAAATCTTTGTTTTTGAACCCTGCAGATTCACCTTCAACATTGTTTGCATCTCCCTAATCGCTTTCTCCAAAACGCTATTTTGATATCTAATACTTTTATTTCAATGAATTAGCTACCTGTCAATACACGCCCTGCTAATGTATTTCATACAAATAAGTAGGTAGTCTCCACCGCCTGATAAAAATTGCAACAAAAAAAGGGTCTTCTATCGGCGCCGTCCGTAGTGTATCCAAAGTGGGCTGGCAAAATATTAAAGGCTGCCTGGTTATGCAGCTTGTCGCTGTCAAGCAGTAATTTCTTTGGTTGATTATATTTGAGTATCAGGGACCTTCAGATAGTTTTCCGGCATTTTTTGCGTTTATTTATTACTTGATTTCGCATATAGTTAATGCACCATGGTAGTATAACAGCTTGAATAAAATGTGATTCAATTCACAATAGTTATACTTATACCTTCATGCTTATCGGTTCGTGTACGCAGTGTATTGTAGATGGTATTGAATCGTAATAAAACCTTGATAATACCTACGTAACGGGAAGGATAATAATGAAGGACCATGTAAATTCAACAGCTGTTTATTAATCTATTTGACCGAGGCGGGGTTTTTGAGCACCCCAACGAATAAAACCGTATGAGACATCTTATTGTAGATGATATACGCGAATGGGTGATTGCACGTGAATTGGATTGGAGGTTCGTCCTCCTCATCTGTGGACATCCTGAAGGTCAAAATGGCGGTGGCAGCCGCAGCTTGCGCTCCTTTTTCGTTGATGTCGATACGCGCCTTGTGTACAGTGGCATCCACCGATATTTTCTTGGGGGTCAACCAGCTAAAGTCGGCATCGCCGGCAAAAAGGCCGCCCACACCCATGGATTCTAGAATCTACGGTGGACAGACAGAGAAAAGGATGCAGGAGGTTAGTACACAGACATTGTAGTAGCTGAGGTTAGACATGGAAGACAACGCGCTGTGTGAAGATCATTTACTTTTTAATTGAACATAGTGTTTATATCTGTATTCTTTTTTACACTCAGATTAGTTACAAAATATTGACACTTCCGCTCTAACGATAATTTTGGAGCATTCAATAACAAGAATAACAATAGTCAGCTTCGTAGATCCGTCAGATATACATATCTGGCTATATCATATTTACTAAATTTATGTTCTTGTGTATTTAAATTTCTGACGCCTATTATGGTTGTTTGGAATAATAATATTATTCCTGATGATCGTATGCAGGATTTCTAATACAAAATAAGATCTACTGGTTCTATGTCTGTATAATCTTTTAAACTGTACACACTCTAAACGTGAATAGTCCCACCTCTCAAAACTTTTGAATAAAAAAGAAACGGTTTTGCCTCTTTCTGGTAAAAAAATCACAACTTGCACTTAACCCGTTCATCAGGGGGGTTGTTGGCAAGATGTAGATATAAATGGAATGCGGGGTTTATTGGCACCTTCTATAAATGGTATTTTGATCATTCCCTTAATACGGTTCTTTTAATTGAATTAGCGGTTGCTTAGCAATGTATAAAATAAATGATAATAGTTACACAAACTTTTAAAAGAAGCAAGATATCCACCTGGGGTTTTATCAAACCAAATCGTATCAAGGGTTGCTCTATATCTCCGTCAATCCACCAGTACGCAGACAGCTTTTTCACGCTTATTATAGTGATCATCAGTGCGCCATAGGTCGATTATTGCAGCATATGCAGCAGCATATAGAACCGCGCTCTTCTGGTCGGCCAAGCGAACGCGCCGTGGCGTTCCACCAAGAAGTCTGCTGCTGTTTAGCAGCGACTTTCTTTGGTTTGCCGTTAACTTCGGGTACCAGATGGCACACAGGCAGATCTTTTCTGTAGCCTGCTCTCAAAATGGTATCAAGTTTGTTACTTTATGGCATAATATTAGTCATTTTGTTTTTGGTAGTGAGGGGGTAGCGTTCAGTTGCCCTTATAGTTGCCGCTCAGCTTTAAGGCTTAACGAGCACCCCCAGTCAAAGGAATCAAACAGAGCCCCATCCTATAGGTCTTTTGCGAGCTTCTATAGATGCATTGGACTATGCCCTTCTGTCTTCCATCCTGGTATGCATTCAGATAGGGGTTCCTGCTTTCAACTCACGGCAGGACAGTCGAAGATAACATGCTCAGCTGTTTCCTCTGCTTCATCGCACTTCCTGTATTAAGGATTTGCCACTTCAATCCCTTTCTTTTGCAGGTGTGCACTGAACGTCTAATGACCAGTTATGAATCCAACCACCTTTCGTAGACCAGTTATGGTAAAAGTGGCGAAAGGAGACTATTACGCGTATTATATTTTTAAGAAAACAGAAGCCGATTTAAAAAACAAACAAGAGTGTGTTCAATAGACGATCAAAATACCATGTAATATGTCAATAACTACTTCCTAAGGGGAGCAAGAAATGTAATTTATTTATTTTTGTGATTTCTAAGCAACCACTGAGCAGATTTAATAAAAACTGGTCGAATAAAGGATCAAAATACATTTCATATAAGGTGTCAATACATCCCTCATCTCATTCAAAAATATTTTGTTTATAACCCCCTTCGAGGGTTGGGTTGAGTGACGAGTGTCTTTTATGCTATAATGTGGTAACGTTGACATTATTTCATTTGATAAAAACCCCAGGTGAATATTTTGCTTCGTCCAAAAGTTGGTGATGGACTACGTTCCCAACTGCATTTATGTACAGAGTGAGTCTAAAGTATGGAACTCCTCAATTATCTCGGAAACGGTTGGCCCAATTTTCATGAATTTTGGTATAGGGGGTACTGCAATATGGCCAAACTTGTGGTGGTATTTACAATGTTGTCAGATCTACTGTTTTCCGTAAATATAATAAACATTGTTATTTCAAATGGATCACCCTCTATATTTTTACATTTTTCAAATCCTATTTAAAAATGCTGATTATTTTTTGGTAGTAAGCAAATTTACATTGCATTCGCCCAAGTTAAAATCAGACATTAATTGCAAAAAACATGAAGGCAGAAATGCTCAAAATTTTGTCCTTTTACAGTACATCGCAGTACATTTTCCAACATGTCTGAATTTTTAACAGTAAACATAGTAATCTTATTTAGCTTAACTTAACTCCGAAATTATAAGGTTTAGGTGTAGGAAATGTTATACAAAAAGTATTTTTCAAGGATTTAAAAAATGTAAAAATATACAGGGCGATCCATTAGACAAAACAAAGTTCATTATATTTTCGCAAAAACAGTAGATCTGACAACATTGTTAATACCATCACAAGATTGGCCGTACTTCAAAACGCCCCTATCCCAAAATTCATGAAATCCGTTTTCGAGATAACTGAGGCGTTCCATATCTTAGACTCACTCAGTATGTTATTTTGTTGGAACATGAATCTTCAATACGTGCTTTTCAACTACGTACAAGAGTTAATTGCTTATGTCACTGACAGAGGAATGCAATCGTAGAAATAACAAAATCTGTATTCATAATCCAATATCGCACTTATTGTTGATCTTAGGAAGCCCAATTCATGATCTTCACACAGCAATAGAAACTACTGAAAGCATATAGGAAAGTATTAAGCTACATCTAGGCAACACTAATCATATTTTATCTAATACGGTAATTCCATAGACAAAACATTGACAAAATTATAAATGATGGGTTAGTAAATTGTAGTTTTTTAAACAAGTCCATACCAGCACCATAACACAAAAAGCAGAATAATTTATGCAAGGTAGGTAGGTGGGTAAATTTTGTTATTCCGAGAAAGTTTTGAATTTTATCTCTTTGAATGACCTGCGCTATTAGCCTATTAAGACATCACAAACATTTTTATTGGATGATTTTATAAAAACGTTGCAGGTACTGTAGGCCTTCAATTCAAAAAACTGAAAAATACTAATACCAATAAATTCGATAGTTCTTGAAATAAATGATTCAAAATATTGATTTATTATTCAAGCGAGTTATAATACCGATGCTCGCAGCACTACATATAGACAAGTTTGATTTTAATTTCTCTAATTCGGTAATTCCATAAAGAAAACAATGACCATACGATAAAATATGGGTTAATTTATTATAGTTTTGCAAAAAAGTTAACAACATGATTATAACACAAAAAATCAGAATCAATTTTGCTATTTCGAAAATATTTAGAATCCTATGTCTTCTGTCGGATCATCGTTAATAGTGATATATTCTAAGGGTGGGTATCCACAATGAGACCAAAATCTCTTGAGATTTTTGCTTCATGAGAAATTTATGTCAGATATGTTTCTCCACAGAACATGATTTCTGTGAAACACGTGAATAATAAAATAATGAATAATGAATATGCGCACAGTACCATATCAAACGCAGAGAGGAGAATAAAAGTTGTGTACTGATTTTGTAACAAAATGTGAACAAAAAGGGCTAGAAGAAATACTGCAATACTGTAAGAGATTGAATTAAAATGAGAGAAAACAAGAACATAATTACAACATTGTTAGAAGAATTAGAACGAAAAGAACAAGAACGTTATACGAACTTTCTTCGAATGTGCCATTTTACAGTAAAATCAATCAATCGAGGCTTTTCATACGTTAATTCACATGCAGCAAGTGAAACACATGAATCATGTCATGTATATGTTACAGTTGAAGTGTTTACTTGGATAGTTTAAACACTAGCTAGTTTGTATACTATCCAAATGCCTAGTTATTTTGATGGAAAATCATATTTCTACTAAAATAGCTATGAATATTGGTTGGTTTGTATACTATCCAGCTAGCTTACAAACTATTCAAGGTATGCCGCTAAAGTATACACACAAAGATATCACATATATTAACCAGTGTTTCTGGCCAGTTTACAAACTATCCACATCATTTGGATAAATTATGCACCCAATGTCTCTAGTACTACATAATAACCAACTCGTTGGTTAGTATGTAAACTAACCAATCCTCTTTGGTTACTTCAGTTTATAGATCAATAATTTCTAGTCAAAAGTAAAGTTTATTCATAGATAAAACATACAATTGCTATTCGATTCTCTGTAAATCTTTTGATAATCATTCTTATTATTAGTGTTAGGTCCTTGTTCGCGTATTCTCTTTAACTGTTGCAGAAGTACATTATAATCATTGTCATTCGTTAATTTTGAATTTTGGGACTTTTTCTTGTAACATTCTAATAGTAACTTTTCAACTAGATAGCTGTTCTTAAACAAATTCTGCAAGGCACGACAGTAAACAATACCAACACGTCACACTTGCACTTGCCATGAACATAACCTCACTTTTCTGTTAAATTGGCCAAAGAAAATTAGTTAGTTTACATACTATCCAAGAAGTTGGTTAATTTACATACTAACCAACGAGTTAGTTATTATGTATTACTAGAGATATTAGGTGCATACCTTATCCAAATGGTGTGTATAGTTTATAAACTGGCCAGAAACGCTAGTTAATATGTGTGATACCTTTGTGGTCTATACTTTAGCGGCATATCTTGTATAGTTTGTAAGCTAGCTGGATAGTATACAAACCAACCAATATTCATAGCTATTTTAGTTGAAATATAATTTTCCACCAAAATAACGAGACATTTGGATAGTTTGTATAATATCCGGCTAGTATATAAACTATCAAAGTAAACACTTTAACCGTAACATATACACGTTGAGACTTGTTCATGAAACGAATGGAATGTCTTGTGAAATATTGCTTTGTGAGATTTTTAAAAATATTTAATGTATCTCACAACCGTTTCCAATTCAAAACTTGAAACTTTTGACTCGTGAAAGAAAAATCCCAAGAAAAAGTTTTATTGTGGATTCGAACCTTAACGAGTTTTTAGGTATCACAAAACATCATAAACAACCACAAAAACATGTTTGGATCAATTTCTAAAATTTTTGCCGGTGCTGTAGAATTCGAAATTAAAAAAGTGCAAAATGCATAAAACCACCTAACTCTTTTGATCTTGTTATGTTTTAAATATTGACTGAACATTTTATCGAGTTATAAAATAAGTCCCACTTTTTTCAAATAGTACACCTACTAATACTAAGATAGAAATGTCCAATAATAATGAGAGCAAAATGAGTTGAACCCTTACATAATAGGAGCATTTTGGATTTCTTAAGTGGCATTTTCACTCCAAGGAATAAGAATATGTCTATGAAGAGATCTACTAAAATAAAACTGCAAATATCATTTACATTGTTAGGACTGAAAATGATAGTTGGGGTAGTTACTGCTACTTAATTCTTGTGTGGAATCAGAAAAATTCTATCCTGCTTAACCAAGAGAAGAGATTTCTTACATAGGATTTTACAATTGCTCAGCATAAACGATAAAACATGCAAAAAATAAAGTCATCAAAGCAACATTGTAGGTTAATAGAAAAGAAATAGTAAACCACCACCAATTAAAAAGTTTGTCCGGCCGAAAATGCAACGAATGCAGCATTAGTTCAGATCCAGGCTTGTCAACGTTGATGACATTAACTGAAGTCGGCGAAGGAGCTTTGGTCGAACACAATTCGGAATCCACAGGTATAGCTGCAGGTGTATTTTTTGACGCATGTGGGCGATGCCTGTCCCTGTCCCTGTTTTGGACAAACATTCTGACAACTCCAATATGGAAAGTATCCCATATGGCATAACAACGCTGACGAAACATCGGCTTGACCATAGCCGTCGTTAAGTGTATCTAGTATTTATAGCCGTGATGAGTTAAATATGGCGATAATGTTAAAAGTTTCTGGATTGTTTGAGTGGCACGGTGTTTACATTCGCGCTTTGCTAAACAGTGTTTTTAGCTGGTTAGTTATAACAAACCAGGTGTCAGATTTGGGTGTCAAATGAATTAGGGTCATTTTACACTGGGTGCCCAGCAAACATTGTCAGTCATATTGTCGGCATGGAAAATAACCAATATAACCACATTTCAAATTCGCACTATATGTGCATCGAACGCTGTCAGTTAGGTTATGCGACAACGGCAATGTTCGAAAGACTTTTTATATAATTATCAATAAATATATAGTTGAGGACAATCCTATGTAAGATAATAGCTAATGAGTCGCAGCACTTTTATTCTCTAAGTTCATAGCTTTTAGAGACCACTATACTTGACAACCTGCAGTGCAACATACTTGAAATACCAACCGACAGATGCTAAGTCGTGAACACTGAGATCCCATACAAAGTGAACTTGGTTGACAGATCGGCTCTAGGTGAACACTGATGGCCCAAAAGTTCATCAGGTAGAGGTGGTAGGTCTGGACGGAACATAAGTATTATCCGTCTAGGTAAACTGTTTTCCAAGCAGAATTACCGCAATTATGGGGTGCAGGCAGAATATGCATAGATAAAGGATACAGTAAAAAGATTATAATGTAAACACAGAAAGCCGGGCGGCTCTGATAGCCTTGGCAAGTAACCAGTATACTTCAAAAATAGTGTGGACTGCCATAATTCCCCAAAGACATTGGCGATGACCAGCAAGGTAACCTCATATTGGGTGCCTAGTCACACAGGAGTAGGAGTGCGAATGAGAGGGCCGACAAGTGTACCAAGGAAGGCACAGAAGTCCCTTTCATCGGGCCAGAACTAGCATGTACACCAAGCTACGAACAGCTGTCACCAGTTGAGTGTCAAATGAGCACTGAAGCGCATGGACAGAGTGGTGGAGAATCTTCAGTTTAAGAAGATGCTGAGGGGGCCCTTGTGTTCTAATATCGCAGAAGTTTTCGAATTGAGCAGGAAGAAATTACGAAAGGCGGCTGGATTTATAACTGAAAGCTCAGTGCACACCTGCAAAAGTTGGGGATCGATGTAAAAAATCCTTCATGCAGAAAGTGCAGTGAGTGAGGTAAGCAAGTTATCTTCGCCTGTTCTGCCTTGAGTGAAAGCAAGAACTCCCATCTGAATGTAGGCCAGAAGGGAGGAGAGTATAGTCCAATCACAGAGTAACAACTGAACATAGAGGTAGTAAACAAACCACTTCAGCCTGGCGTGCTCAAAGCCATCATCTTTTGACACTTCAGCCTCCAAACATTGCCTAACCTGAAATTCTTCCAATGCAACCCATATTTCAAACACTACACTGCATTGTCCCATATCGAAAAACTGTTAAACTACACTCGAATATAGCACAGCAAGTCTGTAAAGCTTCACTACAGTTAAAAACATATAGCGTATTCGATTTTACTGACCAAGCATAAAAAACGCTCTAGCAAAACAAACGTTTGACAGTCGGGTTTTACCGTAAATAAATCGCAGGAAAATTATATAGGCGTTGCCACCTCCTCAAAATTTATGACTTCAGAATTTGCGTTTATGATAAAGAAATATGCAGTAACGCAGTAGAGGTCAACATATCTATTGATTTTTCTGTAATCATTCCTGAACCATCAAAATACCGTCTTTTTTTAACGTAGAATGGAACATTTCTGGATACTATACAATTAAGACAATAGTAAATAATTCAATAATCTCAAGGTTCGCAAAGAACTTACGAACTTCTGTCCGACGCCTTTGACCGTAGGGTGCACAATAAGCGGCAATCTTGGAGTAACTTGCAACTTGGGGTAACTAAAAAGTAACTTTGGTTTGGGTTCTAGGTCTTAGCGGAGTGGAAGGCAATGTATTGATCGACGCTCTCGCAAGAGGAGGAACCGAATCTGTGTTCATAGGACCAGAACCATTTGCGGGCATTGCGGAAAAAACCGCTAAGAAAACGATCTCGGATTGGACAGAGAGCACTCCAGCACTGGCGATATACACCAGGGCTACTGCATTCGAAGGCGTTCATACGATATGGAATAGGAATGATCTCCGCATTCTGGTTGCTCTGTTGACGGGACATTGTCGTCTGAGGGACGTTGGGTCTTGAACAAACAACATACTCTCGCTTCTGCTATGTGGAGGACAAAATAGCGGAGCATATTCTGTGCTCCTGCCCAGTACTGGAAAGAGCTAGGTTCCAGACTTTTGGACTTGCCCAACTGGAATTTTTTGACTTCAAGGAAGTTTCAGCCATCACGACTATCGCCTTCGTCAAGAGGTGTAGATTGTACGGTGAACTCTAAACAGGTGTGAGCCACAATAGACACAACAGATTCGCTGTGGAAGGAGGCATAATCACCCCACTCACTTTCAAACTAACCTAACCTTGTAGTTTTTACTAGGAAATGGTAGCTGTTGATTGTTCATGCTGTTACATGTACAGAATGAATAGGTTAATGTAGGTACGATTAAAAAAATAATTGTTTATTTTTCAATTTTTCAGAATAGGATCACATTGTAAATGAAAAATGACGTTGATGGACATAACGTTACGCATGTGATTGGTCCTAGCGACTGTAGCACAATAAATGACATTACCCGAGTAATCTGTTTATATAGGATAACACTTTCCTAATATATCTTTCATTCTCAAATGAGGGTAGCCTGATATAGGTATTTATTTTCATGCCTCAGGGTATTCCATTACAAACATGCAGCTTTTGGTGCACCACGACTTTATGATCAGCTCTTTATAATTAACACTTTTAGTGCTTATTATCAGAAACATGAAATCCTCAAACTATAGTTTAACATTCTTTCCGATATATTCAATATTCTACTTAGTAGACACTCAAGAATTCTAAAAGTTTTATATCAACTTTTTTTTACCCAGTACTCCATGGTTTCAAAACGTTATTAATACAATTTATTTTTCTTAGAGATCCGATAACTGTGAAACGGTTGACTTCAGGCACATTATGATAAAGACAGTTTTTGCTTAAGATCCAACCAAGAATTTAAATGAGTAATGATAAGCCGAGTGTTTCACTTAAAACAAAGCAACCTTGGTACTCCTCGAGTTTATCACCAACCAAAATTCATTACCTACTTATTAAGCATTTGACTATTGTCGGAAACTTCTTTTGATTCCTTGAATATTTAGCTAATAATCAACTGTTTCGAAACTTTCATTAAACTCAGTCTACATAAAGTGCACAAACGAAACTGGGTGATGATCGACAATTTTTGTTAAAATAACTATTTTTTGCCTCATGTTGACAGATTATTTTTTTCTTCCTTTTACTTCAAATAATCGTAACTTTTTGAGGCTTTGCGTGCATTTCATTAAAATAAAAATATTAGTAATGCCTAGTAATAGATGCTTCTTAGCAAATAAAAAGTCCTCCAAAAAAAGTTCGTGAGCTTAAAAAATACAGTTATTAGATATGTTGGACGTAGACCTTTTTTGAAATAAATGTTTATTTTCAAGGAAATTCCCCCAATAGCTATACTTTTTTGTCTCGTCTCATTGATCCCCAGCCAATATCATTTCTAATAAAAAAACTGCAACGTTCAACCTTTAGCAAAGGCTCTTCTACATGACGTTAAGTCAAAGTATCTACATGAGCGTAGCATAACTCATTTTTGCGTTTATTATTGCAATATCACTGCGTTTATTATTGCACGTTATAAAGAAAATGTTGTGTTAGAGATAGAACACTGTAGTTTTTTTATTACAGGATTGGACAGGATATTGGATGGAGATCAAAAAATGAAGTCAAGTTGATTGACCTAGTACTTCCCACGCATTACGGTGATACCAGTTTATTATTTTCCCATATCATGAAGCTATTGAGATCCCCTTGCAACCAAATCATCGTCCGCCCGACTAAAAAAGTGTTATGCGCTAGGACTTCCTTTCACAGGTCAATGGATAGCGTAATATGAATACAAAAAAAAAATAGTTTTATGACCCCCCACCCCCCAACTACACCAATTTCACCCCCACTCAAAAAAGGTAGAAAATGATCACGAAACCCCTATTTTAGGCATTTTATACAATTTATAAAATGCCTAAAAACGAAGTTTGAGGTGTTTCTATATTTTTAGTTTTTTTATTATTGCTGCGCCGCCGTATGTATACGTCAGAAAAATTAAGCCTCCTATGAACCTAAAAAAGTGTATTATGACGCTAGCAGGTCTTTCTTTCACAGGTTAGTGGACACTGGACAGCCTATTAACAACAATTTTTTCCAATTTTACAATCCCCCACCCCCCAACCACCCCAATTTCACTCCCTCCCAAAAAAAAGTAGAAAACGATCAGGAACCCTTAAAACGCCTAAAAACAAGGGTTGAGGAATATTTAATTTTTTTTGTTTTTTGCTAATTACTCCGCCGCCCATGCACCGATTTTATAAGTTATAGGAACATTACCTACGACGACCCCACAGCATATCTCTGTCCAAATTTCATCTCAATCCATGCAGCGGTTACTGAGATTACATGGCTAGAAGGACACCTACAGACAGGCAAACAGACGGACAGACTGGCGGAAATATGTGACGTGGATTTTCGTTATAAAATCATAAAACGCCCAAAAAGTGTATTATCTCAAAATCGAAAATTTTCGCAATCACAATACTCTCTTTACCTATCGGTGTGGGAAGTAAAAACACAAGACCATTTATGGTTATGGGAAATTTAGTTCAAAAAAGTTAAGCAATGCTTTTCTACCAGACGTCATGTACGAGATAGATAAGCTTGTACTAAAGGTAGAACGTTGTTTTTATTAGACTGGATATTTGATGGGGTCTATGGGACGAGACAAAAATAGCATGGTTATGGGGGGTATTTGCTTAAAATCTAAATTTATTTCGAAAACAGTTCTGGCATTTCTAACATTTTCTAAGCTCACTTTCTTGGCGAACTTTTTTATTCGCTAAGCAGCATCTATTATTAAGTGTTAACGTTTTTATTTCATCGAAATGCACGCAATGCTTCAAAAGTTGTCAACATTAAATTTCAATATAATTTTTTGAGATTTATTTAAATCATTTTTTGTCAATAAATTGTGATCTATTTTCACCCAGTTACGTTTGTGCACTTTATACTGGGACACCCTGTATATCATTCAAGCGGATGGCAAAAATGACCAATATTCGAATAAATAACGTGTGTTGCTAAACTATGAATCAAACTACCCTCATATAAAAAATATTCTTAATTCATGAACCTAGTGCCTATAGTTTATTGAAGCTACAAGTGTTTGTAATTATTTTGCGAGAACAAATTGCGACTTACCGGTGTTAACTCTATCGTGGTCTCCAAACTAAACTTCGGTAAGGCAACTTGTACTTTCTTGGAGATTAAATTGTCGTTCTCCACAACACTCTTGAAAGTATCCAAATTCAAGTTCTTCAACGTTGTGTCGATAGAACTTTCTGTGTTCGAGAAAGGAGGTAAAAGTATGAACATACTTATATTGTCTCCTTTGTAAGGGAGTTCTAGGATGTGAGCGCCTAAAGACTCCGACACATCTGGAAAAAATTTAAATTGTATGAGATTGTATTTGAAGGTGCAATCCGCCATCGGCATAATCTTATTCTCTAAATATAATCATAAGGTTTTGACATCGATTTCTGTTCAGCGCAAAACATTTTAGAAAAGAGCTTTTATTTAAATGCTCTAAAAAGAAAAGAAAATTTTCCTTTAATATTTTAACTATCATTATATACAATTTATATGATCTCATAAAAGCTTGTCGCGCGATTTACTTGCGTCAATAAACTAGTACCTATCTATTTAAGTAACTTAATCTGCTAATAAGTTTAATTTTTTTTAATTCAGTTTATTAAATACTTATAGGTACTGACACAAATCTCGCGAGAAGCTTTTGTGATCATATAAAGTGTGCATAATGAGGCTATTAGTTGGTAGTTAAAAAGTTATTTTATTCTTTTTAGAGCATTTAGGTAAAAGTTTTTTTATGGTTTTTTGCTTTTAATGTATTTTTACTTTTTAGTTGTCGCTCGCTAGGTTTCTGAGTTTGTTCATCTCATCGTACTACAGAAAATCTTAAAAAAATTTAAAACTCCGCCATATTGGATTTAAAGTGATGTCAGAATATTTTTCTAATTATTCTCGGTATGTCCTTTCATTTGATACCCATATATTGTAGAAATGTATAAAAAATAACTATTCCGCCATCTTGGATTGCCTGTTATATTTAATTTAGAATGACGTAACCTTATTTTTCGAGTTACTCTCAACAAGCCCTTTCATTTGATATCCTCTACAAATGCATTAAAAATAACTATTCCGCGATCTTGGATGGTCCGCCATATTGGATTTAGAATGACGTCACATAGCTTCTCGTGTATTGTCATCCTAACTGAACCTGTATATAAAATTTCCGCTCAATCATCATACATTGCAAGTTAAATAAAAGCTTTAATAAAAAGGGATCCACGTAGAAATATATGAGAGTAATTTTAGTGATTTTAAAAAAGGAACAATAGCATTTTCAAATGTCTAAAAATTTAGAGGAGTGGTTCAAAGAAACTGTTGTTATTACAAATAATTATAACAATTCTAATAATGAGAACAGCGAAAGTAGCAAGGCGTTTTTCAACTTTAATAAAAAGGGTTAATACGTTCTTACGCAATACTCGTTCATGTATGGTAATAGATTATCCGCTCTTTCTATCTTATCAGTAGAAAAAGTCTCCATTAAAAAAATCCGATATTAAATACAATATCATTGGAATTTTGTCCATGCTGAACAAACACGTACGGATTTTATATACCAAAGTACGTAGCGTTTCTTTTATTTTAAATATTTACATGTTGCGTCATGCCTACTTTTGTTTTTCTACCATTTTCAAAAGGACGTTACATTTGTACCAGGAATTCAACTATGTCCAATAACTCTAACTAACTGGTTGAAACTTTAACACAAGGAGGCGCTAGATTGGTCGAGGTGGAACTAATTTGTGGTCTGCTAGATCCCTAGATTTGAATTCTTGGCTTATTTTCGATGGGCTCCTTTAACCAATTAGTTTGTACTGCTCCACTGCAAAATGTGAAATACTTGTGAGACCGTATTATTCGGTTTTTTATGGTCAACCTCCCGCAAAGGCTGAAAGCCTATGGCGCTGTAGAAGCGTGTAAAAGCTCTGCGAGAGGATAAGTGTCGGTGCACGTTAGATTTGAAACGTTGCAAGTTGTAGCCGTCGGGAAACAAATTCCCCGGCAGCTCATTCCACAGCGTCGAGGTTCTCCAAAAGGAGGGATAATGTGGGGGAAACTGGTTCGGGGAGTAGGGACCTCGACCTGGTAAGAATGAGCTCGCAGAGCCTCTTTAGTGTTCCTCGTTCGGACGACCTTTGGTGTAATTATCTGGAAGAGCTCACTCGAACATCTTCCGTGACATAATCTACAAAACAGGGATGGCTGTGACTCAGGCTGTGGAGGTCCTTTGTGAGGTTGGGCGTTAGGCGTATCGATTTTCTAATTGCTCTTTTCTGCAGAGTGTCCAGAAATTTGGAGAGTGCTTCGGAACGCTTCCCCACACACTGGAGCAATACTCTAACGAAGGTCGGATTTGTACCTTCTAAAGCAGCAGTAGTTGGTGTATACGGCTTCCTACAGCGGAACAAAACTCCAAGCTTCGGGGATGCCGTTTTAGCAATACTGACGACATGAATATGTTATTGTTAATGTTGATCCCCAAAACGGAAGGTGGCTCGACTATTGGGTCACTCTCTGTTTCCAGAGTTGGTAAGTCAACGTTAGACTTCTTTGTCAGTGTCAGTTTCCGAATCCTCCAATTATAATTGGTATAACTATAAAAAATATAATAAAAGCATGAGTGGTATAACTCAATAACTTGGTGTTTTTTGTTTAGTGGTGTCTAGGGGCGGAGAATATATTCTTGTGTTGCAGCTGGTTATAGTCATTTTCAACAGAGCTTATAGATTTAGAAACTTTACATATTGTGCCAGTCCGGCCCTGGACGGCCGGCCATATTTACGTGAATTCTAGAAAATTTCCTTCTCGATACGTGTTATTAGGGTCGCGAGCTGTCGAGAATGTTCGAGAGATGGCGCCGCTTAATATAAGGCGCCACCGCATGAGATTGGAAACAGTCAATGCAGTGCAGCAGTCAGTGTTCGGTAGTAATACGCAACGTTCCAGTGGCGAGCGCGAAATAAATGAACTGTGACTGTAGATAAATTAGACTGTTAAGTATTAGGGTAGGCGTAGTGCATATAAAGCACATAGTGCAAATAAATAGTGAAATCCGTACCAAGTGTTTTCTTGCCCAATCGAACTAAAGACTTGTAACAATATTATGGGATCTTGGTAATAGTTTAATGAAACATCAAAGCACAAAATGTGCTTAAAATGGTTCCAAGGAGTATCTTAGATTGATTTGACCATACATTTCCCGTTACAGTAACTTACCGTGCTTGAAAGTTCCTTCCATGTGCATCATATCAACAGTGATTTGCTTTGAGGGGCTCACGTAGAATATCTCTTTCTGTGTTAGGTCAGGATTAAACCTACTTTCCCACATACCCTTGAAGTAAGCAGCATTTACTAATACTAAGTCCGTGTTTGTATCCACAGTCCCTGAAAGAAGACGAATAAAAAATATTTAGAAAGATCACGGAAGATGATCAATTTCAATACCTCAATTATAGAGGGTGAGGAGTTCCGGTTCTTGTTTTTTCACTTTTAGACTCAAAAAATAAAAAAAAAACAACGACAAATAAAAGCCCAAATGCATGCATCACCTCCCAAAAAATACAGGCTGTGCCAAGCTGAATTGCTCGGACTCTTGTGACTAAACGATACCACTTTTCAGAAAATTAACTCTGCAAGTGTATGTAGGTCGAGTTAGACTACGTTTTGAAAATAATGACTTTTATACAGGCCGTCTAATAAAAGCGTGACATATCAAAGTTATGTTTTTTTAAATGGAGCACCATGTATATTATTGCAAATTTAGGTTCCCTGGTCAATTCTAGTGTGATTTTATGTATCACACATTGGACTTGAAGCGAACCGTTTACTGTGTTAATCAGAATTTTTGGTATGAATAGATATCAGAAAAAAATTGAATATCGCATCGATTATAGAAACTTACGAGGACTGTGACTGTCTCACTAAGCATGAAATGCGTCAGCTTATGTCGGTCAAGTTTGAATTACATTTATACTTGGACAAATCGGTAGATTAAATAAGGAAACTTCAATCAGTTGTAACGTGATTTTTTCAAACAGGAATGCAAAATTTTCTTATACGATCAAATATGTAAATTACTAGGATTTCTAATGATACAACGCTGTGAATATCAGTCTCTGGTAGTTTTCATTTAATTTTGAGATTTCAATCAAATCGTTGTTTTTCAAAATTTTCCTACGTAAACAAACTAGCAAGCCATTAAATATAAACAAAAACGTGTTCAGATGGGAGAAAACGAATAATTTAGCAGAAAGATACAGACGAAGTGGTGTAAAGGGACAAGATTATAAAAATTCCCTACCACCAATCAACTCTAACCAGAATCAACGGCGGTAACATGTCTAAGGTCAAAGATAAGGTGGAATACGACAGAAATGGATAATTTTTACACATTACTAGCTACTTCAATGTATTAGAGACTAAAAATTTCCAAAACCACTAAAACCTTTGAAATGAAAGGAAAATTTTCAGCGATTGTTGCTAGCAGTCCAATACCTTCAGCACATAATTTCACATTTAATGTTATAAAATAATAGCCCTTCAAATGTTTCAGCATCATTAGCAAGATCGCAAAAAAAGGAATACTGACAAATTAGATTTTAATTTTCTTCCAGATAAATTGTTTTATAATTTGAACAGATTTTTGATTCATTCTTCATTTTCGCCGATCTTGCTTATGGGCATTGAAGAATTTGTTGAGCTCCAGTCAGAGATATCGTTACTTTTGACTTCACGGAAATTACTACTGTTTTTAAATCATTAAATGTGGAATCTTATTCTAAAGCTATTAGACTGCGAGCAACATTCGGTGTGAGTTCAATTCATTTCAAAATTTTTAATGGTTTTGTGAATTGTGAAAAATATCAATCCATCTATGTCGTACTCCAGCTGCTTTTTGACTTGATGCGTTACTTCTGTTATTTCTGATTAGACTTGATCTGTTGTAAGTCATCTTTATAATATTTTAACTCTTTACTCTAGTTCATGTGTATCTGTCTGCTAAGTTAGTTGTCTTCTTCCATTTGAACAGTTTTTTGTTTATATTTCAAGGCCGGCTATGTGTCTTATACGTAGGAAAACTGAAAAAACACCGGTTTGATTGAAAATTTGGAATTAAATGAAAACTACCCGAGATTGATATTTACAACCGTATATCATTAGAAAGACTATCAAATTTTACATTCGATTGTACAAAAATAATAAAATAGGCATTCCCATATGAAAAAATCAAGTTATCTCTGATCTTTTTCTGATATCTACTTATACCAAAAATTGTCATTAGCACCTAAACGGTTCGCTTTAGGTCCCGTGTATCATACATAAAGTCACACTACAATTGACCCAGGAATCTAAATATGCAATAATATACAGGGTGTTCCATTTAAAAAACATGACTGATATATCACGCTTTTATTAGACGATGTAATTCAACTCGACCTACATACACCCGCAAAGTTAACTTTCTGAAAAGTGGTATGGTTGTCCGAGGGGTTAAGCTTGACTCACCGTGTATATTCAATAATAAAAAATGGATCAAGTTGATTGACTCAGTACTTCCCACACATTACAGTGATACCAGTTTATTATTTTTCCATAGCATGAATCTATAGTCTGAGATCCCCTTGCGACCAATAATCGCAATAATAATAAAAAAAAGTGTTATGCCGCTAGGTCTTCCTTTCGCAGGTCCATGGATAGACCATTATGAATACAACAAATACCAAAAAAAAATTAAATACCATCAGGAACCCCTAAAACACCTGAAAACGAAGTTTGAGCTGTTTCATACTTCTAGCTTTTTTATTATTGCTGCGCCACCACTGACACGATTTCTAAGAACCATAACCGTTTTCCATCCTCGCCATGGTAGTAATACTGTGTAAAAATTTCATTAAGATCAGTCCAATAGCTTCCACGTTACACAATACAGAACGATCAGAAGCAATAATCGTATGCATACATCAGAAAAGTCCCTTGGTGTCTGTAGTAGGCAAAGCTGTTCGGATGGACCTAAAAAAGTGTATTTGGACGCTAGGTCTTTCTTTCACAGGTTTGTGGACATCCTATTACGAATACAACCCTCCACCCCCCAACCACCCCAATTTCATCCCCACCAAAAAAGTAGAAACTTACCAGGAACCCATAAAATGCCTAAAAACGGAGTTTGAGCTGGTTTTATATTTTTAGCTGTTTTATTATTGCTGCGCCGCCACTGACACGATTTCTAAAAATCGTAAACTTTTTCCATCCTCACCGCGGATATAACAGTGTTTAAAAATTTCATTCGAATCAATCCAATAGTTTCCATGTTGCACAATACAGAATAATTATAAGCAATAATCGTATGCATACTATCAGAAAATTCTAAGTTCTTGGTTTCTGTAGTAGGCAAAACAATGTTCGGACGGACCTAAAACACTGTATTAGAACGCTAGGTCTTTCTTTCACAGGTTAGTGGACAACCTATTATGAATACAACAAATTTTTCAGTTTTACAACGCCCCACCCCCCAACCACGCCAAATTCACCCCCGCCCAAAAAAAAGTAGAAAATGATCAGGAACCTCTAAAACGCTTTCTGCGCCGCCCCTTGCACGATTTATAAAAACCATACGCAAATTTTCAACCTCGCCACGGTAGTAATAACGTGTCAAAATTTCATAAAAAATCAATTCAATATTTCCTCATTACACAATACAGAACGATTTAAAGCAGTAGTATGTTTGCAGCAGAGAAATTCTAAGTCCTTTGGTTTCTGTAATGTTATAGGCAAGGCAATGTTCGGATGGACCTAAAAAAGTTATTTATGTCGCTAGGTCTTCATTCACAGCTCAGTAGAAAGCCTATTATGAAATTAACAAATTTTTCAGTTTTTCAACCCCTCACCCTTCAACCGCTCCAATTTCACCCGCACCCAAGAAAGTAGAAAATGATCAGGAACCCCCAAAACATCTAAAAACAAAGTTTGAGGAATATTTAAATTTTTTTGTTTTTTGCTAATTACTCCGCCACCCATGCACCGATTTTCAAAATTATAGAAACATTACCTACTACGACCCCACAGCCCAAATTTCATCGCAATCCATTTAGCGGTTACTGAGATTAAGAGGCTAGAAAAACGTGTACAGACAGACCGACAGACAGATCGACGGAAATGAGTGTAGATATCATAAAACGCCCAAAAAGTGTATTATCTCAAAATCGAAAATTTTCGCGATTACAATTCTCCCCTCACCTATCGGTGTGGGAAGTAAATAGGTAAACCGAAGAGGGGTACACTTACTAATGTACGTTTTATGACAATTAAAATCTCGAGCCACACTCTGATCCCAAAGCTTGTTTTCTATAGATGTGTAATGTGTATTCAATATGAAATACCTGCTGGCAGCAAGTCCTTGATCATTTGATGTGTGGTTGTCTCTACCCAATTATTAATGGATAGCCTGGCATTTTCCGGGTCTTGCTTGAAATTTTTCCTTTCCAATTCTTCGGGAAAGTCATTGATTATGCACTCATTGATAGGGATTCCATCGGAAACGTAAATCTTATTGGCATTTGTAAACTCGTAGGATGCATTTCTCGCCAGAAGCTGGGTTAGGAACTTGTCTGTTTTGTAGGCCCCATAAATGTCTGCCTTGCTCTGCAATAAAATTATTTCAGATTATTTCTTAAATATAAGCTAAATTTGGGTAATTATTCGTGCAAAAGATTGTGTTATGAGCAATGATTAAATAGTTAAGTAGTCTTTAAAAATATGGAGATAAAGTTAACGCCAATTTTCTTTAAACTATCAATTCTCATACGATTAAACTTTAGGATTAATGGGAGGAACAGCCACTCTAGTAAATGATGAATGAACTTATAGTTTTCTCAAGTTGTAAACTACACTTTTAAAATTAACGAATAAAGATTATGATGATGATGATTATTATTATTATTACTGAAAGTTGTGCTATACTCTGCTTCAGAAATCTAGAAAGCAACAAAAGCTCATTAGGTGTGCAAACGAACTACAGAGTGACCCAGCGAATACTTGAGCCACTTTTCATAGTTTGCCTTAGATTTCATTGCAAAATTCTTTCTCCTTATCAATCGCAGATAGTACCATCTGGGTTTAGGGCAATTAATGGGTTTTGCCTATTCTTATCTGTTCAGTAACACTGAAAATGCTGTACCAAAGACGTACAGGTAACATTAAACAGAAATAAAATTAAAAAAAATCATAATATTCTTCATCATTCGAGGAACTGTCATCTCCTCTTGGTGTTATAATTAACGGGTCAACAGCCTGATCGATCGAGTAGTCAAGATTCCACATCCCTTCTTGATTGATGACACGCTGGACTGATTTTCACTAGCACTCTGGTGTTACTTCCTTAATCGCTGCATGAAACAGTAGCTCAAGGTCTTTTATTTTGAATGTCGTGTTATGTCTTGCTACAAATCCTTTCAGTTGTGCCTTTATAAGTTCTATATAGGATTTAGTTTGCAATGATATGGCGGTGTCTGCACCACAGTTACACTATATGTTTTTCTGCTATATGTTCTATGGCGTATTTCATAAAACGATGTTTGTGTAAATTTGCTATATGTAGTAGTTCCTTCTTTCTCAAATTATCTTCAAATTCAATATTTTTGGAGGTTAACCGTTCGATAATTTCTTGTTTTCTCCGAGATAAAGTTGGAGTTTTCTCTATGCGTCATGAATAATAGCTTGCGTTATCCATAACTACAACTAAATCAGCCGGAAGATATTTTGTCATTTCACCAAAATAGTCCCGTAGGGGATGACTGAGAGGTTTACAAACGTTTTTTTGAGAAATCCCTCTTCGCTTCCAACATGGACGATTATTAGCCTCTTTCCCTTTCCTGAAGATACCTACCTGCTTATATTTTTTTGCTGCGTATATTTTTGTCTTGCCACATTTTTGGTATTACATAACCTTCATTTATCCACGTCTCATCAAGATAAAAGATTATACGATTATGCTTTTTCCAGACAAAACCCATGTTTTTCAAACTGGTCCATACACGTTTTCTGGTTATGAACCGAATACTGTCATTCTGGCCAAACTCGTTATCTAGGGTGGATGTTTCTTTCTTTAAATACATTACATTACATCGAATTTTGGTTTTTTCATCAAGGACTGCCTGGACTTTTCTTGGGATGTTTCACTTCACCTGCAGTCTTTCTCTCTGGTAATAATTTAAATATTTTATGTACATACGTTTAAAATAATAACTTTTTCGCAAACTGATACTGGAGTATTATTGCATCATCTTTTCATTGGTCTGCATGTCGCCATTTTTTTATGATACTGTAAACATTACGGCTTAACAGAAAATACTGATGCGTTAAACTAAACAAATATAGGTACTTATATAGGCGCTACCGTAAGTATGTTTTAATCTCGGTTTTAATTACTTTATCATTAAAGTGTCAATCATTTCCTTTACTACCGTCAGAAATGAATGAGATGCATTATATCAGGTATTTAAGATGGTAAAGTTTACCTACACCTACGACCGACACCGAAATTGTACAAAACAAGAGTAATTTCCCATTTAGTTGCTCTATATGTACATCTCTGAAACGCACTATAGTATAATAAAATTGTGTTTTTTTGAAGCGACGAACGAAAAAGGTAACAAGAGAAATCCAAATGTTTTGCGCCGTAATAGAATCGATATGGCTTTTCCATTCATTCATCGTCCTTGCTGCAGCAGAGGGCTCAAGGTTAACAGGAGAAATGAGAAATGGAGTGGTTGAAGCATAGTTCACATAAAAACTTCATTCCTATAATATATTTTTGAAGAAATTTACTGGAAGGGTCTTGACTGCTACAGAATGTTGTTATAAAGTTTACCTATATTATATGAATGTCATCTCTCAAAGAATGGTAAACTAGTAGTATTGCGATTGTGAACCTTGTGGCGAAAATTTAACTTTTTTCTAGAAGATGATATGATACAATATGAGACTATGTGTAATAGCTTGCTCCGTTTCATATTTAGCCAACCTATACTGATAAATAATGTAGATACAGACTGAAATTCACGTATTCCAAGTATCGAGCAAGAGTTTTGCACCCTTTGAATCTTATCTGTTAGACATTTAGTTAAGAACTTGTCATAGGCAACATCGCAAAAACTAAAATGCGAAAAGACAAGCGAGTTACTTAATACGATTTTGTTTTTTTCTACTCAGAAAATTATTGAACCGTGAATTAATTTTAAATTGTACTAAGAGCTTTACACCTATTGCGATATGCTCCTCCAACCCTAAGTCTTTATCTCAAGGCCGTATATAAGGGGGGGGGGGTTAGGGGGCTGAGTCTGTTGACATTTTGCTAAACGTACTGGTTTCAAGAATCACATGGCTTGTTATATTGAAGTTAATGGACAAGTTTTTGAGCATCTGCTATAAAACCGTCTTCATGTTTTTTTAAGTTAATGTCTTATTTTAACTTGGGCGGATGCAATGTAAAGTTAGGTTAGGTTGAAGGTGAGTGGGGCGATTATGCCTCCTTCCACTGTGACTCTATTGTGACTATTGTAGCTCAAAGTTAGTTGCAACTCCGAAATTATGACGTTTATTAAAGTTTATTAGATTTCCGAAAAAACGGTAGATCTGACAACATTGTAAATACGATCGCCAAGATTAGCCGTATTGCAAAACCCCCTATCCCAAAATTCATGAAAATCGTGCAAACCGTTTCGGAGATAATTGAGGCGTTCTATACTTTAGACTCACTCTGTATAATGACACTCTACTTGATTTTTATTTCTCTATGTAATGATTAATGATATTATAATAAGTATTTATAGTGTACAATTGTCCTTGTACCACTTTTGTCACTCAGCTGCCCTAAATCCCGTAAAACTGATTCCACATACTATACAATATACGAGTAATTTCTAGGCTGAAGCAAAACAAATTATTAACAGTGATAATCATTTCTCTAATCAAAATAATCTTTGACTATTGGATAACAAATTCAATTTTTATTTTACGGATAGCAATGCTATAACCTTTTCTCGCAAACAGAATGTTATCGATAGTTGTGCGGTTCTGCGTTACGGACTGATAATTACAAGTCTTAGTAAAATGAAGATTGGAAATAATTAAACAATACCTCTGCATGTAAATAGCTAGTTTGTTTAATATAAAGAGTTAGCCTAGGCCATATAAATTTCATAAAATAACGGCTCATTAATATACAGGGTGTTCTATGCTGAATGGAAAATACTTTAGGAGAAGACTGTATAGCGTATTTCCAACAAAAAAAGGCCATGTAGTCCATTAGCAGCAGGCTTGGCCACACTCTATCGAAGGCTTTTGATATGTCAAGTACAACATGGAATTCGCCATGATGTTCAATTGAAGGATCCAATGCAAGAACCGGTTATGTCCATTAGAGTGAATATTGTGCAAGAACAATTCAGGCCCAAGATTGAACCGAAGAGCTATAGTTAACCAACAAAACAGTTCTGTATCCCAAATAGTATAAATCAGAAGCCTCTTTTTTACACTAAACGATGTAGAAATATAAAAAACTATGCAAGAGTAGCTTGTTCACAACGTAACGGAAGTTCCTTAAAAATCGGACTTAACCGGTTCCTGTATTGGAGTCTTCAATTGCTCTGTTGCACAAGTGAGATGGCTGTATCTATTCGACAGATTAGATAATATGGTCATAGTATGATCAAGTATGCATCTTGCTTCCCACACGAATAGCTGAAGCAAGAATTGCAATCGTGAGGAATTTCCAATTTGAGATAATACGCTTTTAGGGTGTTTTTATGGTATCTCCCATCTTAGGTTAAAACAAAATCATTCATAAAAGAATTTCTATTGTCCTGATGATACCCAGTGCTTTCCAGAAGCTAGCAGACAGACAAGCTCTGGTTTGCTCTTAAACAAAGATTTTCAAAGAATCGTTTCCTGGAGACTACTTATTAAATATTGATTCATACTCGTTTTACGTAATTTGAAATTTAGATCACCTGGAAATGTCTAATTTGAGTGCAATGACATCTTGTCTTAATACATTATTACTTTCGTGAGGATGACAGATTGAAAACCAAATAAAGATTTTCGATTTTCTAGGCAAATCTGAAACATCCGAATTTTTTTATTTTCGCCAACCGAGACTGAAACTCACGAGGTTTCATCTCAATATAGAGTTATATAAAAATTTTCGAATTTTTAGGCAAACCTAATTATTGAAGATCTTGACTATCTAATTTTTTTTATTTTCGCCAAACGAGACTGAAACTCAAAACTGTGACCAGATTTGTAATCAGGATATTCAAGTTATCCGAAACACGAGGTTTCATCTTAATAGAAAGCAAAACAAAGATTTTCGATTTTTTAAGCAAACCCAAAGATCTGAAAGATCTGATATTTTTTATTTTCGCCAAACGATGCCTAAACTCAAAACTGCGACCGAATTTGTAAACAGCACCCTCAAATTATCCAAAAATATCTCAATAGGAAATCAAATACAGATTTTCAATCTTCCAAATAAAGTCAAGATCTGAAAGATCGGAAATATTTTATTTTTGTCAAACGATACCGAAACTCGAAACTGCAACCGGATGGGATAGGAATGGGTTGTACGCAGCCAATCGTCCATGCAGCGGGAAAACACGCCTCGCTGATATAGTTTGAGTTTGAAGAGCATGTAAAGAATAGGTGCAGCGGCACAGCGTTTAATGCCGCATTTACACGCTTGCCAACGCTCGACAAGCATCCACAAGCACAAGGATGTGAAGAGGCCGTTTGGCTTGGCTTGCGCGAACTTGCGGACGCTTGTATCCGATCGGGACTGGTGTCGGTTTTTTGACACAGATCAAAGGGCGTTTGCGGCAAGCGCTTGTGACGCATTTAGACGTTGGTGCGCGTTTAGTAGCCGCTGAATTGCGTGACGAACGGACGTATAGTTTTCTATTCAAAATGAGTGGCTGATCGAACGAAGAGAGTTTTAATGTTCTTGGAATATATGCTTCTCACATAATCGTATTGAAAATATTTTTATAATATCAATAACTTATACTCGCATTCGTACTTTTTTCCAAATATGTAACATGATAGAGCAATTTAAAAAATGTATTTTAAATGGCACTTTGCTTAACATAGTGTGGTTAATTTTTATCTTATCAAACAAGGTGATTATCTAAAAAACACTCATTGGGTGATTTCTTGTATTTGAAGTAAAAGTAAGTCAAACCGAACGTAAGAGCCGATACAAGTTTAGTGTCTGCCATGCTTAGATGTCCGTAGCACACTGACGCATCCGCAAGCGTTTAAACGACTTCCAAATGCAAAGCGACATTAAATTTGTGAACGCTTGGGGCTTGTGGATGCTTGGCGAACCTTGGCAAGCATGTAAACGGACCTTAAGGACAATGGCAGACATTCTCGCTTGGCGTGTGTACGTGCGCCAAAATCATGGTAGATAAAGACGCGATAGTCTCGTGGTCTCGTCTGCTCAAAACGTCATTTCGAAAAATTTGGAAACTCGCCTTTAATAAGCAAGCAAACAAGGTACAGGAAAGTTAAATTAATGTACAATGGAACATAACAAAAACAAAGCCCCTTGCTTTAGCGCTCATAGTTAACTTGTCACATTACGCTAAACACCCACACATAATATATACTATATATATAATTATAATACTTTAATACGAACCTCATTCTCATTTAGTCTCAAGACTTTCTTGAGATGGCCCTCTGTTTGATTTCCAGTAAGAAAGTAGGCGATCAACAAACAATGGTAAGTCGAATATGGCGAGAAGAAGAGGTTCTGCTCTGGCATAACCTTATTGATAGCATGCAGTAGGGCCAGCGAGAACTCCTGTTGACCAGAATACAAATTTGTCCTGCCTTGTCGACTAGGTTGATTTCCTGCGAACTGTGGGAAGCATTCTTGTATGGACGGCCTTAGAACGGCTGCTATCACCAATAGTAGAGCGAAGGTTATCTGCATATTTACTGAAAACAAATTAGATACTTTATTTAAGTTGTAATGAAATAGATTGCATGTTTAAAGAAGAATCAGCGGATCCCAAATTTTGTACATTATTTGTTCATTTTGTTGTCAATTCAAAAAATGACCACTTTTTTGTCGTTTATAATCTTTGCAAATCATTTATGTACATAATAAATATGACTAGCGAGGATTATTCCGTGATAACGAGGAAATTGAAATATACGTTACATACTTGTAAAAATTTAAAATAATACCTACTGATATCACACACGGACGGGCTACATTTTGCAATCGACTTTTAAAAACACGGATATAATATTTTAAAAGAAGGTCTGAGTAGTAACAGCCTGAGCTTGTGAGTCATTAGGTCATTTTAGTGAATATGAATGAGCTAAAGACGTAAAGCCATTGCTAAATGATGAGAACCGTGAGACACCTGTACTAAAATATGAAAGTTTTCATTAATAGGTAAATAAGAGAAGGAAGAATTGCAAGTAAATATATTCCCATAGTATTACATTGTACGGTTGCTGCGTTTATTATGCTACGTATTTTTGATGTGTTTGTACAATTAGTAAGACGTCAATGGTTTGTACTATTTCACTGTTTTGATTATGTCAAAAAACTAAGAGTCATTACCCAGTATTTTTCTAAAAATATTATATATAATAAATATATAATCAATCTCATGTATAGATTGGGCTGGATTATTTGTAGTAGTTTAAAGTAAAACTGATGCATTTATAAAAAAATGAGACTCAAAAATGTTCGTAAGTTATCTAATACCAAAACGGACAGAAAGGTTTTGTGATTTTTGCTTTCCACGCTATAGGTAAGCTTTGAGCTTTTATGATATCTACTATTTCGATAATCTGTCACACTTTTTCGTCAGTCTGTTGGTCACTGCGTGTTGCCATTTTTCTCACCGCGTTATCTCAGTGATCGCTTGCTTGCTTGAAAAACAGAAATTGTCAAAATCTTGATCAATTTCCAATGTTTCCAACAGGGGGTGAAATTAGGGTAGTGGGAAGAAGCTTATACTTCACAAACATATCTGGATATTGCCTTCACAGACAGACCAGTGTACTTAAATTCTTTTGATAATTCTATTTGAAGTTGGAAAGTATTGACTGCAGTGAAATTTTACCACCATCTTTCTATCTTGGCAAAAAGAGAAAAGTGTCTACTGAGTGATTATTATAAATCTATGTATTTCCGATAGAGTAATAGCAAAAAAGGAATCACAGAGTAACAACTGAACATAGAGGTAGTAAGCAAACCACTTCAGCATAGCGTGCTTAAAGCCATCATCTTAAGTAAATAAACACATAAATTTTTGACACTTCAGCCTCCAAACATTCCCAACTAACCTGAAAATTCTTCCAATGCAACCCCTGTCAGAAACACTGCACTTTTTGAATCCCATCTCGAAAAACTGTTAAACTACACTTGAATATAGCACAGCAAAAGTCCGTAAAGTTACAAACAAATAGCGAATTGGATTTTACTGACTAAACATAAAAGACGCACAAACAAAACAAACGTTTGACAGTCGGGGTTCTACCGTAAATAAGTCACATGAAAATTATATCGGCGTTGCCGGCTCCTCAAAATTTATGTAAGTCTTCAGAATTTGCTTAATGATGAAGAAATATGCAGTAACGCAGTAGAGGTCAACATATCTATTGATTTTGCTATTATCATTCCTGAACCATCAAAATACCGTTCAACGTAGAATGGAATATTTCTGGATACTATACAATTAAGACGATAGTAAATAGTAACTGCCGTATCTGGTGGTCAATATGACAACGTTAGAGAAGATGTCGGCCTATTAGAGTTAGTTGCCTTACTACCTCTGTGTTCAGTTGTTCCTCTGAGAAAGGAATAAACATCAAGACGCGTAGAACACTGATTTAGGGCCGGTTTCTCAATGCCCAGTTAAATATTTATCTGGAAGTTAAGGGGTAACTGTTAGATAACTAACTGGCAGCTACCTATCTGACACTTTTTACTGGGCATCGAGAAACCGGCCCTTAGACGTTTTAGGGGTTTCTCTTTTTTATTCGTTTTTTAAGGGCAAGTTGGTGTGATGGGAAGGGTAAGGTGTGGGTTGAATGACTTTCCATTGATCTGGAAATATAATATCGTGGTTATACCCATCATATGTCCTTATTTTTTTCTTTTGTTTAAACAGAATATTTGCGGCTTACTACTGTTACATTATCTTCACAGCGAAAAAATAATGGATGTCTACACTACACGTAATAGGGGAAAACACCGGTGTTTTTGAAACAAATGAGAATATGTGCAGAAAAAACATTAAAATAGTTTGACCTAGAATCAGATACCGGTTCGTAATTTTGGAAAGAACGTAAAGATACCTGGACAAATATGGCCGAGAGGATATGTCTGTAATTTCTTTAGGCCATATCTGCCGAGTTATTAGAAATGTTTGCTAATGGTCCATTATTTTCTACAGTAATAGTAACCTTGATTTTCGTCAAAATATAATTATGATGAGTTAATAGAGAATAGTTTGGGGTCTGGAATTCGTTTTCATTAGTTTTTCATGTTATGTTGGACCAAGGTTGAACGTACTAAGCACTATAGCACAACTTTCAAATTTAAGTTTTAACTTATGAACAATGTACCATCTTTTCTCAGTGGCATCTTATAATTATTCATGCTTTAATCATATCATCTATGGTTTTATAACGATGTTCTAGTAATGGTATATATCTCATATACCGGACCAAAATAGAAAATGTTTGAATAGTCTGTAAAGTGTGGAATAACACAAAAGTAATTTTTTAAACGTATACTTGAGAATATTTTAATATGAGTACAAAAAATGTTGAAATGCCCCCATAATCCACTCCCCTACCAATCAAATCTCATACCCTCCCTAAAAAAGTGGAAAATATTCAGCAACACCTTAAAACGAAGTTTGGAGGGTTTCTAAGAATTTTCGTTTTTTGCTAATTACTCTGCCGCCAGTCATTTCTTCAAAATCGGTGAAAGGGTTACTGGGATTACACTTTAAAAAAATGGTACAGATAGACGATAACCGACGGAAATGAGTCCCAGATTTTTATTATGGTGGAAGATATCACAAATTGTCGAAAAAACATATCTCAAAATCTAAATTTTTCACGCCTTCACCTATCGTGTGGAAGTAGTATCAATCTATCAACGCTTCTTTTATTTGCGGGTATACTGGCGTTTGGCCTTTCCACTGAATGTTTGAACTGTTTAACCGTCTAGTTCAATTATAAACCATCCTGTAGCTCACTTCCAATGTTCCAATCAGTAAGCTTAACGTGCATGCTCATTATGAGGTGCGATTTTGCCGAACTATTATATATTAAATCAAACAGTACCTCTGAAAATATTTATCCTATACACTGCTGAATTATTCCATTTGTTGATGTACACTGTCGGATGCACTATAACAGACTGGTATCAGAGAAAGAAGCGTACCGATGAGAAAGTTTAATGTGTATTCGACCCAGATCGGATGATGCAAAAAACACTTTCCCATCTGTTAGTGCAGTCAAAATAGGAGATACTGGCCACAAATAATTATAATAGAGTCATTAGTTAGATCGCGGTCAGATACAGTTTTTTCCTTTTTTGATGTGTAACCCAAAAGCCGTTCATGCAACCATATTTAACGCAGCTGTTTTATGAAAACTGCCAGTTCAGCTAATAAAAAGTTAGGTACATATCGGACGTAGACGAAAGTAAGCTTTATAGTAATGTAACCACTAAAATGAGAAGTAAGTTAACCCCTAAGTACTGGCAATCAATAATAATTGCAACATTGTCATCTGTGGGGCGACACCAAAAAATTGATTTGTTACTCAATGAAGTTTAGCTAATATCTACCAAAATCTGACATTATCTCCCGGTCTATTAGTAGCTTTTAGTATTTTTTTGGAGATAAACATAAAAGAGGTAAGAAACAATAAAAATGTTGTTTTCTTAACATACAGGGTGAGTTTTTAGTAACGGCTCGGTCGATAACTCCACTACTGTAGGAGATAGCGAAAAAAGTTGTATATAAAAGTTGTAGCCACGGATATGCTCCTTGCTCAGAAAATATTTTAATTTATACAAGATGATCCATAACTACGTGGTGATGCAAACATATATTTTTTTAAATACAAATATAATATATTATCCCATTTTTAGATTCTACTAATAATTTCTTTTCTCACAGTATAAGATATTATAGCGTTGTACAGGGTATTTCAAAAGTTATGACCATTTTTATATTCAAATTGCTGTCAAACGAACGTACTGTATATCAAAAAGTAATGAATCAAAAATTATTTCTTTTACATGGAAAGATTAAAAATATCCGCTAGTTTTAAAATCGGCTATAAAAAACCCGAGACGCATATTCTTATACAGGGTGATGTAGAATGCAAATTCCAGATTTTCTCTTTTTTTTTAATGTAATCCCCAATATTTTATTATACCAAAGAATTGCTTTTAATATGCTATTTCATCTAGTCATAACTGTTAAAATACCCTGTATAATGTAACAATACCCTATATTAGAAAAATGGAAATCATTAGTATAATTTGAATATGGAATAATATATAGGGAGTCTCATTTAAAAAAATGCATGTTTGCATCACCACGTAGTTATGGGTCACCCTATATAAATCTAAATATTTTCCGAGTAAAGAGCATATCCGTGGCTACAACTTTTATATACAACTTTTTTCGCTATCTTCTACAGTATTGAAGTTATCGACAGAGCCGGTACTAAAAACTCACCCTGTATATGAACATTGGATATCTAGTCGCCCTTGTAATGATCGGATCTCCAATCAAATTTGCCAATCGATATTCCATGTTACCGTCTCTGTTGCTATCGTCGGGCAAACGCCAAACCCTTTAAAATTGGAAATACTTTTAAGGAAACGCAATTTATGTTATGACATTTTACTGGTATACAACTGGCTGAAGGAAAATAAAGCCTTGAATATTGAAGACAGTTCTGTTTACTTTTATGCAAGTAAAGTCGAAAACATGACGCAAATTCCTTTTCAAACCGAAAATATTTTTAGATGCCAAAAAGAGGTGCATCCGTACGACGCGACTGAAAGATATAAAACAGAATATAGGGCGGATACTGCGATCATACTGTTATCAGCAACACACCCAATGGACATGGGCTTTAGTTTTGTCAAGGCCTGTTTAAATTTTTGATTATGCTTGCTTGTTGCTTGTTGCATGTGTAAAATTTAAGGGTTGACAACTATTGTCTTTTTTTTTTGGCAGTCGCTACTCTTTCGAACCGACTTTTTATATTTCATGCCGATCCCTATGTATTTTATTTCATGCACTGTTTAGTTGCATAACTTCTTAGTATTAAAACCTTTGATATACGTATGTATCATTAGATTATAATAGAAGGGTGATGTGATGGTTTAACTCTTATATTGTAACACACGGAACATGGGATGGACATTTTGATTGTCAGGGGAACCGGGAAGTTTGACGGTTTCCTTAATCAGACGCTTTTGAGGCATTGCGGCCTGCGTCAAAAAAATGTTACCATTGTAAGATTATATTGAATAGAAATATAGATGTATGGTGCGATTTGTTTTTGTATCCATCCACAACAAGTACAAAACGCAAACGGGGCAGAATCGGGATGCCCTGGTTAGTTCGCGTGACATCTCGGATTTCACATTAAAAAAATACAATTTTTTTATTTTTTCATGACGAATATTAATGGAAAATGTATATGAAATTACTTGTAGCATCTATACAATAGTGTAAGGTTTCGTTTAAGCCAAAAAATGGGGTATAGGCCCATTACTAGATATGTAGATTCTCTTACCAGGATAACACCATTTTTTTTTCAAAAGTATTATTGACACAAATATGGCATCATATGAATAAATTTTCGGGTTCTAATTCTGGTGCATGCTGATTTCTGTATTCATATTTTCTGTATACTGTTTCCAACGGAACTGGGCTATGTTCAGAATTCCCATAATGACGTATGCACATATAATAGATTGACGCCCGTTGGCTTAACCATGACCGTCACAGCTCTCAATGAAAACCAGTATTGTGTAAAAATAAAAAAGCAAATCTAGGTGAAAATCAGCATCTGTACCGCTGCGCTTTCTGCTCATGTGGGTGGCTTTTTATATGTCACCATACACCATACCATCCCTTAATTATTTATCAGTGATCTGAATCTAGGCCAATCTCCGATTCGTATATTACACAATTAAATAATAATTAATTAAAGTTTACAAACAACATACGTACCATATAATTATAATGACAAAACCAAAGTAATTTAGCAAAAAAAGGCTAAGTAGAGAAAACATCATAAATGTATTCTTGTTATAGACAGAGGAAAGTTTTTATTGCACTTCAGAGGCCAACAAGTTGTCTTCCGTACCCGAAGTATGAGACCTTGTTACCGGAATACGCACTAAAGTTCCTCAGTTGCCCGATATTCTTCCCACTATTGTAGTGCTTGTTACATTTCGTCATGCTGGATAACACCGTATTAAAATTCACCATCTTCGCTAGGGTGTAACGCTAGTTAGCGTCGGTAGTAAAATACTACACGTGCTCTTTAGGTAACGCTAAATGAACTAGTAACTACTGGCAGCGAGACAATAAAACTAACAGTCTTTATAAAGCCTTACTGACTAAAAAACTCGGACCCTTAGTCCGAATTTGCCAACTAAAAATGTTGAAGGAATAAGTAAAGCCAAATGAAATTACATCGCTAGACTACTAAAAGAGAACGACATCGGTGTAGTCAGTATTCAGGAAACACAAACATGTTGAAGGAATTGAGCAGCTAAAATCAAGGGGAAAATAGGGGGCTATGACTTGATCGATGCGACATACCACGAAAACTACGGTGTCGCAACATATGTTCGAGCAGATATAGAGGATGTCAACTTTGGAGAAACCTGTATGATTGACTATATTCGTCAAGTCACTATAAAAGTGTTCCAACATATATAAGACCCCTCTCCCCCATGGAGTCAGCAAACGCCATCCAGTTGTACATACATACGGTGACTTTAACATCCACCATTAATTATGGAAGTATCGCACCTTCGACCAAAATGGGCAACACCTTGTGGAACGGGCCGACCAAAATAACGCTTTCTTCATTTTTGATGCCAACAGAAGCACATTTAGATCAGAGCCAGCGGCCTGGAGCCCGAAACTAACCCGGATCTCTACTTTGTATGCTGCGGTGACCGCAGTAAGCCTTTGTCAACCTCCCGCAAAGTATTAAATGACTTTTTACATTCCCAACATCGTCCTATACATATACAGGGTGTTTCATAAGTTGGGACTTTTTTTCATACAGCGGATAGTACTCGCTAAAATGAGTGTTTTCCCAGTAACGTATAAACGAAATATTCAGAAAAAACAAGATACTGACCATTAAAGAAATCCTCAATTCTAAGTTCGTCCCTGGGCAATGGCTCACATTGTCATAATATCACAACAAACAAGGCAGCGCTAGCGGTGCCGATGCCGGTGAGAAAACACTAAAACAGGCAGTTCGTCATACGTCGCGTTGCTGTGGCATAGTGTAAGAGAGTGCTTGACTTGCGATATCTGACGATCGGACTTTAAAAACAACAACAATGGCGCACGCTTATAACAATAATGAACTGGTGGGCATGATTTTAATGTACGGTGAGTGTGGTCAAACTACCGCTGCGGCTTCGCGAGTATATGCCGTTCGTTTCCCTAACCGTATTCACCCTGCACCTCGTCGATTTGTCTCGCTTGTGAAAAGATCTAGAGAAACAGGATGTCTGAGTCCACACGCTGGAAGACCTAGATAACCTCTTATAGTCCAAATTGAAAAAGACATCGTGAATCGCATTTTTACCAGTAAGACGTCTGCGACAGGACCGCACTTACAACTTCGTAGCAACCAAATAGTGAGTACTTGCTTGAATTTTTTTTTACTGTTTTGCTGCTGGTTCACCGTGCATTAGCTTTGCCGTTTCAAGCGCCGTTGCTTCTAAAGAGGAAAGTCCCAACTTCTAGAACACCCTGTATACTAGTGGAGATTGGTACCAGCATATCTATTATAATATCTTTTCCAACGTCTTGGGTGGATACATCCAAATTATAAAAATCATGGACTTTTCACCGGTGCAGTCTTCGCATCAGCAAAAGAGGTCATTCCCAGGGGATTCAGAAAAGAATACGTTCCGGGATGGAATTAGTATTGCGAGCAACTTTTCCAGTACTTCCTCAAGAGCGGTGATAGAGAAATGAGTGATGAACTCCTTCAGAGCTTGGATGCGTCTAGACGTACCATGGGTTACCTCTCGTCGTACATAGTACATAACGCAGATTAGGATTGCCAAAAATCGGTTAGACGTGTGGGTTACATTTTTAGCGGCATTATATAACATGTCGGGGGAGTTAGGACCCCCGCCATATACAAGGTTATTCACGTTATTCGACACGGAGCATTATGGCTAAAGTATTTGATAAAAAAGAAAATAATAATTTCGGATGGATAGAGACCCATAAAGGCTACATTTTAAAAATATTTTCATGTTATACAGGGTGTCCCAAAAACATGAAATGTATCAAAGTTATGTTTTTCTAATGGAACACCCCATATATTATTGCATATTCAGATTCCTTGGTGAATTCTAGTGTGACTTTATGTATCATACATGGGACCTAAAGCGAACCGTTTAGGTGTAAATCACCATTTTCGGTATAAGTAGATATCAGGAAAAAATTGAATATCGCAGACATTATAAAATTTGAAACGCTGTGACTTTGCCGTATTATATTATTATATTAAGCATAAAATGCGTCAGCTTTGGTGAGGCTGTCATATTTAAATTACGTTTATGCTTGGAGAAATCGGTCGATTAATTGAGGAAACTTCGATCAGCGATAACTTGATTTTTTCAAATGGGAATACCCAATTTTTTTTATACGGTTGAACGTAGAATTTGATAACCTTTCTAATGATATAAGGTTGTGAATATCGACCTCTGGTAGTTTTCATTTAATTTTAAATTTTCAAACAAATCGGCGATTTTCAATTTTCCTACCTATAAGCAACGTAGTAGGCCATTAAATATAAACAAAACCTGTTCAGGTAGAAGAAAACAATTAACTTAGATGAAAAATACACACTAACTAGATTAAAGGGACAAGATTATAAAAATTCCTCACAACAAATCAACTCTCCCAGAAACAACTGCGATAACATCTCTAAGGTCAGAGAAGCTGCAGTATGGTAGTAATAGATATTTTTCACAGTCTACTGGCTACCGCAATTTACTAGAGGTTAAAAATTTCGAAGACAATTAAAAACCCTGATGTGAAACAAAAACAACCAGCCACTGTTGCTCCAGCACGCAACTATCAATCATATGTATAATGGTGTAAAAAAGTACTAATTTGCGTCGAAGTCGATACCTCTGACTGGTGCCCTTCTATTTTTCAATATCTATTAGCAATATTGCAAAAAAGGAATACTGACAAATCAGATTTAAATTTTCTGCCATTTAAGTTATGTTTTATAATTTGAACAAATTTTAATTCATTCTTCATTTTCTGCGATCTTGCTAATAGGTACTGAAGAATTTTCAGAAGTCCAGTCAGAGGTACTTTTGACTTGAATTTTGACGGAATTGCATACTTTTTTATATCATTAAATGTGAAATTTTATTATGAAAATAATAAACTGCTTACAACATTCTCTAGTAGTTTTTATTTCATTTCAAAATTTTTAATGGTTTTGGAAATTGCCAATCTCTATAGTACATTGCAGTAGCTAGTAGGCCGTGAAAAAATCCATTTCTGCCATACTCCAGCTTCTCTTTGACCAAAGATATCTTACCGTCGTTGTTTCTGGTTAGACTTTGTTTGTTGTGAGTAATTTTTATAATCTTGTCTTTTTAGTCTAGTTCGAGTGTATTTTTCAGCTCAGTTAGTTGTTTTCTTCTACCTGAATAAAAAAAATTAGGTATTCGGCCCATTTGAAAAAATCAAGTTATCGCTGATCGACGTTTCCTTATTCAATCGACCGATTTCTCCAAGCAAAAACGCAAATTTAAACTTGACAGTCTCATCAAAGCTAACGCATTTTATGCTTAGTAATACGGCAAAGTCACAGCGTTCCCAATTTTATAATGTCTGCGATATTCAATTTTTTCCTGATATCTACTTATACCGAAAATGGTGATTTACACCTAAACGGTTCGCTTCAAGTCCCATGTATGATACATAAGGTCACAATAGAATTCATCAAGGAATCTGAATATGCAATAATATACGGGGTGTTCTATTTAAAAAAACATAACTTTGATACATTCCGTGCTTTTGGGACACCTTGTATAACATGAAAATATTTTTAAAATGTAGCCTTCATGGGTCTCTATCCATCCGAAATTATTATTTTCTTTTTTATCAAATACTTTAGCCGTAATGCTCCGTGTCGAATAACGTGAATAACCCTGTATTTTAGTTGGCAAAATATCCCTCAAAATTGGTAAATGTCTAACAATTTCCCTTTGTTTTGATGCACATATATTTATCAAAGCTGCGAGCACCAGCGGTATGCATTTCATCTAAATCCCAGTGTTTTCTGATTGTTTCTCCATCGTATAAGTATCGAATGTCCTCCTCCTTTTCATAATACCGTTTCACTACTTTTTCAAGTAGCTCTCAAAACGTGTCCATGTCCCGTAAAGAACTGTGCGGTACAGTAATTTCTATCCACTTCTTAACGTCTGGAATCGTCTCTCCATTACAGGTCTATGAAATGTCGCCTCGCATCTTCTATGTGCCACTTAAAGACTAGCTTCGTTCGTTCTTCACTCCTATAGAGCTATCATCTAACCTCCACCAGCAGGTCAATCGGAGAAACTTCAGACACCATCATCAAAGCGCCTGTCTACACACCCTGAGTTCCACCATACGTTGCAACCCTGATGGCCTGACAAGTAACCACGATAACTTAAAAAAATGGAGTCAAGTTGATTGACTCAGTACTTCCCACACATAACACTTGCAACCAAATCATCGCCTGCCTGTCGTCAAAAAACATCCAACACAAAAACTAGTAAATAGTTTCCTAAATCTCTCCGTAGGAACTAAAACGACACAATTCAGCTTCAACTGGACGAAACGAAACAATCAGGAACCCCCAAATTGCTTAAAAACGAAGTGTGAACTATTTTTATATTTTTAGATTTTTATTATTGCTGCGCCGCCACTGACACGATTTTTGAAAACCATACGCATTTTTCATCCTTGCCGCGGTAATAATACTGTGTCTAAATTTCATTAAAATTAATTCCATAATTTCCATGTTACTAAATTCAGAACGACCTGAATCAATACCTACCCCTACCAATACCAAATCCCTTGATTTCTGTAATAGCCAAGGCAAATGTTCGGATGGACCTAACAAACCTCTATTATGCCGCTAGGTCTTTCTTTCACAGGTCAATGGACAGTATTATAAATGGAATAAATTTTTAAGTTTTACAACCCCCCCACCCCCTAACCACCCCAATTTCACCCCCACCCAAAAAAAAGTAAAAAATGATCAGAAACCCCTAAAACGCCGAAAAACAAAGTTTGAGCTATTTTTACATTTTTAGTTTTTTTATTATTGCTGCGCCGCCACTGACACGATTTTTCCAAAACATGCGCGCTTTCCATCGTCGCCGTGGCAGTAATACTGTGTCAAAATTTCATTAAAATCCATTCGATAATTTTGGCGTTACGCAATAAAGAACGATCTAAAACTAAAACAACACTCGGATGTATACATCACAAATTATTCTAAGTCCGTTGGTTTCTATTATAAACAAGGCAATGTTCGGATGGACCTAAAAAATTGTATTATGGCGCTAGGTCTTTCATTCACAGGTCATTAGAGAGCCCATTATGAATACAACAAATTTTTCAGTATTACAACCCCCCACCCCCCAACCACCCCAAATTCACCCCCACCCAAAAAAAAGTAGAAAATGATCAGGAACCCCTAAAACGTCTAAAAACGAAGTTTGAAGCGTATTTGAAATTTTTCGTTTTTTGCTAATTACTCCGCCCCCTGTATAACAATTTTCAAAATTATAGGAACATTACCTACTACGACCCCACAGCATAACGCTGTCCAAATTTCATCACAATCCATGTAGCGGTTACTGAGATTACGAGGGTAGAAAAACGCGACAGACAGACAGACAGACAGACCGACAGACAGACAGACAGACAGACAGACAGACAGACAGACCGACGGAAATGAGTGACGTGGATTTTCGTTATGTAGACATCATAAAACGCCCAAAAAACGTATTATCTCAAAATCGAAAATTTTCGCGATCACAATACTCCCCTCACCTATCGGTGTGGGAAGTAAAATAGCGTGAGACTGCCATAATGTCCTAAAGATACTGGCGATGACAAACAAGGTATCATTATTTTGGGTGCAGGCACGTAGACCGTAGACAGTTGTTTCGTTTTCACCCAGTATAAACGCTATATTTTTTTATGTAGAGGGGACCCCCGAAGATCTTGGCACGCCACTGTGCAGAACTCCCTCTCATCGTACCAGAACCATATCATACAACATAGTATGGACAACTATCACCAGTTGGGTGTCAAATGGGCACCAGACGCTCTGGGACAGAGTGGTGTCGACTGTTCAGTCTAAGAAGATGCTGAGGGGACCCTTGTGTTCTAATACCGCAGACGCCCTCAGATTGAGCAGGAAGAAACTACGACACTTGTTTGCCCTCCAACTTGGAGAAATTTCAACATGATGGTTCCGAGAGGGGGACGGTTGTGAGGAGCCATTTCTCGGGTTGCGGCCCGAGTACGCTCGTTCGAAAAAAGGCGCTACCTATATTGCTATTAGAAGTCTGTGTACAACGTCAATACCAAATCATGTTATTTTCAGATGTTGATAGCTGCGTCTTTCCAAGTTTCCAGTACCCATACGGTGTCAGATTTGGAGTGTTCCATGTTCTATGTTATACTTCACAAGTGGCAATGAGGCGACCTTTTTTTTAAGTAGAGCTATTGGGTCCAATGCGCCTTCACAGATGACTGCACGTCTATGACTGCACTTAAACGATAATCACCTTTTTAATTAACTGATTTTACGGTGTTGTATTGTATTTGCCTTGATGGAAATTCCGACATTAATACCTGCAGAGGCCACTACGTACGATGTTATTATACTATTCTAACTAGAAATATAGACAAGATACACCTTTACTACAGGTTAGATTATAAATAAATATTATAATAATTTCAGATTACTGATCGCTCACCCATTTCTGAAAAACAATAGTAATATATTATCATCAAATTCTGATCAGTAATTTTATCAGGTTTTCACTAGCGTTAATTGTTAATATAAAGTATCAGGAATTCCTCATCGTCAGGTTCCATAATGAATCTAAAAAGAACTGAAAAACCTTACTTTCCTTAATTCTAAAATTAATCATAAATATATTGGTGAACATACCTAGTTCTAGGTTTGATCTCAGAAAATTGTTGGTCAAAATTCTAGTTATGGAAACAATTCATGATCGATGAAAATAATTCTAAATATTTGAGGATCTCAAGTACTACTATTTTTTATGAAAGCTCACATTCATAGTTCTATCGATAAAATAATTGTCAATTACCTAAGATACGGAAATAGGAAATTATAGCTATTCTCACAAAATCATTGGAAAGAGTATATTAATGGTCAGCAGATACTAAAGAAATAGTCTGTGGAAGACTGGACTTTACTGATATCACTAGTTAAAACGCCATACTGTTTTAGGTATGCTATAAATGTATTTTCTCCCAACCTACATACGGTGAATACAATGATTACATACTTAGACGCATTGATCATTACACAATATGTTTTACGAATTTGTAATTTTGAAATGGTGTCGTCTGATTTGAGAATCTCCAAACAACTGACACTCTAGGTTTTTTTAATTATTGTTTCACAACAAATTCAACTACATAAGTACATAAGCGTCTGCACCTTCCAAATATAAAGTCAAGTGCCATATGTTTGCTGCCTGTGAATAAATAGATAAATCTCTCAATTCTATATTATTTATTGTTTTGACCTATCGCCCTTAGAGTTTATTTTCCACACATTCAATTCATGTCAATCAACATACATATTTCAAGTCTCATTTTTAAACTATAAAACTATATGAAGACATGAAATAAAAAAAAATATGGCTACATTTACTCAACGAAAAATCTTTATCTATGTGAATCTTACATATAGAACTGGATATTACCTACAATAATCCCTTTGAAAACTTCCCACCACGGATTTATCGAAAATCGCTGATTAAAATAAAAAACGCCGAGACACGTCGAAAGACTTGTCAAGGGGGACAACATTTCAACCAAAAACTCCTTTTCCCCCTTGTACCCTCTGCCCCCCAAGGTCATTCCTTTCAAAGCTTTAAATGAAAAGGAGTATTGAGTAATAGCTTGTTTGAAAGGTATGTTGAATTTCTTTATTTTGACGTTTCATTTTTTTTAAATCGGTTGATTCGTTTTTGAGAAAATAAAAAAATCTTTTTATCTTAATTTGTTCAGATAGGAAATAGAAACACACAGTTGCAAAAACAGTGGAAATGATTCCAATTTATGGTGTCCAAAGTCATTGTGCTTGGCAAACTGCGGTTCCGTTTAACGCCAGAGATCCGGGGAAGATAGCCTCGCATAGGTATGTTTTGAACCTGATTACGAAATGTACTCACACTAGATCTGTTGCAAATAAAAAACGTTCTAGATGAAGCCGCTCAAGTTGAGGTTTAGGGTCATTTTGGCATAAATCCTAATACTTCATTACGCAAAATTGTGGGCCCGAAGGCCCGATTGACATTTCATTTGGCTCTATACACACAGTTAGGTACTAAACTCCATAAATTTTATCCAATCAAAATGAAAATAGTGCAAGAGTTAACCGAAGACGATTTCGATCGGCGAGTTGTGTTTTGTGAAACAATGACTACAGCGACATTCATGTACCTGCCTCACTCATGAATGCACATTTTGGATAACTGGATTTTATTAGTAAGCATAACTGTAATTGGAGCAATGAAAATCCTCATGCTTAATGTATGGGCAGGCATCTGAAGAAACAAAGTGATTGTGTGTGTTGGGAAATACCATCAATCCGCTTGTCAGAATTGAAACCATATAGGTACTCGATGAGGCTGAAATTTATTTCCAGCAAGACTGCCCCCCCAGGGGGGGGGGCTGTCCGTTTACTGTATTTATTTTGCTTATATTGTGCTGACTATTTTTGATTGGGGTTCAAATTCTGGACATTTTACCGATTTTGGTTATTTTTTGCCTGCCCATTATCTGCATTTGTTCATTTAGCTGTATGTTGTGCCAATTTTTATCGATTGCGGCTCAAATTCTGGACATTTTACAGATTTTTGGAATTCCGCCGGGACACGAAATTTAGCTCCAAATTTCCGGACATGTCCGGGATTTTTCGGACGGATGGTCCCCTAATTCTGCATGATGATGGTGGATGTGACACAGGATGTTGCCAGATCTTCTCTAGGTAAAATCACTCTATTTCTTTCTATAGGTAATAGTTCCATAATGTAACTAACAAAGCTGGTTTGTCGATATATTCTAGTCGTTGTAGTACCTAATAGTAAAATGGCTAAAGAAGCATGTGAGGCAGATCTCAAAATAGCTTATTGCCTCAAATGAAAATTCTGATGCAATGTATATGAAATTAAAAAAAATGAATGTGCCATTTGAAAACATCAAGAATAATAATTTGAATGCCATTTGAAAAACTCAAGAATAATAATTATTGGGGTGGTCGTCCAGTAAAATATGTCGTATAAACAATTATTTTTCACAAAACGTGACAACGTCGTATCGTCCGTAATTACTTAGATATCTACAGCCCGTTGGTGCCATTAATTGTGGTAACAAGGTATTGACAATTCCAGAAGACGGTGAAGTGTTGTACGTAGGGTTGCTATCTCTGAAGTTTGAAAACCAGGACAAGATGCGTGAAAACCCCGGATTTTAGAGTCCAAAACCCGGACATGTCAAGAGGTTTTTTAAACAGTGTATGTACCTAATGAAAAAGGTTGAATTATTATTATTATTTATTTTCAGCCCTTAAAATTAGTAATTTTTTATAATCATTTTAAATGTACATAACAAAACAGAATCTTATTACGATTTGTTACAAATTGTTTTAATAATCAGTTAAATTGTTTTGGGGGGACGGTGAATACAGCTACTTGGTTCGTCGCGCGTCGGTTGATCGTTGATCGTAGAGCACGAGCACAGTGCCTTGTGTCGTGGGCGGCCCAAACCCAAGACTTTCAATTTTTAAACCCGGACTACAAATGAAGTCCTCCCCGGACGCTCTCTAAACTAGAACAAATCCGGGGAAATCCGGACGGATGACAACCCCAGTTATACGAGACGATTTGAGCATGACGAGTGCAAATTTTATCAGGGTAAGAATGTAAACACATACCTTGTAAATGTAAATAGTAACAACATGATATTGCAATCGCAGGCATGTTAGGGGATGGGGTATATGGGGTTTGCATTTTCTAACCTATTCGGATTCGTTAGTTGACGGTTGATGGTTGGTTGGGTCACCTTTAATGAAATGTAAGCCCCTAGGATAGTCGGTAAGTAAGCCGATAGGCAGGATAGTACTAGGCCCTTATGACGAAATGCACACTGTTGGTCACCCAAATTGGCAACCTCACTGTTCAATGCCATACTTCTGCGGTTACTATTTACAAATAAGGTCAATCTCATTAAATTTGTCCGGACACTTTACCCCTTAGGATAGGTCTCCACCAAAGACAACTTTTATGTTACCGGCATATCTTCACGCAAACTTTTGTCACAAAGATTGAGTGTTGACAAAAGTTGGTGATTTTCCTTTGGTCTAGACCCATCTTTATCAGATACAAATTGATCCATACATGCTCTTCAGGCAACAACAAGATTGCTGACTGCTGTCAACAATAAAAATTAATCTTCGTACATATCTCATCACTTACCTATTTACGTTACACTAAATATCACATATATGGTCACTCTGAAGACGCTAAATAGTCCCATGAATAGGTGCTCGAAGGTAATATAAGTCTGGTTTCACACTATACAGTATACACCGCGATGAGAACAACTGGGTAAAAAGCAAACAGGTTTGTATGTTTAAATACTAAAAGACGGGCTCTGCATACATTACAAATTATCTATGAAGCGAAGTAAGATTTCAGAGGAGTGAACGAAAAATGCCGTTATCAGGTATCAGCGGAACAGTACCCAGCAGTGGCGGCTCGTGAAGTTTAATCAAGAGAAGGCTATACACGATTGACAAGGTTGGAGCTGGAGTGCGAAATCTCCAATGCAACTAACAGAGAAGATACATACGGGCAAAGCCATCAGTTAAAAAGATACAACTAACCCCTCATACATCCTACATTCACAGCCAGAGCCAACCGTAGTAAGACGGTGGAGCACGTTCACCCATTGACGTCTTACTTTAAGCGAGTATCCATGTTACCGGGTTATAAGAATTATTGTAGCCATCTTTTAGCATGAAAATTGCCAGAAATCGCGAATCTTTGACATGCATGAACAGTGGCGCAACCAGGATTGTAACCTGGTTTGGGTACAACTCATAACATGGCCATTGGGAAACTTTCTTAGGGGAAGGGGATAAAAAGATATAACAGAAAAGATTATCTCTTTTTATATATTTTACAAATAAAGAAACCGCAACCATGCGAGAAAAAATAAGAAATAAAAGGCCTTTATTTAAAGTACAAAATCTAATCTCCTAGGTCCTTTTTCTTTCAGTATAGCTAATACTTCATTGGTATCAACGTGTATCCATCTATGAATATTCAAATTTGCTAATCCATTGAAGCCTGTTCTCACTCATAGTATCTCTTAAATATGATTTGAGCCTTTGTAAAGTGGAAAATGTTCATTCTGCTGTTGCTATGCGCAGGTATTGTAGCGAATATCTTAAGTAACGTGAATATATTTGGACAGATAGCCACATTACAGGCATTTAGAGCATCAATGGCACATTTTGGAATAGCAGCTGCTTCCAAGACATTTCTGCTAAACTCAGCTACATCTTGACGATAGAAAGATAATAAAGCATGGAAATCATCTATTTGCTTTTGAGTAGTGGAATTTCCACTAGGCAGCAACTCCATTAGGTTGCTGAAGACCGGTTTCTCAATGTCCAGTTAAATATTTATCTGCAAGATAAATTGTTTAAACAATTGAAGGCTAAACTTACGAAGTCACGTAATTTTATCTGACAGTTGTATCCATAGCAACGCTATCTGGCAGATACCTATCTGACACTTTAACTGGCCATTGAGAAACCGGCCCTGAGTATCGTTTTATGTTTTGAAAACCTCTCTTTTAAGTTGGACAAGAGAGAATCTAACCATGGCAAAAATATAGATATCTGATAATATTTCACCCAATTTTTTGTAGGTACATTAATTCGGTGCATCTGCTTGTTTGCTGATCTGGAGATATAATGTCAATATCACAAAGTACAGCTTTCTGCTAAGCCTCCTCAAAAATCTTTTGGAACTTGGCATCAGCATTTTCGCGCAAATTTTCTACAAATGATTTTACATCTTCAACAATGTTGATTGCTGATGCAAGATCAATATTTTTAGATTGTAGCATTGTACGATTGCCGATTGGGTTGTCTATGGCTGAATATTAGACATTTTTTGGTCGATTTTGAAAAAACCATGGTACGCTTTTACGATGTCAATCTCCTTAGTTAAATGCACTTAGGAGGGGCACGTGCCCTGTGCCCCTCCTTGGTTGCGCCACTGTGCGTGAATCTAAATCCTGAAAAATGACGAGTTCGCGGTTATGAATGTCAAAACCGATACGCCCAATATGACATAGAGAGCAAATATGCATCACGAGGATTAGAATAGGTCACACACACCTCACTTCATCCTATATGCTACTAGGATTAAGTCGGCCCGAGTGCGAATTCTGTCATGTGCACCTAACTATTGAGCATATATTATTTGACTGCCCGCGCTACGCTCAACGTGTATATTATGACCTGCCTTTCTCTCTCAAACCCTGCTTAGAGACTGCGGAGTCCGTCCGCAACCTCATTAGGCTTCTAAAAGCGACACGTCTTTTTAAAATATTGTAAATTCTATCAAAAAAAAATAGATATTTAAAATACTGAAACTGTAACTCTTATTAGGTGAAATATGCGCAAATTGAGATTTCTATAACCCTAAAGTAGAGCCCAGAGATATACCATTTGTGTACGTTTTGCGCTATATAAAAACTGCATACCATCTCTTAGTACAGTTCATTATTTAGAATAGATACAGTTTTGATAATATTCAATGGTTACCATTATTTTACTTTCGTACTCGTAACCAATTCATGGAATGTGCTTTTAACGAATTTTCTAACAAAACGTAACCTTTTAGAATGGTGAAAATGAAAAACTAAGTTGTATTTGAACGTAAATCTGTCGGATGACGTTCACTATGTATATTTTGACTGAACTATGATAAGACCGACACATTCCAGGATTATTAGCGACTCGATCGATGAAGAGGACCGGACTTAGTCAAATTGTTTAGGCAGGTATTGCTACCGTTATTGATACCAACGCCAGTCTGCTTTTACTTTTGTGCGTTACTTTTCTGTCTGAATCGGACGTTTTTTTCGGAAGTGTGACAACTAGAGTATGTTTCGGCCTTGGGAAGATAATGGGATTTCACAGCGATATGAATTACCCTACAGCAGTGAAGCTACGTCGGCGGTTTGTCATTACGGTGGTGAAAGTAGTGACTATAGTACGGACACTGATAATGAATTTGAACAGAGGGAGGTGGAGGTAGACCAATTAAAACCTCAAAAAAGGTCACATCTTAGCGCAGATGCAAAACAAATAGTACTAAATGATAATGAACTAACGAAGGATCCGGAGAATGAAAATAAGGGGAGTATGATCAAAAAGACGTCAATTCTAACACACGTTCCATATCCAACAGTATGTGAAATTTTGAGAAAGGGGCCACAAAAGAGGAAGCGTAGGTTTGATGCTGGTGTTTCAAAAGAACTAGATCCCACGATCACAAAATTATTGAGGAATATTGTGTACGAAAAGTACAAAATTAATGAACTACCCACAATCGAATCCGTTCAAAGACAATTGGCTAGAATGGGGTAACAGTATCCAAGGAGTACATTGCAGTGATGGATTAGGAAGATTGGGTTTAGGTACAGAACTGTGAACAAACGAATGGCTATAATGGAAAGTGCAAGGATTGTGGGATGGCGGCACGATTACTTGCACAAGATAGAGCAATACCGGAACGAGGGGAGGTCAGTGTACTACCTCGACGAGACCTGGTATGATACCCATGATACCGCTATAAAGGGATGGACCGACGGTACAAAGAAGTGTTAGCTAAAAGGCGTTCCACCAAATAAGGGATCCCGTATAGTTATCTTACACTGCGGATCATCTGACGGCTAGGTCGAAAACGCACTCAAATTATGCGGAAAGAAAATTAAAGACTGCAATATAGACTACAACAAAAACATGGACTCGGGAATATTTGAGCAATGGTTTGAGTATACCCTTATTCTCAATTTAAAGCCATTTAGCGTCATCGTAATGGACAACGCAAGCTATCACACCAGACAAAGGTACAAAATTCCGAATTCAACGTTATCGAAGGCGGAAATACAAGATTTTCTCATAAAACAGGATTTGTACTTTGAAGAAACTTACAAAAAAAACTGAATTATTGAAAGTCCTCCACACTGAACAGTTTGAGAAACAATACGTCATAGAAAGCATAGCTAAAAAGTATGGTCATATGTCTTAAGGTTGCATCCCTATTTTTGCATTTTCAGTCCTATAGAATTAATTTGGGGACAACTAAAACAACGAATCGAACGTTAAAATTGAGTGTAGAAAGGAATAATTTACCATAATTATGGTTTATATGATCATATTGAAATGTTAATTTATATTATATAATTAGTTACCTCTACCATATATTTTTCAACAGATAAAAAAGTTTCAAACATCTTGTTCAACCAACTGATGTATGAGCACTTTATTGGATAGAATGAACATTTTCGTTGTTGCCCACTCCAACGAATTCGAATCCCCAGTCCGACCCCGTTCCCTTTCTCTGTCGGCACTTTTTGCGGAGTTCCTCACTTTGTAAACCAATGGTATATCTCTGGGCTTTACTATACCATGAGAGTTAGCGGCTAATCACCATAGCAGCCGAAGCCGTAAAAAAAATGACATATCCTAACGGTGATAGTGGTCTCTGACCTACGGAACTGCAAAAATATGTCAAACTGAAATTATACCATAAATAGCGTGTGTTCATGGTCATATTTATTGTAGAAACTAAGGGGTGTTGAGCTTCTCTTGGACTCCCAGGCCGCCTAAAACGCATTGGACTCCGAAGAGAGAGAAGATCAAAACTGGTATGGGACTATATCAACCATCTCAGGTTACTAGCTTCACGGCAAGACGGTACAGCTCCAGCTTTTCGAATAATTTTTGTTTTAAGACATTGGAGAGTTTTTGGACAACCAAAAATAATGAGTTTGGTGGCTATCGTTATTTGGCGCATGTGCAGTAATGATAAAGAGGTGAATTATTCCCAATAACCATAACGAAGGTCCAATTTTACTTGCCTGCTCTCTCTCTCCCTCTTTGAAGACTCACTACGGTCAAAGTGTCAATTCTAGAACAATCGGAAATATTACCGTTTCATGTGGCTAACCCTTATTTTCGAGAAAAAAACGAAATAAATATACCACCAAAAGTCGCCAATCGCCCATTTATGCGTTTTGGTGGCCATCTCGGTTTTGAAATCGCCACTTTAGCTGAAAATCGGCACACCTGGCAACCCTGCGAGTAGCGCGTGAAGAATGGAAGGTGGGGGGTAGGGAATATTGTGTTCTCTGTTCAACCTGTTAAAAGCTAACTTATCTTATCTGCTATCTGAATCCGTTGCGTTTATATCGGCATTTTTGTTTCCGGGTTGCCAATAGTGTATATAAAAAAAATCATATGTGTACCTACTTCATAATAATGCAAATTTCACCAATAGCTCTATTTTCCCAGACGCATAAAAAATTATAATTGTACTGAAGATATGAGAGGTGTAACAGCGTACTAAATGGAATGCGATCATACTAAAAGTCTCGTACGATTATACTAACCTGTACTGTACCATTTGATACTCTCGCGGGTAGTTTATGTTAATCCCACAAAAGGTCGCATTTCTACGTACTATCGGCGGAAAGAGTTTGCACCGTCCTCAAGGCAAAAAATAATACAAATATGATTTAATTCGTACTTGTCGGTAACATCGGCAACGCTAACGGTGCGGCAGAGCGAGATAGAGTATCATGACTTGTGGAATGAAAAGAGATGCATCTGTGATCGTATCGGATCGGATTCTTTCGTCCGGCCGCGGCATGTAGAATTGCATGTTAATAAAAATGGTTGTTTTGGGGGGGGGGGGGGGGGCACTGTGTTGTAGGCCAATGTTGAGTCCAAAATGATTTACCTGTGGCAAGTGATGCGCTAAATCCAGTATGTGTGGGAATTGCCTTTTGATGATCGCGGTTGCACGAATGAATGAGCGTGGACTGTATTCGAATGGTGGGAATGCGCGAGGTGGAATTAATGTCTGCGCACTTGTTGAGGTTTTTTACACGAGTCTGCGTACTGGTGCCGGATGTTGCAACAACGACAAATGCATGCGATATAACAAATTGTACAATGTTTGTGAGTAGATTTTAAGGTTACTTTGTACTAGTGTAGCATACGAAATCTGGAGCCACAGATACGAGGCCTATGCTTAGTGTTGCTTACACAAAAGACAAAACGCAGTGGCGTCGATTACACAGTGGCATAGATTGCGTCAAGAGAACAACCGAAAATATTTCATTTCATTAGTTTTTTATTATTTATTTAACTCTGCCTGAGGTAAGTGTTGGGTGGATTGAGTAGCTCAATATCTGCCTCAGCCGGTCCTAAGCCCGGACAAAAGAGGAAGGTTGGGCATGAGGCCAACTACCTCATCCCGTAAAAAAAATGGAAGTTAAAACTTCAAGCGAAAAGCCTCGGATGTTGGACAGAAATAAACGACGACGAAATGGCAAACGAAAAAGGACTATGAGTTTTGGAACATGGAACGTTCAAGGCCTCAATACGAAAAGAGACGAAGTGTTTGAAGAACTAAATCGCCTTAAGCTTGATATAGTGTCTTTATCTGAAACAAAAAAGAAAGGAAAAGGTATTGAAGAAATACAAAACTATGTGCACATTTACAGCGGAGTGAATAAAGAATGTCGAGCAAAGAGAGGAGTATCCGTAGCGATAAGGAAAAGTTTGAAGCGTAATATAAAAAAATGGGATTGTATAAATGAACAACTAATGCGAGTAGACCTTCAGCTTAAAGGTTACGATATAACCATTATTGGTGTTTACGCACCTGTTGACAATGCCTCAGATAACGAGAAAGCTAACTTTTTTACCCAATTGACAAACCTTCTTGACGAAGTTGGTAATAGAAAGGAGCTGTACGTTCTAGGAGACCTAAATGGAAGAGTGGGCAGTCAAGAGAATGGAAAAGTTGTAGGAAAGTACGGCGAAGAATGCGTGAATGGGAATGGTGAAAGGCTCATAGATCTCTGTGAGCAATACAACCTTGAAATATGGAATGGCTTCTTCGATCATAACGATATACGTAAGTATACATGGACACAGCCAACGCGCAAACTAAAGTCGATCATTGATTACGTCATAGGAAGAAGAAGCAATGTATCGAAAGTTGAAGACTGCAGAGTGTACAGGGGCGCTGAATGCGGATCGGACCATTTTCTTCTGAAATGGAAGCTGATACTTCCTCTCCAAAAGACAAAGAAAATATGTCAGCGTACTGCAGATGGTAATGAGAAAATGGAGGAAAACTGTAGGTATAAACTAGACCTCCTGCTAGATCCTTCCGTGGAATTCCTTTACAAACTTCGCCTAAGTGAAAAGCTGAAAAGAAAGTATGAAGGAACACCTGAAATGTTATATCAGCATATTAAAAGAGCAATCCACGAAGCAGCGTTCGAGAGTCTGGGAAACATACAGAGAAGAACACAGAAAGAAACAAGTGAGTGGTGGAGTGAAGAGATAGAAGCAAAAGTCAAGGAGAAAAAACAAGCATACCATAAATGGCTATCAACTGGAGACACCAAAGACAGAAAAAGCTACATAAGAGTGAATAGAGAAACGAAGAAGGCAATAATAAGAGCAAAAAATGAGAGTTGGCTCCAGAGATGTGACAGAATTAGCGGATATATATCTGGAACAAGATCAAAAGAGGCCTGGAAAACAATAAAAAACCTAGGAAAAAAATGAAAGAAACAATATTACCGTTCAAACAATACTAATAGAGGAATGGAAAAATTATTATGGGGAATTATTGCAGGAAGACAGGCAAGAGTTTAAAGGAGAATATCAGCTGACGAATGATAACACCCAGGAAATAGAAAAAATCACAGTAGACGAGGTATTAAATGCGGTGAAATCCTGCAAAAACGGAAAAGCCCCTGGGCCTGGAGGTGTCAATATAGAACTAATAAAATCCGCACCAAATATATTGCTTGAACATCTACGAGTATGTGAGCTGTTTAACTTATGTCTAGCTGGAAATGAAATACCTGAAGAATTTAGAAAAGGCATAATAAGCAATATATTCAAAAAAGGAAAAAAAGACGACTTGACTAACTATCGAGCGATAACAGTGTTGAGCTCTATTGGAAGAATTTATGGAAAGGTCCTGAAAAACAGATTAGAAAATGAGATCGAAGAATCAAAAGAGCAGAGCGGCTTTCGCGCAGGTAGATCATGTATAGATAATATTTTCAGTATAAAACAGGTGACAGATAATGCACATAATTTAGAAACACATCTCATTTACATAGACCTCAGGAAAGCATACGATAATGTACCTCTATCAAAAATGTGGCAGGCAACGGAAAATCAAAAAATTAGCCCAATACATATAAAAGCAGTTAAATATTTATACTCCAACAAACAAAACTGTGTTAAGGCCGGCCGTGATGTGTCACCGACGTTCAGCATTAATAAGGGCTTGCGAGATGTTGCCTGGCTCCCACACTTTTTAAAATCTATTTGAACGAAGTGCTGAAGACCTGGAAAAGAAAATGTGCTTCTATGGGGATTCCCATAAATGAAGATAAGTTGTATACTTTGAACTTCGCTGACGACCAGGTCATATTCGCTGAAGATAGAGACGACATCTATTACATGCTAAGAAAGCTGAAAGAAGAATATGAGAAATGGGGACTGTACATAAATTTTAAGAAAACTGAATATATGGTTGTCGGAGGAACTGGACAGGATTTGATTATAGATGGTGGATCAGTAGTAAAAACGTGCCAGGCTTATAAGTACTTGGGTACAATTATATCAGACCAAGGTGGAAGTAACTTAGACATTAAAGAAAGGCTGACTAAAGGGAAAGTGGCAATAAAACAATTGCATCCAATTTTGTGGAACAAGAACATCACTAATAATGTGAAACGAAGGATATACAAGTCTGTTGTCGAAAGTATCGCTTTATATGGATCGGAGCTGTGGGAGATATCGCTGAGGAATCAGGAGAAATTAAAAGCTATGGAAATGGATTTCTGGAGACGAAGCTGTGGAATAACAAGAATGGATAGAATAAGGAACATACACATAAGGGAAAAAATGGGGTTACAATAGATATAATGGACACTATAGAGGGACGAAGGCTTAATTGGTACGGGCATATGAGAAGAATGCCTGAAGACAGATGGTCCTTAAAAATATGGTGCCGGAATCCGCCACAACGGAGAAAAAAAGGAAGACCAAGGCTGTCCTGGAAAGACGGAGTTGAGCAGGCTATGGAGGATAGGCAGATGGATGAACAGGATTGGCAAGATAGAAGGAGGTGGAAGCTTGGATGCGAAAGACGCCGCATGGTGTAACCCAATTCGCATTGTATATATATAGTTTTTTATTTGTACGTAGCGAGAAGTCTTGAGGTTAAATGAAGGAAATATGCTTCGTCGATTCCAAAACTTTGAAGAGAGGGCTGAGCGCTGAGCCTAGCCTGCCGCCGCTGGTATCCAATTGAAAGGGTTCACTTACTTCACATTTATAAAAATGATAACTGGCTAATTACGTTACATTGATATTCGAAGACACACATCGTAGTGAAAGGATGAACAGCACTGGAATTTGCGTTCTGAAGTTATATTTAAATAAATTCGTCAGCTGCATTAACAAATAACAACCCGCCGTATATACGTGTACATTCATGCACACACGCTTTTTATGCAGTGCTAATTTTATAAATTTGTATAGCAGTATCATCTGCAGCCATGCATAGAACATAATATCCCACACAGCATTTGATATCCACTGTATGGTCCCAGGTTGTCCTTAAAGGGATATGCAAAATGCCCCAGGAAAAGCCATATCCTGGGACAGCCTATAAATATCCCGATGGGACTTTATTAGACCACCATGGGTAAGCATGTAGGGAAATCCTCAGGTTGGCCCAAAATATGATCATTTAGTCTGCCGTAGGTTAGCCCATAGGTAAATTCTTACGTTGTCCTAAAAGATAGCAGTACAGATCACCATGAGTCGCCTTATGCGAAATACTTAGGTTACTCGAAGACAACGGGAATATTTTTCTAGAACTGTTTTCCTATTCTCCTCTGGCTTACATATCGAGTTATTCTGGGCACAGATTAGCTAATGTGGCACACTTTCACTAGCATCATCACCATCTAAGATCCAAGAGAGCTACCATCCGAGTATTTAACATAATTCAATCCAACCTCATTCTGTTCCATTCCTTTCTGAAGTGCATTGTGATATAAAGTTTTGCCATTAACCTTTTTCTTCCTTTTCAATGTTCCTATAGAATGTTGACTTGGACAATTCTACACCCACCTTGCGAAAATAAACAGGTTACCGAATGATTATCTGACTTGCAATTTGTGGTTTGTACTTGAGGGGCCCTTGGCGTGTCGGATGGTACAGATGGTAAAGGTATTGGAAAATATGATAAACGGCGAAAAACGATCCATGAACCAGGACCTTTCAAACCTTTCGTCTTTCTAACGTCAACACTGTGAAATGTCAGATTTTGTATAAAGAAAGGTATGGCCTTGAAGGGATATACCTTGAACCGCCTCATAGTATACAAGCTGAGGATTTCTAAAACCGTCATCCTTAGGATATTCCAGTGATAGACGGCCCAGTGGGATATTCAAAGGATGTCCATGCCCGTCTGCCACAGGATATTCCAAACAGGTTATCCTAGGGCTAACCTAGGACACCCTAGGATATCTTACTGATCACCTGTAGATGTCATTCTCGTCTTATCCCAAATTTGGGCAATACGACTTCATTTAGAATGGCCTAGGGATATCGAGTGCTGAGTGGGATGTATATCAGTGACCGCTGAAAATAGCTTTAGCTGGCGTTTTGCTTTTTTTTCAGCATTGATACCTCTTAATCCACCAGATGTCGCAAAAATGCAGTACCATCAGTTACAATTGGAGTTTCTCATCTATAGTGGGGATTATCTATTAGTGAGTGATCGCCTTGAAAGTGTAGTTTCCTGAAATGATTTCCTAGATATTTTTTGATCACAGTACATTGAATGACAACTAACTCTCACTGCCTACTTAATAGTACTTATACAAATAGTTAAGCTACAGTGACAAAACAAAAACGCTGAAACCTTTACTGTCATTAAATAGCTAACAAGTTAAATCACAAACATTGAAATAGACATGATTACTAACATTCTCCGCGGCTATTTTCAAAGCATGAATTGCTTAACAAAGAATGAAATTTGTATGGTGGAGGAGCAGTGACATTGACTGGGTTTTGGTTTTAGGATGACATTTTCATCTTGAATTCGCAACCTCCTCGAGGTTTACCTATTTGTGTTTGAACTGACAAACTCAATAAAATGGAATGACCTTATTTCCCCCTTCACTGATACATTAGTACATTCTCCGTTGCCTACTTCTATGAGGATGCTCGTGAGTGGAAGGATTTTCCCACTATCTTCCACGGTTGCCAGTGTGGTTGATAACTATTGGTAATCAATGTTGTTTTAGTTACAATCCTTAGCAGTTGATACAATACTTCTATTATATAATTTCCGTGTATCGATGTATCACTACCGTTCCTACCGTTGATCACTAGTATCACTACCAATGCGACACGAATTCTTCTTAAGAATCTGTCCCAGTTTAATTTTTCCTCAACGAATAAAATAATATCTATTTGTTTAACATTTATCATAATAATTTATTAGCACTGGTACTGTGTACGGGGCACCCATCATAAGTCCATGAGTAGGAAGAAGCTTAGTTAGGCTTGACAAGTGATATTCATAAGATCAAGAGGGTATTAATAGTGTTGTTTGTTTATATGGATCTGTCTGCTGTATGTTTGTTGCTGGTTGCTCATTTGATTGTGGCCTGTCTGCCGCTAGTCTGCCGTTCGCAGAGCATATCTATGTACCAGCAGAGCGACTCTATATTATTATAAATTACACAGACTTCTTGCCCGACTATTCATGACCCCTCTACATTGCTTTGGACAGACTGCTTCAACCCTCCAATGTCTCTACATACCATTTTCAGCTCAGAGTCGGGCTAACGAATGGGTGCGTCCTTGTCAGATCCACTTCCAGACATGTTTGCCATACCTTCTTTTTGTCTTTCTCTTCTGAATGACATATGTCATTCTTGTCTTATACAGGGTGTCCCACGACGATTAAGACAAGCAATATATCGGAATTGGGTAGTAGTAGGGAATTATAATTTTGGGGGTGTAAATTAGGGCAAATGTTGTATCTTTTCTTATTATTGTGTTACCCAATGAGGCATTTGTTATTGGTCACGTGACGTCCGATTGAAAAGTATTAGTGCGACAGCCTGCATATTTGTGCATTTCTGCGTTCCTCCCGATAAAACAATTCCAACAAACTAGCACACTTGGGATCTAAAGTGATTAATTCAAGAGCTACAAGTACTTAAAGGATTGTATCACAACCATTATGAAACACAAGCAAAATAATTCAACTGTAGGGGTACATATTATACTCAGTCATAGTGGTACAATCCTTTAAGTATCTGTAGCTCTTGAGTGAAACACTTTAGACCCCAAGTGTGCTAGTTTGTTGGAATTGTTTTATCGGGAGGAACCCTGAAAAGCACTAATATACAGGGTGTCCCATTAATAATTTTGAATCGGACTTCACGTGACCAAAAACAAATACCTCATAGGGCAATGACAAGAAAAGACACAACATTTGCTCTAATTTACATCCCCAAAATTATAATTCTCTACTACTGCCCAGTTCCATTATATTGCTTGTCTTAATCGCCGTGAGACACCATGTATAAGAATAGCATTGATTTTCTTTTTCACCCTCGTGGTATTTAAATTCATCTCTGCAGCAAGTTCCTCCCAAGAATATTTTTTTCTATTCAACATTTTAAAAAATTTGGATTCTGGATCCCACAAACACTCCTTATATCTGTAGACCTCAATCACCTCAAGAGTTTTTTCATTGGTCCATTCCATTGTTTGAATTTCTGTTATCGCCAGAACAAAACACACCGAACGAATTCGCTTGTACAACTACACCATCTACGTTGCGCACTAACATCCTTTGATGATTCGCTGAAGAAATCGACAAGCATCGGAGCACATGCGAACGCGAACGTTCTAATGAACGAATTCGCTCGTTAGCAGGTGTTCGCTCTAATTTAAATGCCCCTTAAGCCTTGGTTTCCTCCAAAGCGGTACCGCAAAATTGCGGCCGCACTATTGCGCCGAATGACGTATGACTGTACCATGCGCAACATCAGCGGCGGTTTTTAAAGAAGCGTTGGTGCTCACCGCAACGCAATATGACGGCGCCGGCATAGTGAATGCGGTAGCCATTGCGTGCCGGAACAGTTCGTCAACGCTTCATTGCGGTGGTGATATGTTGGGATTCCTATAGTTTTTATCAGTCAATGGATTTTGGAGACGATTTGTTGGTTTCGAACAAAGGTCCTTTATATATCCTAAAACGTAATCGAATAAGGCCGGCGTCAAACGAAAATATTCCATGAAGTTATTTTCGTTTAAAGAATGGTAGAGCTCCGGGAAGCTCCCTGCAGAACTTGTGAAATACGGAAGCAAAAAATTATATCATGCACTGAAAAATTTATTTCAAAGATGCCTAAACACATCGCAAGTACCAGAAGAATGGAAGATGTCTTACTTGTCAACTATACACAATAGCGGTTACAAGTTCCATTAGTAGAATATACGGGAACATAACAGAAATCCTAGAAAAGAAAACAGCGTTTAAACAAGAAGTTCACCTCCTATTTGTCGACCCAAAAAATCAAATGATATCGTACCGCTACTTAAACTTTGGGACACTTTATAACAAAGCAACATCAATGTAGATACAATAAAGGCAGTGAAATCTTTATACCACGGTGCAGGATCTAAGGTTGAAACAAACCATGGCTTAACAACAGTCTTCAAAGTTACTATGGGCCTTAAGCAAGGTTACTGCATATCTCCGACGCTGTTTAAAATTTATTTAGAAAATACTCTAAAGACCTGGAAGCGAAAATGCAGTAATATGGGAATACCAGTAGATGATGATTACACAGTCTATACCCTATAATTGCAGATGACCAAGTTGTTGTAGCGCAAGACATGGATGATATCGAATACATGATCCGCAAGCTAATTGAGGAGTATGACAAATGGGGTCTAGAAGTCAACATCGACAAGACTGAGTATATGTGCATTGGAGGGCAACAACAGGACCTACGACTAGCAACAGGACAGACCATTAAGCATTGCAGGGTATACAAGTATATAGGATTGAAAGTCTCTCAAGACGGGACACTGGACGAAGTGATATCTGAGATGAACATTCAAGGAAGAAGGGCAATTTCCATGCTAAACAATATCTTATGGGATAAGAGCATACATATAAACAACAAAAAAGAATTTATAACTCGATCGTAAAAAGTGTAATAACTTACAGTGCCGAAGTAAGGCTTCTAAGAGAACGAACACAAAGAACACTAAGAGCCGCGGAGATGGACTTTTGGAGAAGAGCGGCCGGAAAATCCAGACTAGATAGGATACCGAACGACACTATAAGATAAGAGCATGGAAATAAAACACGACATTATTGATGACATTAGAACTCATCAATTAGTCTGGTATGGACATGTCCAGAGAATGCCACAACATCGAATACTAAAGAAAATCTTATATTGGAACCCACAAAGAAGAAGAAAACGAGGAAGACCACGCAAAAGTTGGAAAGAGAGGGAATCGATAAAGAAGTACGGGAAAGAGGCGTTGACGAAGAGTTATGGGGAGATAGGGAGGAGTGGAGATTAGGAATCAGAAGACGTCGAACGTTATAACCCGATGTATATACACACTTATTTTGGTTAGTATATGTATAGATGGCGACAAATCAAAATTGGGTATGCACTTCTTTTTTTGGAAAGGCCAGATTCACTTCTTCTATGATTCTCTTCCTCTGTAAAAATATATAAACTTTCTCCTACCTTCCAGCCTTTAATTTGGACTTCATGTAGTTTACATGAATTGTATCGTACCTACATACAAAATTTTTCGAATTCATGCTGATTGTAAAATTTTTCTTCTATTCCAAAGCCTCTGAAGCCGCGCCGTGATCCTTGAGCAAAACTGTGGCATAGGCACTGCGTTCCGCAAACTCACGGTGTGAATCTAAACTGCGTCACGTCATACTGCGTAGCAATATGCGCAGTTGCAATTATTTTTGTGATTAACAAATTTCTAGGTTGATCATTACGCTGTGGGGCAAAAAATTTTGCCCCGTAGGTATCCTTTGGCTGACGTCGCGTCGGTGCGTTGCTAATAGTATTAAAAGCATAGTTTCAAATCATGTGTACCATTCAATTTTACCTAACTATGAAGAGAAGAAGTCATTTATATTCACTATTATGCTAGTGTAATGTAATTCGCTAACTTATTCTATATTGACAATCGTAATTCCAGAAATCTGATAGGTGAGATATACAAACAAATATTATTCATTTTAGTTATATCCCATGAAAACCTGCGTCACTTTTGACTCATTGTGATTTACCAGGATAGACATTTGCTATCTCCGTGTAACTTTCTAGGAAGGTATGCCATTTTTCAAATCACACTTCCGAATTCTAGAAAAAATAAGTCATTTACAGCATTTTACAGTCATTTTTCAGATTGGTGGAATTGCAATCTTTTACTTGCCACAAAAGTGAAAACTATAGTATGATATACAGGGTGAGCTTTTGTTTTTAGTACCGGATCGGTCGATACCTCCACTACTGTAAAAGACAGCAAAAAAGTTGTATACATATAAAAGTTGTAGCTAAGGATATGCTCCTTGCTCAGAAAATATTTTTAATTATACATAAATATTTTTAATTAACACACCTGATGAATGCTGCTTTCAGATTGAAGTACGCACCCAAGAACGTGGAAAGTCGCAGAGGTAATAAATTATGATACCTAAGCAAGCTGGACCACCGCAAAAAGAATCATCTTACCGACCCATATCATTGCTACCTGTAATATCCAAAGTATTTGCAAAACTCTTACTGAAAAGATTAAAGCCAATAATAGCAGAAAAAGAATTACTTCCCGGTCATCAGTTTGGATTCCGAGAAAATCATTCGACAATAGATCAAGTACCTACATAGAATAACTGACATCATTGAAAAAACATTGGAAGGAAGAAAGGTCTGCCCTACAATTTTTCTAGATGTAGCACAGGCTTTCGACAAAGTATGGCATAATGGACTCAAGCACAAAATGAGATGTCATCTGCCCAAACAGTATTCCCAACTACTAGATTCATATATATCAGAAAGAATATTCAGAATAAAACCTATTCTACCTATTCTACACTCAGAGAAATCAGAGCAGGAGTGCCACAAGGAAGTGTATTAGGTCCAATTCTATACCTATTATACACCAGTGACATTCCAAATTTCGAATATAACACCATAGCTACACTTGCCGACGATACTGCTATCCTAGCTGTGGGTAAATATAAAGAAGCAGCCGATAAACTGCAAACAGCAATTGGCCAAATCTGCTCATGGACAGAAAGATGGTGAATCAAACTAAATGAAACAAAATCAACACACATTAACTTCACAAACAAAAGAGAAGAACATGTGCTCTAACTAGAGTAAATAATACTGAGATACCACATGCTAACACAGCGAAATATCTGTGTATTACAATAGATGCGGGCCTGCGCTGGAAACCTCATGTCAAGAAAAAACGAGACGGGTTGGGCATCAAATTTAGAAAAATGTATTGGTTACTGGGAAAAACTTCCACCCTGTCAACATGCAACAAGCTGCTATTATAAAAGCAAATATTAAAACCTATATGGACTTACGGCATACAGCTTTGCGGTTGTACCAAAGAAAACAACATTCAGATTATTCAGCGTTTCCAAAACAAAGTACTGAGACGTATTATCAATGCTCCTTGGTACTCCCGAAACAGTGACCTCCATAGAGACCTGGATATAGATACTGTCAGCCAGACGATCTACCCTTTTTTCCGGAAATATAATAATAATAATAATATAATATTCTGTCAGAGTTAAATTCGTCGAATTCTAATAGGTTAGAAGAAGTAAATAAGGTTTCTGTTTGTCTCCGCAATCCTAAAGCGACAGCTTGGTAATTTTTCAAAAGGTCTGTTTCGGACTTCTATTGTCTATATAATTTTTGGATTACAACGTTTCGATTGATGTGGTATCTCCAATCGTCTTCAGGTAAACAGTTTACAAACTGTACTGCGAGGTTTCAGGATTGGCTTTCTGTATTGAAGTAAATGGGTGACATACTGTAACCGCCTCCATGTATTTTGAAATTAATGTCTTATTTTTATTATTTTAACTTGGGCAGATGCAATGTAAATTTAGTTGTAGATATAGGAAATAATATAAAAAATAATCAGTATTTTTCGAGCATTTCAAAAATGTAGAAATATACAGTGTGATCCATTTGAAATAAAAATGTTTATTATATTTCCGAAAAAACGGTAGATCTGACAACATTTCAAATATCATCGTAATATCGGCCGTATTGCAAAACCTGTATATCCCAAAATTCATAAAAATCGCGCGAACAGTTTCCGAGATAATTGAAGCGTTCCGTACTTTAGACTCACTCATCTATGAATTATATGCGGCTGCAGTGGCGGCAGTACTCAATGGACTAGAATCATGGGTTTGAAACCAATTATTCAATCATTATAACCTCTTATTGTATACAAAAATAAGAGTATACTTTTCGTTTCTCTCTGCCGTCTCTGCACCATTTTATTTACTAGTTATTCCATTTTAAAGTTAAAAAAAATCAAATATAGCCAATCAGTGCGAAGCGCGCCATACATCTGCAGTGCATCGTTCATTCGTTAATAACCACTTCACATGATCAAGAAATCGATCGATTTTTTGGCCATGAAGAAGACGGTGAAGAAATTGACAGAAAGAATCCGAAGATTTATTTTTATTTAGAAAGTTCTGCCAACATACTATGTAGGGATGTTGTAATAATGCCAACTGTTATTGGTCAGTGGTAGTCTCACAATCTATGTGTTTTGTGGTTGACTGTGCATTGTGCAATGTATGTATTTTGTGATTGACAGTGGGTCCATTCATTTCTTATTTCTTTCTTTTTTATGTTGTGTTCCCTGGTGAACTTAGGGCGTCATAATTATTAATTATCAGTCAAAGTTTTTCAACACCACCTTTTAACTAAATAACGATCACAAAATATACACAGCTAACTAGTAATGCCACAGAATACAGAAAACTAATTGTCACTATGACGCTAACCGCAATAGAAGATACGTCAAGGACACCACAGATTTCTATAAATAAAGCAAATCATGATTTGTCGTTAGGAATTTGGTATTAGGGCTGTTCCAAATTACGGTTCTATCACCGTCCCAGAACTTTTTTCATCATGCCCCGCCCATTTTACAGTTCTAAAAACGCCGATTGGTTGGTCCGCCAGCGTACCAACCAACCATCTATTCTAGAATCACAAAATGGGCGGGGCATGATGAAAACAGTTCTGGGACTGTGATAGAACCGTAGTTTGTAACAGTAGGCCCAAATATCCCTAGAATTCCCCAAAAAATTTCAATAAATTGAGCAAGCTCTAATTTGTCGTTTTCTTCACCGATTTCTTCTAGGTCACAAAATTGATCGATTTCCTGACCGTGTGAAGCGGCTATAACTCCCAAATCATGGTAATGACCTAATTTTCACAAAACAAACTACTATTTTGTGATTTGTCTTCCATCAAAAGGGGAGGCCCTGTAGGTTTCGTCGTTTGGTTGTGTGACATGAAGAAAGATTCTGTGAGAGAAAGCTTTGTTTTCTGAATTAAGTAGTTGTTTGTCAGGTGAAGTTAAAGCTAACCTTATAATTTTATAAACTTCCTGTCTCGAATTGAAACTTTTTTTTATGTTTATTTATTGGGCGTTGAACGATTGGTTCCGATAATTTGAAAAGGTAACACATTTTCGCATTAGTGGATATTGTAGCTCTCTGCAATTGGAAAAGGAGGACGTGCATATTACCGTTGCAAAAATATAATTATTATGTTGTTAATTATCGCAAATATTATTTATATTTTCACGTTTTTCATCTCCTTATTGAAGGAGTGAATATTATTTACATAAGTAGTCTTCTAGTCGTTCGCCATATCCACGTCAACCTTAAAGCTAAAGTTACATTTACGAGTGAATCGTATACCATACCATACCATTTGCTCATACACATTAATGTTCAGAATCGTATGTGATCGAAGTGTAGTTAATATGGCGCCCAGTTAAATGAAGCGTGCTGCAATGGCAAGAATTTCAATGTTAACGGTGAAAAACGAAATAGAATGTGAAGAGATCGTTAGAAAAAATAGCGAATTTGGGTTAAAACATCCTTATAATTAAGCAACATTGTGGATATTGAAGAAAAGTTACTAACAGAGTTATTAACTGAACAGGGATTCGCGATCACAATATTCCTCTCACCTATCGGTGTGTGGAGTAAAAGTTAATAATTTTATTTACAAAAATATATCGGCTCCCCTGTTCTCTGAGAAGCAACCATTTATTTTCTTCCCTTGGTAATATGTCGAACGTGGATTATTATTTTTTTTCTTCAGCGTTTCCACAGATATGTTTAGACATGGCCGACTCTACTCACTAGGCCGGAGCATTGAAATATGGCAACACTGAATCGGGGACCGAGCTTTTATTTGTTGTTAAGGCATTAGTGTAACCTTCCATAGCATTTTTAATGTGTTTCTAATTATTTACCTGCACAAACGAAGATAAAAAGATGCCTGCAAAGTGTGTAGTACCAGGTTGCACTAGCAATTGTGCTTCCAATAAAGGACATAAACAGAAGTGGATGAACGGTATTCCTCGTATGGGCTGGTTATATATATAAGAATAAAGGCAATACTTTACAAACATTTCAAAGGATAAGACCTATTTTAAAGCACAATGTGGTACCTACAATGTTTTCTGGTCCTCCCAAATATCACAGAAAAATACAGTTAATAGAACTCATCTGGGCATACTTACGAAAAGATTTGATAGTGAAAGGGAATCAAGACCAGCAAGAATGGCTTCACAGTGACATAATAGTGAATTTTTCTAGCTCAAGTGACAATTTACAAAGTAAATTGAGTGTTCATTTAAGTGGAAGTGGAAGTGGCAGCAGGAAACAGGTTGCGTTTATTTTTATTTTGTAGTGTTTGACTACGATGAACCAGACATCAGATGTAAGTGGTATTAGTAGTAGTAGTTCTAAAAAGTATTTTTCTTAATTTATTAACCGAGATGAACTATAATACGTATAAAATGTAATAATTATTCTGAAACTATAGGCCCACTATTTGACAGCTAAGCCACGTTGCCACATCTAAGGCTCCGGCCTAGTGTAGAGTCGGTCATGGTTTAGAATATCTGGTATTGCAGAATATGCTTTGTTCCTTGTGATATCTTTATATTCCATACTTCTCACGTCCCATAAACACTTCATATTGTAATATAAGTCGATAAATTGGTCGACCTCCTCAGGTAGTAACTTGTTTTCAGCCATATTGGATCAATAAAAAACTATTTCACTCGTAGCCGTACTCGCAACTTTGAAACCGACACGTATACGACCTACGAATTGCCATTTACACATGCGAAATCGTATACAATTCGTTCACTCGTATACGACCAAGTCGTAAATGTAACTTCAGCTTTAGGTAGATGGTCGGAATCGTCTTTAGTAAATCCACGATATACTTTACCGATCCTTGTTGATTATGAAAAACTAACGTAAAAAACCTAACTAAAATACTGATAAAGAACACTCTACGATAAAAAAGGAATCACGGATCAATAAAACGGGAACACAGGACAGTATACCTACGTACGTACGACCTTATATCAGATAGAACGGCAACACGGCACACATATCCGTCTTCCGATTGGCTGTTATAATATAATATTTTCCCGTACCCAAAATTATCGCGGAAAATGTAGAAGATTCTTACGCCATGCTCTATACAGGGTTACTGGTAACTCGACCACTTTCCTGCAGGAAGTGATAGAGGGACTCAAATGCAATAGTTTTAACCCCCATATGTAATTCCGAAAACCGATAGTTTTCGAGATAATTAACATTTCATGTTTTTCAACGATAAGTCCAAATTTCCACACTACATCAAATATCTAGAAAAACCCCTGCTGTCGATTTTAGTAATTTCCAATTTAGTTTTTTACTGACACATACGCAAATCTAATTTAGTATTTAAATGTGTAAAAATACTAAACAGTTTCAAACTACATAATATTTAAAAAATAAAGAACAAAATTTTTACATTCACCGTGAAAGAAAATTGTCTAGCTCAAAAAAAGATACACAACCAGTCAAACAAATTATTTTAAAAACTTCCTTATCTGATGGCCTATTCCAAGGACAAGAATGACAGTACAACCACAAGTAACTATTTAACAAAATTTATCAACATAATACAGAATCATCAACAACATGATATTCCAGCATGATGGTTGTCCAGCACATTACCGTATCACAATTCGGCAGTTGTTGGACAACACATACCCGAACAAATGACACCTCTTGATTTTTACGTCTGGGGTCACATGAAGGCATTGTTTTACGAGACTCCAGTTAATACTGCTGACGAACTAAGGCAAAAAATTATCAATGCAGCAGAGGAGATGAAACGAACTTTTTCAACACGAGTTACAAAAACCGAAGTGAGGAAGCGGATCCGTACTTATATCCGAAATCAAGGGCAACACATTGAGCAAGATCTCTAGAAACTTTGAGTGGGTTTCATTTGTTTTACTTGGATAAAATGATCGACCGCATTTGCAAACATTCTAGTATGTAACTGAGTAATCAATAGTGATTGTACTGTCATTCGTTCTTTTTGAATAGGAGATTTTTATTCATTGCTGTTTATAATCTTTCTGAAAAGGCTATTAGGTAGGAAAGTTTTTTTAGCGATTTGTTCAACAGTTTGTATAATTTTTTTGAGCTAGATAATTTTCTTTCACAGTGAATTTAAACATTTTGTTGATAATTTTTTAAATATTTGTAATTAGTTTGGAACTGTTTAGTATTTTGAAACATTTTAATACTAAGTTAGCTTTGTGTATGTGTTAGTTAAATACTAAAATAAAAATTCTCAGAATCAACAACAGGTTTTTTTCTTAGTTTAGGATCTAGTATGGAAATTTGGACATTTGGTTGAAAAACATTAAATGTTAATTATCTCGAAAACTATCGGTTTTTGGAATTACATATGGGGGGTTAAATCTATTACATTTGAGTCCCTCTATCACCTCTTGCAGGAAAGAGGTCGAGTTTCCAGTAACCCTGTATAAAATTCGTGATTCTGGTCCATTGCTTATCTGGCATCAGGCCGGGTATTGCTTTTTCCATTTAATTGTGGTGGTCACTCAGGAGCAGATTATTAAGATGATTTCTGTTGGTTTTTAACACCTCAAAGTTTTAGTCATTTGCCGTATCAAGACAACATTAAAAACTCGATGGCCACAAATGAATGTTGAAATTTGAGATTCAAGTACAACTAAGCGCATCTGTATCTTATAACTGTAGTATTTTTCAAATATGCTCTAATCTAAACATTTGGAAGACCACAGTTGATGGCGAATATTCTGCACTTTCTGTATTGCCAATAGAAATCCCTTCATTAAAAAAGGTTCGTTTCAAAGACAAAATATTTGGCAACGCTAAACATAGTACATGAAATATATGAATTCTATATTCCAAAACCAAGTTGAGTCTCTAGTTTAAATATTAACAAGTTGATTTACATTTGTTTTTGGTTTTCTACCTATAGACATGTTATTTCGTTCTGTTGATGTTAGCGTTCTAACATACTTCATCAAAAAAAACTCCGTGCATGTACCATAACTTGTGCCTTTCTTGTTGACAAAATCATCATCTGCTCTGACAGCCAGGCAGCATTAAAAGCATTGAGTGCATGTGGTTTTACATCAAGGCTCGTTCTGCAATGTAGAAAGGTCTTGGATGACCTTTCAATAAGGCATCAGGGTCACCTATATGTGGGTGCCGAGTCATGCTGGAGTTGGTGGCAATGAAATGGCGGGCGCGCTCGCAAGGCTCGGGGAATAATTTCCTGGGTCTGAGCCGACTGTGGGTTGACAGCAGGTGCCATTAGAATGAAAATAGAGGTGTGATTGCAAAATCAGCATCTTATCAGATGGAGAGGTATCTCTGGACATCTCCGTCACGCTAGATAACTTATTTCAGGACCTATGGCCTAGCTGGGGCGATTGTGTTTCTCACTAGGCAGAATCCAGCTAAGGTTACTTGTTGTCCTGCTATTTGGCCATAACACCTTCAGCCGTCATTTGCCTGTCATGGGAGTGGCAAGCGACCGGACGTGTACACGCTGCGGCGAGGAGGCAGAGTCCTCGGTCCTCGCCACACATTCGATGTCGCTGTGAAGCCCTTGGGTATCACCGGTAGACCATACTAGTTTCAAGGGCTCTTGAACCTGAGGATATAAGACGGGTAGGACCCAAGGCCATCCTCACCTTTGCGATGGGGGCTTGACTTGGGAACTAGGGTAAGGAGAGGTGCATAAGGGCCCGTTTGTATGTCTATGTACCGTAGCTGGATAGGGATACAAGTATATCCAATAATTATTTTTAGAACAATAAAAACCAAGAAGTATAGTATTTTAATTTAAATTTTAATTTTATTCTCATATTATATACAAAAAAAATCTATATTGGAAGATACAACCGTTGACAAAGATATACTGTTTCGAAATATGGCACACATTAACATAAGTCTTTTGTCTATATACATTTTGAACCATTGCAAAAAGCGTTGTATAAAGTATTTACATTCATCAATAACATTAACAATACTACTAAAAAATAATTTGTCCAACATAACATGCTCTGTTTTTACTTAATATTCTAAGAAATAATGAAGAATGGATACTATACTCAAAACTATAGTATAGGTATTGCATATTATTATCTCAATGAACCTAGGTATAGTACGAGTGTCAATACACTCGACTTATTAATCTGATTTTGACTGGAATAATTTGAAGATAATGAAAATATACGAACTTTTTTCTCGCAAATTATACATGATATAATTTGCTGTATATTTGGGTTCTGACAAAGCATATGATTGGATGAATGAATTACAATACCCATTAAAATTTCATTTCCTATAGCTGTAGTTGGCGTGGTATGACCTAAGTTAATTTAAATGGCACTTAAGTATTTGTATATTTCTCTGTTCTAAAAGTATGGCACCAAAATTCACATAAATATTTGCAAAACACCTGTACATACAATATGCTGAAACTTACATTCGTTTTCATATTTACAAAACACACATTTTTGGAAGTAAGTAACTTTAAAGCTAGAGTACCATCAAGTATCAGTTTTGTTTCATTTACATACATAAAAATCTAATATAACAATTATTAAAATACTACGAAAGGCTACTTTCACAAGGTGTAGTTTAGGTATGTACCTAGTTTTCATTTTCAAACTTCGAAATAATTATAAAATAATATTCTTATATGAATATGATTTTATACAGTCGATTTCTGAAGGGTGGACAATCTGCTGGTTTCTTCTTTGAAACTGCAGTTAAAAACTACACATTCAAACATTTTCTAGTTACCCTTAATTACTAACGTGACATCTGTAAGATGGTTAAAATTTGTGATCAGAGCATTTCCGCCTGATTTTGGCTTTACACGTCTATCTACCTTCAATCGATTTAGTAGTAAAGTCAGATGTGCGAGCAGTAACCTTTTTATGTTGTGATTTTCATAAGAAAGTTATTCTACGATAAAAAATCGAAGACGTCCCAGATGTGTTACTGTAACGTTTAAAAAAATATATAAACATGGTTGTTCGTACCAGACGGTTCGTTTTGGGGACAGTGATTTTGAAGAGCAGCTTTAAATGGTACGAAGAAGTTGCCAGGATAGCTGGAAGGACGCGATATCCAAATTTTGTGATAGAAAGTGACAATTATTACAAAGAAGAGAGAAAATCCGTGTCTACCTAGGAAACTTCGCGAAAATATAAAAGAGTTGCTAGGTATCTCTGAAGAAAATGTTCAAATTAAACCCGAGCGGTTAGAGCAACGCAAGAATTGCTGCATTATGCCCCACAATTACGAAAAGAATAACTGAATTTTTGTGTTATACGTACCTAAAACCAGTTGGTTTAGAATGCACCAAAAACAATTGGAAAAATTGCCCAGAAAACTTACATAGTGAATTTGGTGCATCCGAATTTGATTGGATTGAACTGAAAATTGACGGTTACGTTTTGTTCTTAATTTTTGTTTCTATTTTCTCAAGAGGGATTCGCGAATGCAATTTTTCGTGTTAATAAACGAATTAAAATTAACTTGTCCGACATGTTCAATTCAAAACACGTTTTTACGTTGTCTTAACCTTAGAACTGATTTTGTCATATCCGCTCCATTATAACTTCTCTGTACAGAGTTAGAAAATGGAAAATCATCTATCAAGTTATTCGAGCAATAGAGTCGCAAACTATTGACAATGTACTACAAGAATGTGTGAAGAGGCTGAAACAACCATTTACGTGAAATTGTTTTCCACATAATAATTAGTCATCTCTACTCTTTTTAATGAGGTAACGATTACTTGAAAGTGTTTCAAGGTGTAGGTTCAACCAAGAGCATCAATAAGTGGGGTAAGGGGGCAATTACCCCCCCCCCTCCTCCCAAGAACAATAAATAGTAATTCACAATTTTTTAATTAAAGGTTATTATATCCTACTATACTGCCATCTTGGACGGTCCACCATATTGGATTTAGAATGATAACACATAGCTTATCGCGTATTGTCATCCAAACTAAACGTGCACACAAAATTTCAGCTCAATCGGTTGAAGATAAATAAAGGCTTTTAAAAATAATCCAACAGATTTCCTGCCCTTTAGTTATGGTAATAAGGCTGTCGCATAAAAAGGCACGTTTAAATACCACCCCTAGTGGGCATAGTAGAATGGCACAGTCTAATAGACTTTATAAGCGTCAAACTATGAAAATCGGCTGTATATACATACATTGGAGTAACAATTCATTAAACATAACAAAACAAAGAGGAAGGTAACAAAAAAATACACTGGAAAGTGCTGAAAGTCAACAACGAACGGTTCAAACGAGGACTGAGTTGTGTTTCTGAAGGCATACTATAGGATCTATCATACCATGCAATCAAAGCATTTTTTGTACATCATCCCCAAAAACTAACACCAACTCTGTATTTTCCTTATTTTCCTATATAAATGATATATCTATTTTATTTAAAATCTTGTGGTACCTTTCAATCATTTTTTTAGTAAAATCATAAGCATATGATATAAATAAAATAGGAATTTCCTTGACTCCTAATATTTTTGCAAAAAACGGATAAAAAAAAGAAACCAAGTGCGTTTTTTACGGCTCTAAATAACCTACCATACGATGCTTTCGAAACAATGTCTTTTTTATCCTTTTTTATTACGGAAATATTACGCCTTAAACAAATCCTTATTTTGTAATATCTTATGGTGCGTCCACACTTTAGAATTTACCTCGAACGACCAGAACAGGCCGATCGCGCCGCACCAAACCCAGCGAGCAAACGTTCGATATGTTCCGACCGTTTGTTCTAATCGTTGTGTTTTACTGTGCTCTAGAATTGTATTTACATAAACTTATACTCCAATAATGGAGTCATCACATTTAGTTGTGGTTGCAGGCGCTTTCTTTATAATTTGCAAGCTATCACAATTCAGAAAATTTGCTTTGGATTCTTGTTGTTTTTTGCGTTCACAGTACATCTTTTATATTCTACAAACAGTATACAAATATGTTTAACTTTGACGGTGCCCATACTCTCTTTTCCTTTTGATTTTTCTCTCCTGAGACTACCCAAGAGGCTCTCTATTTTTTTTTTCTTTGCATCAGTAGGGGTACATCCAATTCATCCAGAGATACTGACCCAAGCATCATGCTTTTTGATTCTCGTAAGAACAATCGGTAAACATAACACGCCTGATGAGGCCTTACAACTGCCAAACTGACGAACAGTGCGAACAGACACAAATCTTGCCCACACTGAGCATTCGCCGAACACTTAAAAGTCTACACAGACTGGCTCGAATGATTCCCGACGACTGCGAATAATTCGCGGCGGCTAAAATCGCACCATACTGTTGTCACGTAGTGGCATCCAAGCCTGTTCAGACCTGTACGATTTTTTCCGCCGCGACTGCGGATTTGACGGCGTTTATTTCGCGGCGGATTTCATTTCGCGTTCGAACGCGTTTTGGTCGCTACCGCTCCTGAATCGCCATGGCAAAACAAGAGAAACTAATCGAACTGGTTAAAAACAATCTTGTACTACTTCTTTCACGAAGATTATAAGGAATGTGCAAAAAAAGATCAAATATGGACCAAATATCAAAAGAACTTGGTGTAAGCCGTAAATACTTATAATTTAATATTAAATGACAGTAAACCAGAAACAGATTTATGTAATTCCACGTGGTATTTTAAAGGTTTTCAAAAACGGATGAAATATATGAGAAAAATATATTATTCTTAGTAATATTTTATGTAGGTACTTAGCGTGACAAAACACCATTTTCAAATTCGTTTAGATTGTGACGTAACGTGCTAAAAAAAATTGAACTGATACATGAGAGGCGCTTTAACTAACACCAATTGAAATTAGAAGGATATTTTGCAACTGGAGATTATTTCACTTCAGTGCAATATTTATATCAGTGTTCTACTTTCTACTTTTTTCTAGCCATATTTACCAAAAATAAAATTCACAGGTTAGTAGCTCCACCGAAACGGAATCAAACTAAAAACATTGTTTTTTCCGTAGATTTGTATCGGGTAAAAAATGAAATTCTTGCTGCCCTCCTTGGGTCAGTCTTAACTAGTAGAAGTGTCATTTATGTGTTTTATATTATATTTTTTAACAATACCTTCTTTGCGACACCGTCTGCGTTGTGACGCCTGAGTGTGAAGCGACTATCGCTGCCGCAGGTAACGCGAAACTTCCGCAACTAAGGCGAATCCCCGATAGGCACGAATAGTTCGCGCCAGTCTGTGACAGTCTTAATTCTTTTGAGCAAACCCATTTTACCGACAGTGCTCGGAAAACATTCGGTGCGTTCCGGTCTGCTTGGAGAAACGTCCACATTAGGTGCATTCGCGCTATTCGGTTTGTCCTATTCGTGCGGGCTAAAATGTTCAGATGTGGATGCACCATTATGCTTATGACTTTACGAAAAAAATCAAAGGCTCTATAAGATATTGAATAATGAGTTCGTTTATGATGAAAAAGCTGTAGCGAGCTATTAGAGAAAAAGTTTGACTGAGTCTTAGGGGTTAAAGTACAAAAAAATGTTTCGAAAACATAGTATGATAGGTCATTCAGTAACCTTGAAAGTCCCACTTGGCTTTCTGATTTAACTGTTTTTGTTACGAAAAGATTACGCCTCGAACAAACCCTTTTTTTATTTACCTTATGCTTATGACTTTACGAAAAAATAGGTTTGTGTATAAAACCGAAGGTACTCCAAGATTTGGAGTAAAATAATTTGTGTAGGAAAATTTATTGGGTGTTATTTGAAAAAAAAGTTGGGTGAGACTTTTTAAGGGTTGAAGTATAAAAAAATGTTTTGGAAGCATGGTATGATAGACTCTATAGTACTTTCAAAAGTACTACTCAGTTTTCGTTTGATTTTTTTTTGTTACGAGAATATAAAGTGTCAAGGACACCCGGTATAAGCCACCCGTGACAGTACGGGTTGTACCCCGGGTTGTACACTTGACCTCCAAACGATCCTATGATACATCATGTTTTTACGTTTGCTATTCTGCTTATTGCGTATCATCATAAAAAAAACGGTAAAAATACATAATAAAAGTACCATATTGACTCAACAAACAACGTTTTCGCATTGTTAAACAAACCAACGCGTGGTCGGCTATGACTAAATCTGTTAGGCGATGTTGTCAAAGCTTTCGGCACCAGCAGGAACTTACATGCACAAGAAAAGTGAAGAAAATGTTAATAATATTAAACTGAATGAAGGTTATCAGAAGCATGTACTGTAGATAATAGATGACCTATGTCATAATAAGAATCTGACGTCTGCCTAGCAAATTTTTGTGTTTACTCCCTCTTTGTTGAGCTATTTTTCTGAGATATAGTCACATTCTATAGTTAAAGCTGCATTCATTATAAAAAACATGAGTCTTCAGTAGAGTACAACATTTTTGTTAATATCCTTAACTACATCACATGAATCAAAAGGTTATCCTAAAAACATATTACCATAACGTTTCAAAAGGTAACTTCATAATATTATGACGTTACTTTTTGACGCGACACGTAATTTTGCACTATATTATGTAAATATGTACTTACATGTTTCCTAATGTATAGCTATCTTCCCGGCACTTGATTTCTGATAACTAAGTAAAAAAATAACGAGTAATTTGTTTATTTGATTTTTCACTAGGTTCTGGTAGAAGTTCCAAAAATTGTTCATCATTTGGGTACTCCTACACAATTGACTTTTTAAGTTAATTTTCAATGTACATAAACTGAAGTAAGAAAACAATTTTTCAAAAATAATGTCTATTCACTACCCTAGCTAATTCAGAAAAGGGGGTAACGTAACGTATGTTTGTCCCCCACTCCCATTTTCCGCTTTCAGTTCTTTAATCCTACCATCGTCATGATAACCTTGGTCGTACTTAGGTGAGCCATTACCATATCTGAAACCAAAAAATACCAATGAAAGATCTATTGAAATGTTAAGCAGGTCATAGATAGGCAAAGACAATAATTTAGATTCTAACGAAATCTAAAGAAATTAGAAGCCACTCAGAAATGATTAGATAATATTGTTGCCTGAGTAAATTTTATTTATCACATTCAAGGTTTTAATCAAATTTATACTATTTATAGCAAATTTATAATCTTTTCTAAAAAATACAGGCCCATGATGTAAACGTAAACGAAGATACGTGTTTTTAAAGTCCGTTCATTCTTCATCGCCCAAATTCATGAATTTATGAAAATGTTACGTTCAGTCAAAAAAACGAAATCAAGTTGACTCAGTACTTCCCTAATTCTTTCAATCACATCTTACAGCTAACTGTGGTGCCTTGGAAACTTCAATAAAGGTTGTCTCGAAAACGGTTACCTCTAGGGGTTTAAACAAAGTATACCTTTTTTCGTAAAACATATTGAGAAAACGATTTTTATAATATTCACATTGATGGACCAAACCGGAAAAGGTTTTGTTGGTTTAAAAGAGTTGGAGTGCCGTAGGAGCATGATAGCAAAGCCGTGATTGAATTTGGATTTATTGCCTTAAAAAGCCCCTATACGTAATTTGAGACCGTTGGTGAAAAAACGAAAATAATAGTAGAACTTTGACGCCCTCTATCTTGAAAATTAAGCATTTTAAGACTTCAAATCAAATCAAATCAAATCATTTATTGGTCCAAAGATCTAAATACACAGACATAGGACAAGTCAATAAAAAAGAACAAACAAATTTTTACCAAAACAAATATGGTACAAACATACGGTTAAAATTAAAACTGCACAGGGAACATTTTTTTTTTTCGTTTTCACAGTTAACAGAATTTCCTATTATAAGTCAATAAATTCGGAAGTAGAGTAAAAGCACTTATCGATAAGAAAACTCTTCAGATGCTTACTAAATAAGTGGTCTGCAGAAATATTCTTTATCTCTGCAGGCAAAGAATTGAGGAGCCTATAACCCATATAAAAAGGACTATTTTCGTAAGTTGTTGTATTGTGTTTAATAGATCTAAGAGAAGTGGACGCCCGCGTAGGGTAAGAATGTAGATCAGAGTTTTTTTCGTAGGTACTTGAATATCGTCTAGCAAAAAGTATACATTTGTAGATATAAATTGAAGGTAACGTTAGTAGGTTGTATTTCCTAAAATAGGTTCTGCATGATTCGTTATACTTCAGCCGAAATAACAGCCGTAAAATCCGTTTTTGAGCAACAAACGGTCTTACCGCAAATGGGGAGTTACCCCAGATGATAATGTGATATGCAATATGACTGTATACCATGGCATAATACACACTTATTAGGTGAGGAGTATCTAGGCAATTTCTTAACTGAAGAATAGCATAGTATGCTTTATTTATTTTTTTACATACTGATTCGGTATGTGTTCTCCAAGTCATATCACTATCTAAGTTCAGTCCTAGGAATTTAGTATTATTCGAAAGCTCAATTGCTTCCGTGTTGACTGCTATGCTAAAAGTTTGTTCTGTTTTTCGAGAAGATCTAGTTCCAGAATAAAACTGCATAGATATTGTTTTATGGGAATTAACAATTAAAGAGTTGTTTGAGCACCATGACGTGAACTCAGAAGCGATTATATCTAGCTTTGTCTTCAGTTCCTCGATGGTATCTGCATGAGCTGCTATGGTGGTATCATCAGCGTAGAGTATCAAGCAGTCAGTGGTTATATAAGATGGCAGGTCATTAACGAACAAAATGAAAAGCAATGGACCCAATATTGAGCCTTGAGGAACCCCTTTGCTAACATTGAATTCGTTTGATTGGTAGTCTTCTACCCTGATCACAAATTTTCTGTCACAAATGTAAGACATCAGCCATGTTAAGAATTTACCACGGAAACCTAGAGCGCATAGTTTGTGTTCTACTATACTTGGCTCAATCGTGTCGAATGCCTTGGACAGATCAAAAAAAAGTGCTCCAACCGATTGCTTTTTATCTAAATGATGGTAAATATACTTAACAAAGTTATATGATGCAGTTTCTGTAGATCTGTTGGGCCAAAATCCATTTTGACACTCGGTTAGTAAATTGTGTTTAGAGATGTAGTCAATCATGCGATGGTATACAGATTTTTCTATTATTTTGCACATAATTGTCGGAATTGTGATAGGACGATAATTATCAATCGAGAGCACATCACCCTTTTTAAATACTGGTATAAGCTTACCTATTTTTAAACTCTTTGGGAACGTTCCTTCAATTATGGATGTGTTGATTATATGTGCTAGTGGTTTTGATATTTCTGAGGCTATGTGTTTAATGATTTTAACAGGTAAATTGTCGACTCCCACGGAGCCAGTGCTCTTAAGAGAATAGACGATATTTTCAATTTCATATGGTGTGACAGGAATGAAAAAAAATGAGTTATTTATTGTCGGATACATCACTGTATAGTTACTGAATGTAGAGTTTCCGAAATGTTGCTCAGTAGCATTTTTCGTTATATTCGAAAAGTGGTTCCCAAATACCCTTGCTATTTCTTTTTTATCCCTCAAGATATCATCACCTATTTTTACCTGCAACGTATTTCTAGATTTATTTTTGCCAGTTTTTTCTCTGACCACATTCCAAATTTGTTTTTGTTTATCCGCCCCAACTTTATTTTCCAACAACTGCTGATAGTAAGATTTCTTAGCAATTTCAATACTTTTTCTATACAAGCCTTTTTTCAGCTTATAGCGCTCTAAAGTTTGATCACTGGGATTATTTTTCATAAACCAAAATAAGTTCCTTAATTCTTCACCTGCATCTGTTATTTCACTTGTTATCCACGATTTTCTAGCATGCGTATCCTTGACATTTTTCATAACAATTGGACAGTTCTGGTCAATCATATCAGTAAGTGCATCTATAAATCTATCAAAAATCCTATCAACTGAATTATCTTCAATATAAATATTATCAAACATATTGGATAACGTAAGCATACATTTGAGTTGCTCAAGATTCATAATTGAAGTATCTCTGAACGTTATTGTTTTTGTTTGCTGTGTTTGCAGCACCTCGGAATCGCTGAAAACTATAAATTCAAACATTTGTCCAAGGTGATCCCCTAAATTAAGCATAATAGTACTTTCAAAGCTCAGCTGTTCTGGGATATTTGAGATAAAGTAGTCTATCTTTGTTTCAGATTTTTTTCCATTCTTATCTATGCTTACTCTTGTGACTTCTGTATTTTTTATATTAAGGTCGTAACTGCTTATAACATCCAGAAATACATCCCTGTTCATTGAGGCAACAAGATAATTGATATTTAAATCTCCACACAGTATCAAATAATCATAGTGCTGAGTACAATAATCTAGGAGAAGAGAAAACTTATGTATAAAATGATCAATATCACCACTTGGCGACCGATAAATTGTCACAATGCAATATTTAGATTTATTAATATTAACTGTTATGCCACAACATTCAAAATGAATATCATCCGAGAGATTATCTGCGTATGATACTGTACGAAATAATAATAATAATAATAATAATCGTCTTTATTTCTGTATAAGGTGTACATACATGAGGTTTGCAGAACGGCGAGATTTAGCTAAAAAGCTATTCTTACACCTAACCGCGTACTGCACCTATAAGTGTTCGGGTGTTTAAGATACACTGTACATTCAAAAAGAAACAAAAAAAAAAGAGAAAACATTTGATACACTTATTTAGAGTGATAAAAAAAACGAAAAAATATATTACATATTAATTGGGCTAGGAGGGAAATTGACTCTGAAGGAGTATACTTTTTATATGTTTTTTAAATCTAGTAAATGACAAATTTAGTACATTAGGCTCAAGAGAATTGTAAAGATATACAGCATTATAGCTAAAACTTCTTTGAAACAGAGATGTAGTATGATGAGGCATGGTAAGAACAGCTGTATTTCGTATAGACCTATTATGAACATCATATCTAAAAATTAATTTTTCTCGTAAGTAACTAGGTATGCCCGTTTGTAATAATTTATATATAAAAGTCAAGTAATTGTATTCAACTTGCTCTGGCATCTTGAGCCACTGGATGACAGCGTAACTATTAGATACATGACTGAACTTCCTCAAACTAAATACAAAGCGTACACAGTTATTTTGAACTACGGTGAGTCTTTTACGAGTGTCGTAGTCTAGACAAGGATAATACACTATGTTACAATAACTAAACACGGATAAGACTAATGATTCACATAGTTTTTTTCTTAATTTAAAATTCAATAAAGATTTATTTGCATAGAGTAACCTCAGCCTAATATAACTCTTTTGCAACAGACTAGAAATGTGACTTTGGAATCTCAATTTCTCATCGACCAAAAGTCCAAGGCATTTGATATGATCGGAATAATTTATAACCTCACTATTTATCCTTATCGAAAGACTTAATTTAACAGCTTCTCTTTTGCTATCATGGCAAAATATCATTGCTTGAGATTTATCTTTATTTAAAACCAAATTGTTGTCACATGAATATGAATATAATCACATGAATATGAATATAAACAACATTATTACGAATTAAAATGACTATTCCACCGTGAATGTGTGTTTTCCTAGTATAAAAATTAGCTACAGTATATTCGTTAAAGTTAAGAAGAACTACATTAGCATCATTACAAAAAGTTTCCGTTATACACATAATATCAGGTTTATTTTCAGATAAAACAACATCAACCGCATCAATCTTGTTCATAACCGATTGGCAATTGACATGTAAAATTTGGAATGCATTTTTTTTATTACTACTAAAAAGGCCGATTGGTAACCTGACTTTCTGTATCCCGATCATAAGATTTGTTGTTTATGAATTTAAATCGCTTAATAATAACACCTACCGGCCAATAATCTGGTGTGTAGATCACGTTTTTGAGTTCGATATCTGCGTCCACACGATAGGAACGGTAGTATCCTTTAGAGTTCAAACGGAAAACGTTGAAGTTATGGCCAGGTGATTTTCTTTCAAGATATGATTTCACGTCATCTTCCGTTGAGTTCGGCTTACATTTTCCCACGTATATCCATAGGCGTCTTGTTGGTCCGGCGAAGCCATCGTTCAATTCCACGTTAGATGTCCCTACTATCTGAGTGCTGTTACTTGACGCTCTGTTACCGCGTTGCCGCTGGCGTACCTGTCTCCATTCATATTGATTCTTGGTACTATTTACATTATTTACATTCCGTTGTATATCAACATCGTTTTTGTGATCCGTTGATTCTATTATTGTACCTGACGAATTATTTAGCTCGTCGGAATTTAACGAGTCGTCTTCATTATTTACTGGATTAGATGCATTGTACTTGCGTAATTCACTATTCAGTTTTCCATTTGATTCCCTTAATTCACTGCAGAGATTTCGCAATCTATGTAGTTCAGTTTTCATATCCTCAAATTCTTTGATGATTGTAGCCGTTTGTTCACTGATGGCAGCAGCTATATATTGCTTGATATCTTCAGGAAAATTTGTCAATCCATCCTTACTTGTAGTAGCTTTTGTGCGGGTCATCATTGGGAATTACACTTAGTGAAATTACACAAGAACACAGTTTACAATATTACTTTGCGGAGCAACACAAAACACGTCCGCTCGCAACGACGATACAGTCTATTTTCATGTTCCTATCTCAATGTTCATTCAAATGTGAGGTCTATCTCTATCTCTAAATTAGGTATACTAATCATAAGTATAAATAGTTTGTGTACTAATTTATCTTCTATTTGTTATGTTGCAAAAAGACTTACAGAAACATGTAATAGAAACATAGTTTTAGCATTTTATTATGATCAATTTGTTTCAAGGCTAAAGTATGGTATTATTTTCTGGGGTAGCTCAAGTCTTATTTCTAGAATATTTATAATACAAAAAAGAATTATAAGATCAATTACAGGTGCGAATCCAAGATCACAGTGTAGGCAGCTTTTCAAAAAATACAAAATATCAACGGTTCCGCGCGTCTTTCCATGCTAGAGCTACTTCCTTTACGTCAAGAACAATGTCAACACCGGGGTCAACACATTCCCTGAAAACTCTGATTTTCACGAACACAACACACGCAACTGTTCTGCTCTGATAGTTTCAGCACAAAAATTAAGCATGTATGAAAAAAACCCTAACTATATTGGTTTGAAATTATATAATAAAATTGACCCTAGTTTAAGAGATGTTAATTCCTTGAATTGTTTTAAGTCAAAATTGAAAGAATTTTTCATAAGCAAATGTTTTTATAATGTGTGTGAATTTTTAGCATGTGGACAAAGTGAATAATGTAAATAATTTTAATGTGTATAGTGTATGTGTATACAAAGTGGTCCAATAAGCGCGCAGTGCTCGCTAGCGGCCATACCGTTTAAATTAGACGAAAATGTTTTGGATAAAAAGCCTTTCTTTTCAAATCCTGTTTAGAAAATAATTTCAAAGATGGCGGACTTCTGGACATACCGGAAGTAGGCATCAACTTCCTTATTTTAAATGAAACACCTTGTATATTACTACGTTTTTGAATTCAGCATCGTTTTTTAGGTCCAGTTTGTTAACCATTGTTTATGTCTACGAAGTCGATTTACGGAGTTATTCAGCAATTTTTACCAAATTTGACGTTTGTAGTACTTTACAAGAAACGTTAACATCTCGGAAACTGAACGCGACAGAAAGATGTGGTTTCCGGTTTTGAAACAAGCAAGAAACGTATTTGTCTTTCAGTAAGATTGTTGTTTCAAAAGAACATTAAATCAATAGACTAGCAATTTTCAAATTTGAAAAGCTAAAAACGTTAAAAACTTTTTTTTTAAATGGAGTGATATCATAAATTTCACATCGATGGATGCGAAATTGAATTCTCTTTCACTTTTATCTGGGAACATGTGGTTCTATCTTTGATGGTTTTCAAGATATTTACGGTTTTGTAATTATGGCGTAGGAATTGGAAAAATCGTAGGTGGCGTGGCTCGCAGACGAAACAATTGGCAGGTAACCTTTTACCCAAAGTGTTTCGGTCTCTAATACTAAAATGTGCTTTCGCTCCATCTAACTGTAACCACATTTTTCTTAAAAACCACAGTGGTGAGGTTTCCAACAGGTTTTCCTAATTTTCATTTAGAAAATTTTGGAAAACATTAGTTTATTTATGCGGTTTGCAATAATACCACCCCAAATGCTTAGACTTCATGCTAGTTGTCAACAAACCTCTCAAAATTTGGATTTACGTCGGCGTAAAATATGAGGGAAGGAAACATGGAGTACTAGTACATGAAGATAGTGAGTTTGACATTCTCGCAATTGTAGTTGAAGATCCGCTAGTAGTGCCACAGCAGAAATTAGTCGCCATTTGGGCATTGGTCAAACATCTGTAAACTGATTTTAACGGAGTATATATAGCATCCTTATCACGTGCAGCTAAATCAAGCAAGACAAGACTTTGAAAACTGAAAGAAGTTCTGTAACTGGGGTCGTGCTCGAATCCAAGAAGATGCACTCCTTTTCAACAGCGTGTTGTTTACTAATGAAACTACAGTTCTTTCATTTTCTTTCTTATGAAGTGTAGCTACAGCGTTATCATTAACGGCCATGTAAACTGGCGTAATTTATATTTTTATACCGACGTAAATCCAAATTTTGAGAGGTTTGTTGACAACCACCATGGAGTCTTAAGCATTTGGTATTTGGTATTTGATGGTATTATTGGGAACCGCATATTAAACTAATGTTTTCCAAAATTTTATAAATGAACATTTGGAAAACCTGTTGGAAAATTTACCACTGGAGTTTTTCAGAATAATATGGTTACAGTTAGATGGAGCGAAAGCGCATTTTAGAATTAGAGACCGAAACACTTTTGATGAAAGGTTTCCTGCCAATTGTTTCGTCTGCGATCCACGCCACCTACGATTTATGCAATTCCTACGCCATAATTACAAAACCATAAATATCTTGCAAACCATCAAAGATAGAACCACATATGCCTAGATAAGAGTGAAAGGAAATTTCATTTCGCGTCCATCGATGTGAAACTTACCATAGCATCCTATTTGAGAAAAAAAGTTATTAACGTTTTTAGCTTCCCAAATTTGAAAATTGCTAGTCTATTGATTTACTGTTCTTTTGAAACAATGATATCACGGAAACACAAGTACGTTCCTTGCTTGCTTCAAAACTGAAAACCGCATCTTTCTATCGCATTCAGTTTCCGAGATATTAGCTTTTTTTGTAAAGTACTACAAGCAATTGCTGAATAACTCCGAAAATAGGCATTGTAGGCATAAACTATAGTTAACAAACTGGACTTAGAAATCTATGCTAAATTCAAAAACGTAATAATATATAGGGTGTTCTATTTAAAATAAGGAAGTTGATGCCTACTTCTGGTATATCCGGAATTCCACCATCTTTGAAATTATTTTCTGAATGTAGAGCATTTGAAAAGAAACGTTTTTTATTTAAAACATTTTCGTCTAATTTGAATGGTATGGCCGCTACAGAGCACCGTGCGCTTATTGGACCACCCTGTAAATGTATAATGTCTTGTAATCTCACAGAATATTTGACGCTTCCTATGCCATGCTTTTGTCTCCTGGAATAAAGCTTATTATTATTATTATCACCTGTCCGGGCACCCTGTATACAAATACAAATATAATCAAAAAGCGTTGTATACCTTTCAGGACTGTGTGTGATAGTAGAACCATTGTGATCCACATATTCAATTTTGACCCCAATCGCCCCATCATCGGTCGTCGGAGATTGGGCGGCTTGCAGCATCGAGTATTCCCTCCCACCTCCTCCAAGCGCGCCGGGGGGCGGACTAGGTTCCCCTGGGGGCGGTCCGTATTCGTGGACCGTTCGGAAACCATCATGAGAGTTGAGCATGTAGCTATAGCTGTTCTGGGTGGTGCCGAAGCTCGGGTACGTAGATGGCGGTGAACCGAAACTGGAGTGCGAGTAAGAGCCGGTTGAGGTGTTCAGAAGGTTGATGTGGGAACCTGATAACAGAAAATATCTTATTAACGCCTGGTCTATCTAGCATTCTAAATTCTGTAAGTTGAAAGCTGCAGTGACAGATAATATTAGGGATAACAACAAAGGTCAGTTTGCGATGCCCCTTTAAGGTGGAGTCTATACAGAGTCTCCCAGCATAAAGTGCACAAACGAAACTGGGTGAAATTTATCGACAAAAAGATATTTAAGACAATCTAAAACAATATTTGTCTATTATTGACAGCTTTTTGCTCTCTTTTTATATCATAAGTTTTTAAGCGTTGCGTGAATTTCGTTGAAATAAAAAAATTAATAATTCCTAAGTATAACTGCTACTTAGTGAATAAAGAGGTCCGTAGAAAAGTGAGCGAATTTCAAAAATAATCAGGGTTTTTAGACTGCTTTTAATTAAATTTCGATTTTTAAGAAAATCCCCAAATACCATACTTTTTTATCTCGTCCGTCATCTTTAGCACAAGCTTTTTAACGTCTTGAAGACTGGAAATTATTTTCAAGTTCCGCAAGCAGCCGCTAGAGGGTGTAACTGTTACAATCAATCATAAAAAAGGCGTTTTCTCAAAAAATATACAAATAAAGTTATATTACACATAGTATAATAGTACCAACATGTAGAGTGGACAATTTCCGGTTTTTTTGTTCAGCGTTTTTTGCTCTATCTTTTTTTTTACTTCAGTGTCATGGGCATCGACTGCTTTGGTCATTAGCTTCGTGTTCTGTGTAGGCTTTGTTACTGTTTCCTGGCGCCACTTAGGATCAGCACTGTTGATTAGAAGCCAACAGTGAAGGCTCAGGTGGGGATCCTTCGCAGAGCTTTTTTTATGGATATTTATTTTTGATTGAAAAAATCAGAAATAAATTTCCGCCTCTAACGAGATACGAACCCGGGACCTTAGTAACATGTAGTGGTGGGGGAACGTCCAAAAATTTTTATTGAAATGGCAATAACATTGGCACAAGTTAACGGAATTGAACAAGTAGGTCTCGTTTGAAGGAGCTGTTCTTACGTACCTATTAATCTGTTACATAAACATATCAAAGTTGATCTTGACTTAGTAGCTAGGGGCGGTAGTTGAATTCACAACAATTATTACGCATTATTACGAAAATTTCAATTGGTAGGAATGCTATAGCTCTTTTAACACAGATGGTTCCCGTATCAGTCTGAAAAGCTTGAAATTTGGGGGATTTTGCAGGATTGTTGTTCTTTACCAAACTGCTCGATGGTCTAATTATTTATTCAAATTTCAAAAAAGATTTTAGCTTTTTTGCACCTAGGGTTGAAACTCGTCAGCATCACTTATTCTATCATAGCATTTCTAAAACTAATACTGTTGTACCATACTAATATATTCTATGTATACACACACACTTGTACGAAAAATCTAGTCATATAGGTACTGAATTCAAATTAGCCTTAGCAACACATTATATTTGAATTCTATCATATATTATTATTTATGTTAATTGTTCTGTAAAGTGTATTTGTACTGTTAAGTAATGAAAGCTTTATTTATTTATTTATTCATAACGCGGTACCATCAGACTATACAAGCAGGCGGTGCATTGCATAGCCGCCAGCTTGGTTCTGGTTGTTTGTTGTAAACATTTGTGGCATCAGGCAACAGCGCCATTGGTTTTACTACCATCTGATATATCTAGTAAATCAGTTTAGGACTAATGCCCCAAGATTTGCCGTAAATCCTTCTGAGTGTCCAGAGGCCAAGTCGGGCCTTTTCAAATCTGTTATCCTGATGGGAGTTGAAGTGAGTCTTTTGTCCAGTATAAGACCAAGATACTTCACCTCCTCTGCGAACTGAATTGACTCTCCCGCTATTCTACATAAGCGTAGCTTGTCTAGTTTCCGTCTTTTAGTAAACGGAACGACAACGGTTTATCGATATTTGTTCCCTCCTGCACCAGCTGTCGAATGTGTTCACCGCTTGTTGAAGAAGTTCAGAGATAGTCTTTTCATACTTTCCTCTGACTAGAATAACCAGATCCTTGACATAACGTTAAACTACAGTGAACCCCCACACCTCGCAATAGAGAGCTCGTTCAGCAGGTAAAAGCACTCGCCCCTTTTAGGACATCTCCTGGCGGCCCTAAACCTAATCGAGTCATCATGTAATGATGTTAAGATGTTCCTGTTAGCTAACATACAACCAATCCAGTCACATGTGACTTTCTGCAGGCCTCTTTTTACAAGGGTTACTTGGAGCGAGTGAGCGAGCAATTGAACGTTCCTTCAATGTCCAGAAAGGCACCCAGCGCGATTTCTTTAGGCCTTTACGGAAACTGTGATCGGGTTAACCCGATCAGTTGGATCACTGATCCTGACGTTCGGAATGTGATCTGGGATCGGTCAGAAATAGGGTAGTTCATTCTTGTACAGTAAATGATTGCGATCAGATAATTCAGATCAGTAGCTGCTTTACTTTATCATCTGTTTTTATTGTTAAACCAACTTTTTCGTTGTTCGATGTCCGTTAAATTCATGGAATCATAAATCCCACTTGACAGCTGGTTGACATATAACTGATCTATGCGGATTCAGATCAGTGTGTTCGTAAAGGCTTTTTGTTGTTCAAAGAATGGTTAGTTTTGCCAACTAGGTTGTAGAAGGCAAGATCCGTTGATTTACCTGCTGTGTTGTTGAGAGTAACTCGAAAAATAACGTGACGTCATTCTAAATCCAATATGGAGGAACATCTAAGATGGCGGAATACTTATTTTGTTGTACACCCCTACAATATGGATATCAAATGAAAGGGCTTGTTAAGAGTAACTCAAAAAATAATGTGACGTCATCTAAGATGGCGGAAAGGTTATTTTTTATGCACTTCTGCAATATGGGTATCAAATGAAAAGGGTTGCCGAAAAAAATTAGAAGAATATTCTGTCATCACTCTTAATCCAGTATGGCGGACTTTTGAAGTTTTCTATGGTTTCTTATAGTATGGAACTAAATGAAAGGGTTCGCTGAGAATTTAAATGCAGGTTATTAACTGAACAGTAAAAATAAATTAAAAGCAAAAAAATCATTTTCAAAAAAACACTCATCCAAATGTACTAAAAAGAATCATCAACTTATAGCCTCATTATACAAGATTCATATGAATGATCATAAAATATTGTCGCGAGGTTTGCGTACGTGCCCATAAGTATTTAGTTAAACTGAAATTCTAATAAAAATTAACTTAGCAGATTAAATTACTTAATTAAATAGGTACAGGCTTATTTACACAAGTAAATCGTGCGACAAGCTTTTATGATTATATAGATTGTGTATAATGAGGCTATAAGTTGATAGTTAAACTTTTAGGGGAAAATTTCATTTTCTTCTTTTTAGAGCATTTAAATAAAAGCTTATTTTAGAAAAGGTGTTTCTGCTTTTAATTTTTGTACCTACATGATTACTCACCCAAATCATATGAAGCCTGGAAACTCCAGCTATCCACAGGCGCTGAAGCATTGGCAGCCGGTTGCGTAAAAGAAATCGGATTGCTAAAGTTATTCGCTATGTTAGTTCCAGCAGGTGATGTTGCGCCAATGTATCCAGTCTTGCGGGGTGGCTCCCTCTTCCTCCATTTGGCTCTTCGGTTCTGGAACCAGACCTGCACCCTGGATTCGCTGAGGTTAAGTTTAAGTGCCAGTTCTTCCCTCGCGAAGACGTCAGGATAAGGGGCCCTTTCAAAGGCGCGCTCTAATTCTTCCAGTTGGAAAGCAGTGAACGTTGTTCTGGAAACAAGAACATTTTGAATTTTTATTGAATTATAATTATTAGATATAGTATAATAATTGCAAACAACTATCTTATTAGTTGCCTTCACCCGATCACCCTCGCGTCTCCTTCCTATAATAAATAGAGGCTATCAGGCAGAGGGGAATGGTGGGATAAGCAGAGCTGTCATGTAGGTTTAAAAGACAACGACATCGGATCCTGGCCGCGAAAGTCTTACACAAAACACTAGATGACAGAGAATCCGACCGACATTAAATATGAATGATGTTAACATAAACTCTCGTAAATGACAGTAGTATACCATCTAGTGGCGTTGCTAAGTATATAATACAGCGCCGACGTATGTACCATATTCTTAATTTTCACGTTTTAACTTCTTCAGGGATGAGGATGTATAGATATTGCTAATTGCTCAAGCATTATATTTTAGTAATATATTATTCCTAATTTACTCCAGGAAAATTAGTTTCTGATTGTTGGGCTTTTAGCCCGGCGTTATTGAGCGAAGAGGCTTGCCTTTTCGCCACCACGAGTGGATGGCATCTTCAGGAGCTATTTCACTTTATCGGCTTCCAAAATACTGACGGCTGGTGGAATTTCGGCAGTAGTTGTACATGTCATCGGGGACGTAGCCTTAGTAGCCCTGCCCCTACGCGTATGGCAGTGTCTTCAGGTACTTTAGGATGGGTACCAGTTGGCTTTTGTGTTTCTTCTTTCCTATTGAAGTTGTTGTGATGATGTTTTTGGATTTTGATGGCTTCTCTGTGGAGTCTGGCATAGCATGAAGACTTGCGGTAAGAACCTGAGTTTCTTGAAACTTGATCCCATGGTCTCCTTCCTCAATCACATGTTCGACTACCGCTGATTTGGCTACATAACCTAGTCGACAGCTTAGCCTTAAGTTCTGCAGTTCTTGTGTTTATCGATTGCTTTGTTGTATGTTATTCCAGGTACATAAGGTAAAAAAAAGCTTTTGCTATCGGTTCAGGTTGTTGGTTTGCCCTATTTCTTCTTATTGTTCTTGATATTTCCTTTCTTGTATAACCGTTTGCCTTAAGAGTGTTCTTTAGGTGTTCCAGTTTGTTGTCGAGTTCCTCTGATTTGCATGCTTTTTTAGACCCGTTCTAATCTAATAATTCCGTGCTTCTGAGATTGATGGTGGTTTAATTCTATATGTAAGTACCCGTCAATGTACGTTGGTTTTCTATACAACTTCTGCCCCAACGAAGCTGCTTTTCTTGTTAGCATAACATCAAAGAACGCTAGTTTTTGATTTTCTTCTACCTCCATGGCGAACTGGATTTTTTGAAGAACGCTGTTCAGGTATATTAGAAACTCTAGCTATTCTCTGCCATGCTTCCAAATCACGAACGTAACGTCCACTTATCTGAGCCATATCTTGAGCTTGTATTGAGCGCTACTACTGGGCTCAGAGGGCTTCCCATGGCTACACCTTCAATTTGTTCGTACATGTTGTTGCCTCGATGAAGTAAGTTGTTTTTAAAACGTGCCTGAAACGGTTTGTTATGTCATCTGTAAATATGTTCTACATGCGTTTGTTCAATTACAACGTTTAATAGTACCTTTGTAAATAATGACACAACGTCGAAGCTGACCAGCATATTGGATTCTTCTACACCTTTTCCAGCTGTAGTTTCTAAAGCGTCAAGTGATAATTCTAAACGGTCAAGTCAATTTTCCAACTCGTCAATTGTAAATTCAAACTGACAGGTATAAATTACACCTGATAGTTTGAAATTACAAGTGACGAGTTGGAAAATTAACTTGACCGTTTGGAATTATCACTTGACGCTTTAGAAACTACAGCTGGTAAAGGTGTAGATTCTTCTTTGATTTCCGAAATAAAATGAGACTTGCGTCTAGCCGGACCGTGTAACTTTCCAACGCGGCGCCAATATCATGGTAACTTCATTGCTTGCCTTCAACATGAATTGATTCAAGACTTTATTTCATGAAGGGGCTGATGTTATTATTATAATGGATATTCGCTATTCTAAAGAAAGGCTCCAACGAGGGTGAAACCGATAAAAGTTGTCTTTATTGACTTCAAAATGTAAAAAAGTAGGATACTTTAATAAATAATGCAAAAGTTTTCTATCTTTGTGCAACATTGGGGATAGATGTGGAAGCTTATTTGTGGCTAAAAAATAATATACTTCATGAAAAAATTTCAAAAGAAGAGTGCTAGTCATCTAATAAATAGTAAAATTTATCATGATTAGAAAATTATAGAAAATTTAAAAGAATCGTCCTTAACCTTAACTTTAAAATCTTTGGTTCTTTTGAATTAATGTATAAAGAGCAAATAAATGTGGTACATATTATACCTATGACTGTGTATTAAATTATAGGTGTGAAGCATTATTATAGTGAAGCAGTTACAAACTGTCTCTAATAATACTAACCTAATATTTAAAAAAGGTAGACCCATTTCTGAAGAAACAAGTCTCCTCATTACCTTTTGCACCAACTTTCCCTTATATTAGATATACTAATGTAAAAAAATGAAATATCCCACAAAAGTCCTCAATTTTAATTAAACATATGCGACAAAAAGTATGATGCTCAAAATGAATGTCAACCCTCAGTGGCTAAATTTTCTGAGTTCAATACTGGTCAAGTAATGCCAATAAGAAGGAAATTTTGGATAAAGGACTTTTAAGACTTTTTCACATAGTTGAAAAGTAGAAAACATTTTTCAAAACGTTTTATTATACATTGCTGGATCTGGATGGTGGATACAAGAGATGAAAACACCACGAAAACAGAGAAATTCTTCCAAAACAATACACATTTTTGAATCCTGCAAACGGCACACAGCAGAACTGTCACTGTCAATATCCATCTCGGTAGTCATCACAAATGCGCATGCGGAACTGCCGGTTGAGAAGTTGCACGGTCCGGCTAGACGCATGATACTATTACTTGAGAAGATAAACCCACCTCGCGCTTCAATTTCGTTCGGCACTGCGCATGACGTCACTCGGAGACAACAGTCGCGCTTGTCGGTGGGAAGAGCCACTGCTTCCGAGCACTAGCCGTTCGTATTTAAAATATTTTTCGGATTTGTTATAAAAAGTAATCACACATATTCGTTGCTTTTTTTTCAATACAATTTAGGAACAATGCTGGGATAGTACGGCTTCAAATAGAGTAAGTATTTTATAGACAAAATAAATTCTCTTTGTAAGAATATGATTCTTGAAAAATGTTCATATAAATATTTTTAGCAATGAGTAGGTATTTCAATTTCAGGATTACTATAAAATATGGAAAATTATCAAATTTCGAACTTCATTTATTTTGAAAATGGTTCAGCATTTCATACTAGACTTAATTATTGCTCAAATACATGTATTTGTTTCTTATTTAAACCGAAGCAGTCGTTTTTGAAACAACACCTTGGTAGAAAAATATCAGTGATTTAGATTTATTATAAACAGACCCCTTAACAAATCAAACTTACAATAATAAATATACAGGGTGTCCCTGAATTTCCTTGACACGTACGCACTACATGGTCTATCATACCACGCTTTCAAAACATTTTTTTTTGTACTTCAACCCTTAGAACTCACCCTCAACTTTCAAGTACCAGCTCATAATTTTTCCTATGCAAAAGAAGTCCTTATTTTATTTAAAATCTTGTAGTACCTTTGATTTTATACAAAAAACATTTTTTTAGTGAAGTCATAAGCATAAGTTAGATAAAATAAGGATTTGTTTGAGGCATAATATTTTCGTAAGAAAAACAGGTAAAGAAGAAAACTAAGCGGGTCTTTCAAGGGTGCCCAATGGCCTATCATACCATACTTTCGAAACATTTTTTTACCTCAACCTCCAAAACTTACTCCATACTTTTTCTTACAAATAGCACCACACAACTTTTCCTGCATTAATGGAGCCATTATTTTATTTAGTTTTTATCTTGTAATGCCTTTGACATTTCAAACCATACACAAACCAACTTTTTTGTAAGCATAAGATAAATAAATTGAGCATTTGCTTGAGGCGTAATATTTTCGTAATAAAAAGCATTAAAAAGACATTTGTTTACAGGTCACTCAGTACCTTAAAAATCCAACTAGTTTTATTTTTAGCCGTTTTTTGCATCAAGCAAAACTTATTTTATTTATGTTATGCTTATGATTTTATGAAAAAAATAAGTTTGTGTATAAAATCAAAGGTAGGTACTGCAAGCTTTCAAATAATATAAGGACTTAATTTGTGTAGAAGAAACTATTTGGTGCTGTTTGAAAACAAAGTTGAGGGTGAGTTTTAAGGGTTGAAGTACAAAAAAATGTTTAAAAACCATGGTATGATAGTCCCTATAGTACTTTCAGAAATTTCACTCAGTTTTCGTTTGAACTTTTTTTTGTTACGAGAATATCACCACGTGTCAAGGAAATTCAGGGACAACCTGTATATAATTCAAGGTATAATCGTGTTTTCAAAAAAAAAATTCAATGCGTAAGTGTCAATAAAAGGCTCTCGTAGTGAGGAACACATTTATTAAATCCACTAAATATAGCGATTAGTTATAACAACAATTAAATCAACATTCAAATATTCTATCATCTCATTTTACAGCTTTTGTCATGTTTCTCGTCCTTACTTTCGATTTTTCCTTGATACCTTTACATAACTTTCGAATTTTGAAATACATTGGTCGCAAACTTTTTTGACCTTCAAAAAACCTAATACAATTGTCACGGCAAGCCAGTCATTTTGTCACCAGGTGACGTCAGAGGTGCGAGAGAGATAGCGCTACGACATGCGCGTGGGTTTATCTTCTCGAGTAATAGTATCATGGGCTAGACGCAAGTTGAAATGAGCCGAGTCATTTATGTACGAGTTGGCTTTCCCAACGTATGACTGTAGCAATGTTTCGCTAATTCATAACTCGTTAGGCGAGCCTATTGCGCTAACGATCGGGGGAAGTGAAACGTTGTGTTTGTGAATTCTCTAAATCGATACAATCTAGGTGCCAGTGCTCCACTTTTGCATACTTGCCTCCTGGTTTCCTCGTCAAAACTTGAAATATTTACCATGGTCGTAGTTTTTCTTATTATGGCCTTGGTCAGGTCTTTTGGCTAGAGTGCGGTAGGTGCCTAGATCTAACAATGCCTTTATTTTATTTTTTAAATCTTTGGTGTCCATCGCTACTGTAGCATTGCCCTTATGCGCAGGTAGAACAGCGACACTTGTGTCCGTGTTGATGACCCTTAATGCTTCCAACTTCTTCGCCTTCAGATTACTTTTTGGTAGTTTGGCTTTTTTAATAATTCTTGCAGTTTCTATGCGAATTTCCTGTGATTTGTGCTCAGGTAAGCCTATTCCAGGTTTACAATATTCTTCAGTTGGTATTTCTTTTGGGGTAATTGTAGAGGTTGCCGGTTTCGCCAGAACGAGATTTCATCGTCAGACATGTTACATTTGCTTATGCTGACTACTGTTCTGTTGATGTCAAGTCCGGGTGTAGACTTCTTGTTACTTGCCAGTCTCCCGAATTTTTTCTTCTGGATATTTGTGTATTTCTCTCGTTCATTCTGAACCTTATTAAACCGATTATATTATTATGCCAATTGGTTCTGTGAAGTTCTGTGCTTAGCCGGTAGTGGATGTTCAACAGCATCAGGATATGGGTAGCCATCCTAAAGGCAAGGGCCTCCAGGCGCTGCCATACCACGAGCGGTATCTTGGAAGTCACCAAAATGAAATATTATAGCTTCTGAAGACACCATCCACTCGTATTGACGAAATGTTATCAGGCCTCAACTCTCAACGACTCCGGCCTAAAACCTCAAGAACGGAAAACTCATTGGACGATTACCGCGAAAGCCTCACACAGTACAATTTGCTCCAGGCCCTATCTTCAATAGATCTAATAATACTGAAAACAATGAACATGTATTCCGTAAATATATGTGACTACCTTTGTTTGTAGTCGGCGACATCCTATGACATTCGATTATGTACATAAATTTGCTTATACAGAGGGTATGCCTGAAGTATGTATTGAGTCAAACCACTGACACCTTTTTCCTATTTTTCAAGTTTTTATTTACTTTCGTCTGCAACGATTTGGACGGGTTTCTATTTTTATGCTTATTTTTCTAGTGACCGCGACTATTTATAGATTATGCTTGTTTTTCGTGGGTTTCGGTCAACGATTGAAACTATAACCTTCCTTCACTACGTTTCGGTTTATTTTAATCTAAACCATCTTCAAGTGTCTATAAATGAATAGCAAATGATCTGTATATAATAAAAATAAGAATAAAAATACAAAAAAAAACCACACAAAAAATTGTGTTCAATTGTTTTTTTTTGTGTGGTTTTTTTGTATTTTTATTCTCATTTTTATTGTATACAGATCATTTATAGACACCTGAAGATGATTTAGACTAGAATAAACCGAAACGTAGTGAAGGAAAGTTATAGTTTCAATCGTTGACCGAAACCCACGAAAAACAAGCATAATTTCAATTTTTAATAATATTTTCACAAAATACGTCTTGTTTTATCATTCTTATCACGATACTTGCATCCACTTATCTGTAAAGCGCTTCAGTAGGTATCATTATTTCACATAACTATACACGCGAGGGACAATGTAAAAAATCATCCTTCGCACCCTCCCCCATCAAATTTCAAATGCCTCGGGAACATTTGTCTCGGTGAGGGCGATGCAGATGATCGCGTCAGTTGCTACTATTGCCCTCACCTTCCTGAAGTTAGTGTTTGTCGTTTGTGCAGATACAGATGGGTGATAACCGTGTCATGTCAATTTAGTGAATCGCTCAGTAAAACTGTGTCGCATGACGTTTTAATTGCAGCATGAAGATAGGGGTGCATATCGACATTCAAAGATGAACAGATCACAGTTTGCTTATACGTCCAGTGATAAAATAATTATTATAAAATTTTCTACATGCTAATTATAAAGTAGGAAATGACAATAATAGAAGTATATCTCTTAATGGCAATAAAAGTCACTACTACTTTACACCATTAAGAAATCGACCAAATTTGTGAGAAAATTGACAGAAATGGAATTTATAATAATGCCAACTGTTATTGTTCAATGATAATCTGACTATTACATATAATAGATGCAAATCAAGACCCATCATTACGAAGTTGGTATTGTCGGCAGACCCAAATATGCCTATGATTCCCCAAAAAATTTCAATAAATCGGAACATGTTCTAATTTGTTAATTTCTTCAAGGAGCTCAAGATCACAAATATTATGGATTTCTTGACTGTATAAAGAGGCTATAAGATGCACGACTGAAAAGCACATAAAAAATCCCATTTTTAATTCTAGGTTGTCATGAAGGCTAAGCCTAAAGCTACTGCAAAAAAGAGGAAGGAAGAAGAGGAGGAAGTTTATTAATGCTACCCTTTAAACAGACCAACGGTCACAGACTCAAGGAAAAGCATCACTAGGCATTCCTTTCCATATTTTTGACATCCTAGGAAAGGAAATATGGTTGACGTATGAATAGCGACTGTGAGGAGTGTGAAGCTGTACTCATGTGAGTGTATCAAACAGGTTCAAAGAGCAGCTTTACAGAAAAAAGCAGGATTCGTTAGAATATTGCTAAAAAAGTGAATGGTTACGGACTGCCTACGATGAAGAAGTGGCTTGATAAGGCGCGTAAAAGTATGTTCGCCAATCAATCGAATTACTTTCCTCTGACCTACGTCGAGTATGGGAGCAGCACTCCCGGTAAGATCTTACTTAGGCCTTATACAGCCAAAAAAGGTTGAATAGTGAGGACTCCTTTTCAGGTCTTTTCCTAATAGATCATGTTTTCTGTAATCTCAACACCTACAGACCTGGATGAATGGCTTTTTGACATAACCTGGTTATTCATCACAACCAAATACTCGCGTGGGTTTCTCTTGTTTTACAGTGTACAGTACTGGACCTGATAAGCATAGAATGTGACCGTATGATTAAGCTTCAGAACTCTTGACAGGAGCAGTCGCTTCTAGCCTTCTGCATTCGTAAAATCTAAATTGAGTTTATAGTTCTAGAAAGGAGGCCATTGATGTGGGACAGGGATAATAGTGAGGCTAAAATCAATCTCCGTAAAACTAGAATGGAGATAACATGTAGATCTTGCATTAACTTGACCTGTTTAGATTGGACATAGTTGAGTTGACTCAGGGGCCTGGGTAGAGCCAAAATCCAAATAGAAATAAACAGATGATAGTGTAAATAAGATAGCCTGGTATAACTTCTTATTACTTGATTGTAGTAAGTTTGCGTGAAAATAATTATTGCCAGTCAACCATTAATTGAAGATAAATGGTTCAACATACCTCGTCTTTTTTTTCTTAACTCCGTTGTCATTTTTCTTCTTATCATTCTTTTTTGTCGTAGTGGTAGTCTGAGTACTTCCAATTTCAGTAGAACTCAGATTTTGACTTTGCAACAACACTACATCTTCATTTTTCCTCTTTCCGGCTTCGTTATTGTTTACCTGGAAATAGATTTCGTACTTTCGTCAAATTCGATAATTGCATGAATTCTAGTATGAAAAACAGCACATTGTTATAACTATTAATTATGTTATGGACACTGTTCGCAGTACAATGCACTATCATTTATATAGCGGAAAGATAAATAACAAAAAAATGCATCTCTAAAAAAATTTGAACAACTAGGGTAATCTTTGAAGTTAACCTCATGACAAATACTACCCTCTCTAACTACTCACAACACGACTCGTGTTCTGATACGTTAGATGCCAATATTATATCATGCGCATATATACAAAGTGCTCATTTGAACAATTTCCACCACGGATTTATCGAAAGCCGCTGATAAAATGAATGAAATGAAAAAGATTTGTCAAGGGAGACAAATTTTTAACCAAATACTACCTCACCTCATTCCTCCAAAAATTTTAAATGATAATAATAATAGCTTGTTTCAAAAGTATGTCCAATTTCTTTTATTTTGACGCTTAATTTTTTTAAATTTTCAGAAAAATCTTTATGTATCTCAATTTGTTCAAATATAAAACAAAAACACAAAAATGTCACTTTTTATTGCAATAAGTGTTCAAAGTGCTATTGGACAGTTGCAAGGCTATAGGCCCCTTCGCCCTATCCATTTATCTGGATTTATCTGGAAAAAAAGTCGTCGAGCCATCGGCGAACCGGAAGAACATATTGAAGAGGAGCGCCAACTTGCTGATTTGTTACTCATCAAGTATAGGGTTTCCATCCTCTTAGATTTGGTTTTTAATGGTTTTAGTGATAGGAGGATTCATGGTATTTTCCAACATATCCAAAGAAATGTCTCCATCTAAATTTCCATTAATAAACGATGGCTCAATCACTTTGTGTCCTCAAATGCCTGCCCATACATTAATGTTTTGGGGTAGGTACTGTGTATGCCTTTCTAAAAAGGCATGAGGAAATTGTTTCATCCAGTTATATAAAATCTGCATAAATAAATGAAGCAGATATTCTTCTCCTTCGTGTCGATTTTTTATTTTTTTTTTAAGAAAAAGGAGCACCCCAGGCTCCAACTCACCGAGTTATTCCAGTACCCAGTGACTACTCCTCACAGCGTGAGGTGAGCAGTCACTGGATCCGTGAATGATGCGCCCTAAGTAGAGGGAGGGACCCAAGGATAATTGCACTCTGGCGGCTAAGATGTGCGCCGCCGCACGGCACACCGGCATTGTGCGCAGTGCAGAGAGCAGCGTATTCATCTTTCCACCTAGGGATCCAATGACCATAACCAGCAGTCTTACAGTGTAGGCCAGAGCCTGCGTCCACAAATTGTGATAGATACAACATTTTCTAATTTTCTCTAAAACGAAACGACCGATTTAAAAGAACCAGTCGTCAAAATGAAGCACTTCGACATCCATTTGAAACAAGCTATTACTCAATACAAGGAGTACAGGGAGGTAAAGTGTTTTTAGTTAACTAACCTGCTCCAGGTTTTGCTGAAACATCCCCAAATCCTGATGATGCATAGGAGATCCTTCCAACTTCTGAGGGGATCCCTTATACTCCAAAGGTGACCCCATATTCCCAAACATGTCATGCTGCTGTTGGAGTCCCAACATCACCTACAAATGTCAAAAAAATGTACATTATATCACTAATCCAAATTTCCTAAACTACTATAAACAAATCAAAAATGTCCTACTTAGTACTTTGGACTTTAACAGTACTAGGCGATGATTTTAATATGTTATCTTTCCATAGATTATATTATAGATATTATTCCTTCCATCCCATGTTAGGGTCTGAAACACTGTATATGATATCCAGATACAAAAACCGGATATGATCATAGTGTCAAACTGCCTACGATAGTTTCAAAGGTTACAGTGCATATTTTATTTTTATTATTATTATTATGTAATAACTTATTGATTTGGTTGTCGTATTTGCTGTGGTATTTGATATTCGAGTAGTCGTATATTGTATCTAGTAGTTAGCTATAGGGTAAATTGAATATTTGACCACTACCCAGTCTAATAATAACTCCTGAAAGAAAGTTTAAACCTGCCGCAATCAGGATTTGTACTTATTTTAGACCTGTCATTGGGTACAACTGAATGAATGAAAAAAGAAGAGAGGCTTTTTGGTGACAAGAGTCACCAGGCCTCCAAGCGGGCCCTTCTACACCTCTCCTTACGCTAGTTTCCAAGTCCGGTTCTCATCGTAAAGGTGAGTAGGGCTTTAAGTTCTGCCCATCTTATGTCTTCAAGTTCAAGTTTAGTCTGCATGTGATATCCCAGGGCTTCACAGCGACATAGAATGTGTGCTCTTCCGTGCACAAGTCGGGTCGTGTGTCGACCCCATCACATACAAGCGACGCGACGTCTAAAAGGTGTTACGGCCCACAAATAACTTAAGCCGGCACCTGTCCAGCGAGAGACAGAACCGCCCCACTTTGCCAGAATAAGTTCTTTAACTTGACGGAGATTTTTTTATGGTCAGCCTCCCGCAAAGGCTAAAAGCCTATGGAGCTGTAGAAGCGCTAAGAGAAGATAAGGTTAGATTTGAAACGCTGCAGGTTGTAGCCGGCGGGAAACAAATTGCCCGGCAGCTCATTCCACAGCGTCGAAGTTCTCCAAAAGAAGGAATGCAGGAGGAGACTGGTTCGTGGAGTAGGGACCACGACCTGGTAAGGATGAGCTCGCAGAGCCTCTCTAGTGTTCCTCGTTCGGACGGCCTTTGCTGTTATTACCTGGGAGAGCTCACTCGAACACCTTTCGAAATAAAATCTGTAGAACAAGGACAGGTCAGCCACCCTTCTACGATGTTCCAGGCTGTGGAGATCCTTTATGAGATTAGGCGTATCGATTAGACTAATTGATCTCTTCTGGATAGTGTCCAGAAGCTTTAGAGAGTGCTTCGGAGCGCATCCCTACACATGGGAGCAATACTCCAGCGATAGTAGGATCTGTGCCTTGTAGAGCAGCAGTAGGTGCTCTGGTGTGTACAGGTTCCTACAGCGGAACAAAACTCCAAGCTTCTGGGGTGCCGTTTTAGCAATACTGATGACGTGGTCGTACCAGGACATGTTGTTGTTGATCCCCAAAAGCTTGACGGAAGGTGACTCGCCTGTGGGGTGACTCTCCATTTCCACTGTTGGTAAGCCAACGTGAGACTTCTTTGTAAGTATTGTTGCCTGAGTTTTCTGTACGTTGAACTGTACCTTATTTACTAATCTTCACTCGACAATTGTTTTCTTCTCCATTTCATAAGATCTTGTTGTAACAACACGTCTGTTTTCCTTCAAATGGTAGGAGGGAATTATTTCTCGACCCTTATTGTCTCACGAGCGCGTCCCCTGTTCCATTACCACAAACTCCAGCTCCAGCATGACTCAGCACCCACATAAGTGACACCTGATGTCTTGCCGAAATGTTATCAGATACCTTTCCACATTGCAATGCATTGGATAGGTACAATCATTTAAATATTACTTTTTTGTCCACACAGTAATGCTAGTACTACTTATACTATGCTATGTTCACATATACTCATAGATATATCCCTGTTGAATGAACCAAACCGCCTGGATTAAGTGACAAACTATTTTTAACGGATAATATGAACATTCTTAGTAACCCTCACCTCCTTGAAACAGTCCGTAATAATATTTAATCATATTAATGGACAGTTTTGGTCTCATCTTACCTGAATAGAATGCAGGTTCTCTTGATTATTCTTGTTGAGTAATGTGGAAGACAACGATGGTAACGGCTGATTGTTATAATCCCCATACGCCTGGTCCTCGGCAAATGGTGACGATGACGTATCCATTCCTGAAATGTTATAATACATGTATCAGGGGTACTCTGGTTTGGATATGTGGTGCCTAGAAAAAAATGAAGTCAAGTTGATTGACTCAGTACTTCCCACACATAATGGGGATACCGTTTTACTATTTTCCCATTGCATGAAGCTATAGTCTGAAATCTCCTTGCAACCAAATCATAGCCCACCCGCTGGCAAAAAAAATATCCAACACAAAAACTCTCGCAAATAGTTTCTTGCATCTCCCTCCTTAGGAACCAGGACGCTACAGCTTTTTTTGCATGCTTTAACTGGACGATACGAAAAGATCAGGTGCTCCAAACCGTCTAAAAGCTGTTTTTATATTTTTAGTTTTTGTTATTATTGCTGCACCGCCACTGACACAATTTTTCAAAAACAGACGCGTTTTCCACGCTCACCGCGGTAGTAAATTGTGTGTCGAAATTTAATTAAAATCAGTCCAATAGTTTTCGCTTTACGCAATATACATAGAACGAAATAAAGCAAAACTCTAGATGTATACAAAATTCCCTTGGTTCCTGTAATAGGCAAGCCAATGTTCAGATCAGATGGACCTAAGAAAGTGTAATATGTCGCTAAGTATTTCTTCCACAAGTCAATGGACAGACTATTATGAATATAACAACATTTTTCAATTTTACAACCCCCCAACCCCAACCACTCCAATTTCGCACCCACCCAAGAAAAAGTAGGAAATGATCAGGAACCCCTAGAAGGTCTAAAAAAAGTTTGAGCTATTTTTATATTTTTAGTTTTTTTATTTTTGCTGCGCCGCCACTGACACGATTTTTCTAGAACTTAACGCGTTGGCCATCCTTGCCGCGGTAGTAATACTGCGTTAAATTTTCATTAAAATCAATTTAATAATTTTCGCGCTACGCAATATAGAACGATCTAAAACAATACTCGTATGTATACATCACAAAATCTAAGTCCTTTATTGGTTTCTATAATAAGCAAGGCAATGTTCGGATGGAATTAAAAAAGTGTATTAAGCCGCTAGGTTTTTTCATTCACGCCCATTATGAATACAACAAATTTTTCAGTTTTATAAACCCCCACCCCCAATCACCCCAAATTCACCCCCACAAAAAGCAGAAAATGATCGGGGACCCCTAAAACGACTAAAAACGGAGTTTGAGGACTATTTGAAATTTTTTGTTATTTGCTAATTACTCGGCCCCTCGTGAAACGACTTCCAAAATTATAGGAGCAGTAGGTACCTACTGCTACCCACAGCATATCGCTACCCAAATTTCATCACAATTCATGCAGCGGTTACTGAGATTACGACGTTAGAAAAACGCCAACAGACAGACAGACCGACGGAAATGAGTGACGTGGATTTTCGTTATGTAGACATCACAAAACGCCCAAAAAGTGTATTATCTCAAAATCGAAAATGGTCGCGAACACAATACTCCCCTCACCTATCGATGTGGGAAGTAAAATAAATATATTTATTTTGATCTGGACAAGGCTGCTGACCAAAGAGTTTTAGGAGCATGTGACCTTTCTGGAATGTCGACAACCACAATTGCCGAAATAGCCAAAAAAACACTCCCCTTGCCCAAATAGTAAAACGATGGGAGGAGCTAAAGATGCCGATTTGCCAAGGAAACCCTTGCAGGCATTGGCAAGGCAATATAAAGGAAGCACTCGGCGATAACCAGGAAAACCTACGTCTCATAGTAGCATTCATGATTGGCTATTGTAGTATTGTCAACTCAGGAAACATCTCATTATGGAGTTGAGTGACACACCAATATGTAGAATTTGTGAAAGCGAAGACGAAACTGTGGACCACGTCATATGTGAGTGCCCAGAGTTACCTTCTATTAGATAGTGCGCATTCGGCGGGTCTTGGCTTACACACGCGATTTGACCACTTCCTTAAACTTGTCAAGATGGACGACGATCTCAGGAAACAACTCCCTGGGAGGATGCACAATGGGTCAGTTATGGTCTAGATGCAGCGGGACCACGCCCGGATCAACCATGGGGCTAAAGGGGCTACCTATATTATTTGCATGTTATTCGTAAAGGGCCCCTTAAGACAGTAATAGCCCCGGGCCCCATGAAAGCTCAATCCAGAGTTGGGTGGGACTATTCACCTTCCCCACTTTACAGATACCGGTTTATTTCAATAGATTTTTTTTTCGCTAATATGCTTCACCAAGACCAAAGTTTCGGACAACAAAATTATTTGAAACAAGTGACAAGTATCTGTTCTACTTACTAGACAAGTTGGTAATTATGAGATCTGTAAAAGACAGAGGTAAATATCAAGATTGTGTTACATCGGTGTCTTATGATCATGATGTTGCCTGTCTTAAGCCTCGTGTCCACTAGCAAATAAAATTGTTAGAGTTATTCTCACAAGTCACTTGCTTAGCGTGTGCACGACGTCATTAGAGAAATATTGCAGCAAAATTACTTGCAGATAAAGGACTTGCGAATTGCTGAGAGCTTGTAGTGTACACAGTTACTCTCAGGAAATTCGTTTGCCACAAAAATTTCGAGCCTGTTTCGAAAGTCTTGCAGCAAGGAGTGTTGTTAATCAAATATGGAGAAGTTCAACTGGACCAGAGAAGACACGTGTCTTTTAATTGAAAATTTTGAATTATATCCTGAATTATGGAATGTACAGGGTGTCCCATTTTGGGCATTTTTACGGGACATCTCGGTTATTTTTGAAGAGAAAGAGTTACGGTTTTCGCGACAGTATGCTACTTTTTTGTGAAATAAAGATGCCGTCAACAAAATTATCATGGCCTTCTTGGTTTTTGAGATACAGGGTGAAATCGAAAACTATCGATTTTGGGACCACCCTCGTAACTCGGTTGTCTTTTATCTTATTGAAAAGTTTAAAGAAAGTCTTATAGGATTTTTTTCTGTAGAATCCACTGGTGTAGTTTGATTTTTCCTTACTCTAACCATTTTTCAGTTGTGAAGCAAACATATATTTTTTTAAATGGAACACCCTGTATATTATTTTTGAGGTCAGTTGGAAATAATTCAAGCTTTTCAAAAATGTATATTAGTATTAAGTTATTTTGAAAATTATGCTCAACATTTGATTTTTTCATCTTTTACTTTATTTGTAGCAGTAGGCTGAGATTAAGACGTTAGGAAAACTCCAACAGCCAGACAGACCGACAGATAGACAGACAGACCGACGGAAATGAGTGACGTGGATTTTCGTTATGTAGGCAGCATAAAACGCCCAAAAAGTGGATTACCTATCTCAAAATTGAAAATTTTCGCGACCACAATAGTCCCCTCACCTATTGGTGTAGGAAGTAAATTTAAGTTGCGTTAAAATCAAAGATACTACAAGGACAAGATTTTAAATAAAATATGGACCTAATTTCTGGAGCAAAAACTATTTGGTGCTGTTTGAAAAACAAAAGTTGAAGGTGAGTCTTGAATATCTTAAAAGCATGTTATGCTAGACCCTACTACAGAAGTTCCACTTAGTTTTCGTTTGAGCTTGTTTTTTATTACGAAAATATCATGTGTCAAGGAAATTCATCCAAATAGTCATGCTACTATTATGTTAACAGAAAAAATTAACTCTTGCAAGAAACATAAAAACAGAAAAATCGAAAAATTGGAGGTAGGTATAGGTAAATCTATACGATTGAAGATCTCAAGACTGATAATCGAATATTACATACAGTATTGTAGTGGTATTTAAAATCTATCTTGTGTTCATCTTTTTTATTTGTTTTCCTTCAAATTGTTAATTGGCTAGTATAGAATGGTGAATCTGTATTGAAATTCAACTGCCGAGACTTAGAGGTGATTAACGATTTTTTTATATAGGTACGTACTTAATTTTTTAATAATTTACATAATTTATAAATCTAAGATTACGGTGGAAATAATAAAAGTTATACTAAATTCAAGTACCTTTTTATGGGACACAGGCATGTAAGATCTGAAAGCTGTATTGGAATAAAAGTATATATCTATATAACGAATAATAAATAATGATACAACTTTATTTACTACACGTTGAACGTAGAGAGCTGACTAGCAAACTTTTTAAATGAAAACCTGAAAGAGTTCAGATTAATATACCTAATTGATAATTACGTACAGTCTATCAAAAAATGTCCTACAACAAGGGCTTCAAAATGGATAGCATCAACGTTAAGTATATTATAAAATATTTTTGCTCCATACCTAGGATTATAATATTTTAATTAATTGTATAATTTTATAGGTGTAATAATATTTTTATTGTCTTTTCATGGCACTAAAATAGTCATTATATGAATAGTTTCGTTACAAAAACTATTTAAATTACAGGAATAGATGTTTTACTTTAACATTGCAACGAGCTTTCATCATAAAAGACAGATTTCCTCACACCATTATTCGATGTTACATACCTGCTAACTGGAACTTCCAAAATAGAAAAAACTCCTTTAAGGTTCAAAAGTTCACACTTTGTCACTTTTAACTAGGTACCGAGAATTTGATGAAGGTAAAATTAACCGGCACTATTCGGGTTAAATTAGCGGAATCAAAGCAATCAAGCTCAATTTTCCCAATAAAAAGCCAAGTAGTGATGATGATAAGTAGTGAGTAGATGAAATAGGCACACCACCGAGAATGGACACTGACTTCTGACATTATCATTTTAGCCAATTTATATTTAACGAGGTGGATTAGAGGGCCAATACGCGTGCGACATCGCCGCTTCTCATTGGATGCGGGGACGAGTTGCGTACAAGAGCGACCAATGGGGTGGCGGCGCTGATAGAGGGCCGGCCACGTTGTTCTAAAGGGGGCGAGAAGTCTCTATACAGCTTACGGTGCATGTAAATACTGTATATCCTGCCATATCAGGCAAACCCACAATAAGGCTCAGGCAGCCTTCATCGCCCTCAAGCCTTTCTTCAATAAATAAAAATGTCAGCAACAGAACCAAACTCCACATTATTCTGCAATAATAAAAAATGAAGTCAAGTTGATTGACTTAGTAGGCACTTCCCACACATTACGGTGATACCAGTTTATTATTTTCCCATAGCATGAAGCTATAGTCTTCTTTTAAGGGGTCAATGGATTTTGAGTACGAAAAAAATTAGTTTTATGATCCCCTACCCCCCAACTACCCCAATTTCACGCCCATCCAAAAAAAAGTAGAAAATGATCAGGAACCCCTAAAACACCTAAAAACAAAGTTTGAGGAATATTTTTTTTGTTTTTCGCTAATTACTCCGCCGCCCATGCACCAATTTTCAAAATTATAGGAACATTACCTATTATGACCCCATAGCACATCGCTGCCCAAATTTCATCACAACCCATGCAGCGGTGGCTAGAAAAACGCGTACAGGCAGACCAACAGACAGACAGACAGACAGACAGTCCGACAGATAGACAGACCAACAGAAAGACCGACAGACAGACGGACGGAAATGAGTGACGTGGATTTTCGTCATGTAGACATCATAAAACACCCAAAAAGTGTATTATCTCAAAATCGAAAATTTTCGCGATCACAATACTCCCCTCACCTATCGGCGTGGAAAGTAAAAGCATATGTACAATTGTACATACGCTATTCTTATATGGGGCACCACATTCATGAGACTCCTGAAGTCTTCCCTGAAAATTCCCTGGTACATAAGGAACAATCAAATTCTCAAGGAGATTCCTATCATCTCTCCCACACAGGCTGCCCCTCAATCCGCAGCTCATCTCCACAAGACATTAAAAACCATCCAAATCCTGCTGTTTCCTCCCTTATAAGGTTCTTCCAAAGGCTTACGATAGGGTCAAACGCCCTTGTTACCTGTTAGGTAACTAGTCGTGATTAGTAAAACACCCCCTCTTCAAAAGTCGTTAACCCGCTCCTAAACCCCGACTAAAGCCAACTTCCAGCCTCGCTTATGCGTGAAACTTCTCTCGGTCTCCTCAAAGCCGAGAGAGCCTCACAAGTTCCCATAACGTGTGTGTTATCGACCCCATATAAGGCAAAACTTCACAGTTAAACCTCTCGCGGGGGGGGGGGGGGGGGTAGTTGGTAGGCGCCAGCAGGCTCCACCACCTGCTGGAGAATCCAACACTACTACCTGCACTTTCATCGCGGGTGTCTTTTGAAGATTTCTCCTCCTCGTACTTCAACTTCAAACAAACAAAAAATAAAAATAAATATAAAAACTGTACAAATAAGCATCCTATCGAAGATGAAGTCTTCTAAATAAATAGTATCTGAGAGCTGACGTATTATCTAAGAGCCATATATGCCTAATAATGAAATTAATCAAGATCTAAGTACCCCAACAGACATTTCTGAAAGGCACTCACTCATGGTGGAAAGTACATACTACCATTTTTAGAAAATAAATCGTTAAAGCTTATACACTCATTCTCTCAGTCACTTGAGGATGTCACTTCCCTACTTCGTCGCGCCAGTTTGGAGGAGCGTTACGATGATCTGGGAAGGGGTGTTTTGTTTTGTTAGCAATAGGAAAATTCTGGAGATAGGCATGTAATAAATGATCTGCTAAGCTTAATTCACATATACACGTTGGTTGCACCTATTGGTTGAAATATGCAAAATGAATTGGCTCTTAATTGGCGCCAACCAGGAACCAGGGCCGTTCCTAGGTACATGCAAACTTGCCCCTCGGGAAGACTCAATCAATATCTGTCAAGTGGGAAGGTGAGTAGTCCACTGCACTTAGGCCACAGCTGGCCCATTGTGTATCCTCCCAGGGAGTTGTTTCCTCAGGTCGTTGTCCATCCTGCCAATTTTAGGAAGATGAACAAGTGGGTAGGGGACATTTCCCTTATGTGGACAGGTGTAGCCAAGACACGCCGAGCGCACACTCTCTAACAGAAGATAACTCTGGGCACTCACATATTTATGACGTGTGTTCCACAGTTTCATCTGCGCTTTCACACATTCTACATATCGATGTGTCACTTAGCCCTATGAGATGGTATTTCCTGATTTGACAATGGCCAGTCAGGAATCCTACTATGAGACGTAGGTTTGACCTGGTCATCGCCAAGTACCTACCTACTTCTTGGATATTGTCAATGTATGTATGGGAGTGTTTTTTGCTATTTCCGAATTGTGGTTGTCGACATTCCAAAAAGGTTACATACTCATAATCCCAAAATTCATTGGTCAGCAGCCTTCATCTTGGCTAGACCGTCCGCTATTCGGTTCCCATTGTTGTTGTTGTGCCCTTTAACCCATCTCAGGAGAATATTGCTTTTGTCTGAAGCATGGGCCAAAGATTGATGGCATTCCATTGCTAGCCCTGTTGTGTAGCGGTGTCTTTTCAGGGTTAAAACTGCTTGTCTGCTGTCGGTGCAGATTATTACAGTCTTTCCAGATACATTTCTGCTGGTTAGTTCATTTGCACCTACCGATATGCCAGCTAGTTCCGTTTGAACGACACTGGCATTTTTACCCATATTCCAACTAAGGGAGCGCCCATGGGCCGCTCTGGCTTGGTAATATGAGAGAAATATACAACTGTTTTTCGTCTTCAGCCATTTAGGTGTGATGAATTAGTTAAAAATGGTATCAAGTTAAGAGTAAAAGCGATATCCTCGACTAGACTTTTTGAAATTGCCGAGGTTTACTCGAACGATCCAAAAATGACTTGAAATCAAAAAATATGGCGGAACCGCTTTTATGAAAAATTAATGTCGCCAGTAAAATGTTGCAAAATCCCAAACTATATCAACATGTGTTGATGCTTTACAAAATTTAGTAGCGTACATGCATAGAAAATAAACGAAATAGACCAAGCATTTGATTCTTTTCTTCAGGACATTATGCCGAAGAATTAAATAGGTAGGTATAGAACCAGAACTTCTCAAAGCCGAAAACAAAAGAAAATCTACATTATTTGATTATGAAGCCAAAGAGGATACAATTATAGACCCAAAACAAAAACTCAAAATCAGTTTTTATTTTATAATTTTGGGTCAAATAAAAATGTCATTAGAAGAAAGATTCGTACTTTCAGGAGAGTGTATTAACTTTGGCCAATTTTTGTGATATGCCAAATGAAATGCTACGTAAATATTGTGCAGATTTGGAATTAGTTTTCAAATAAAAAAATACAATACAATTATAAGACATAAAATATATGGAATAAAATTATTTCATGAAACAACAGATTTAAAGAACCTTTTCAAAAAAAAAGAATGACCTCTTGCCTCTGGCAGTATTAAGATTTATTGCAATGAATGAATTGTCAGCTTTCTTTCCTAATCTTTTCACTGTTTTAGTAATTATTTCAACTTTACCCATTAAAGTCGCCTTCGGAGGCCGTTCATTTTCAAAATCAAAGTTAATTGAAAATTATCCAAGATCTTCTATGTCCCAAGAAAGATTGGCAGATTTGGCGATTATCTCAATCGAAAAACAAATATCAGAGGAATTAGATTCAAGGCATAAAATTGATGAATTTGCTACTAAAAAAGCTAGAAAAGTTTATCTTTAAGTAGGCTGGGTATCTCCATAGATAATGTCCAATGATATGAAGGGACTGGAATAAATTGATTTTGATATCTATTAGAGGTTCACTTTTTTGTTTTATTTTCCTTTTAAATGTTCATTCTTTGTTGCTTGATTTTATTTTTAGTTCCATCGCTATTTATTATCGTAAACCCTGCGTTTTTAGTTTTATTGTTGTATTTTATGAGCTGTGAGCTGATGGTTGAAGATTTTGGAAATGTATTTTTAGAAAAGTAGATTCATATTTTCATATTTTGACTTTTATATCTTTTTAATAAACCAGAATAAATTTATGTCTTATAATTTTTATATAAATTCACAATAAATATAGGTACCAAATAAACAATACTTCAACAAAAAATAAAGGATATTTTAAAGATCAAAAATTAATATATAGATAGATTTTGACTTTTATACGACTATAGGACGAGTTGAAATTATTTTAACTTTTTTTACTTTGGTTTCAAGGGCATCGACTGGTGCGGTCGTTAGCCTCGTGCTTTGTGTAGGCTTTATTACTGTTTCCTGGCGCCACTCTACGTACAGCTTTATCCGATATCGTATTTAATGTGACGGCTGACAATTTCCATGATTTTGTATTTGAAAATGGTGATTCAGCGAGCGCATTACGAGAATTATTCAATAAATGATATTCTTTTATCTGTCTTATGGATGAGAAAGAAGTAAAGAGGACTGAGACATTTTTTCCTATCTCAAATAAGGATACATGGTTGATACACCCTCCATACAAATTTTGCAGCTAACATATGTTTTCATGATGAAAATTTTTTCAACTACCTATCTGCAAATTTTCAACTTCAGTAAAATACCCAAAAAATGTTTGCGAGTTTCGTAGGCTCTCAAAATCTTAGATTACGGAGTCGCGTCAGCTAACATACATTTTCTTCATCTATATACGGAAAATTAATTGCCAGGAACTGTAAATTCTCAGTATAATCACCTCCCCGACAGACAAACTCGTATACACTCGACGAGCTAGCAGGTAAAGAACCCTAAAAATAACGGCATGCATATTTGCATAACATAAATAAATAGCAATTTTGTTTCGTTTGATCTCTCCGGGTTTATTGTTATAGTTTTGAGTGAATTTTGGGTTCTAACAATGCAGAAGTTTGAAAAGACTATGTTAAACAATTCCACAAGATTGAAATCTTGAGGATTTGTGTAAAAAAATGTCTAACCTATTCGAGTTCGTTGACGTACTACAACCCTACAGCATATGGCTACCCAAATTCCATCACATGTATGCAGCGGTTACAGAGTTTACGAGGTTATAAAAGCTTTACCAGACAGACAGTCCGAGGGAAAGACAGACCGGCGAAAATGAGTGACGTGGATTTTTGTTACCTATGTAGATATCATAAAACGCCCAAAAAGAGATCACATTACTCTTCCTCACCTATCGGTGTGCGAAGTATAATGTAGTTGTGGACGATAATAATTCAAAAGCGGATAATTTGCTGTAATATCGCTTATTCAATCTATAAACGATTCCGTGTGAAACCACTTTCAGATACCACCATAATAACCAGAAGAAGTCACCCTTAATTACCCACCACACCGGTGAAGAGGGGGTGAACAAGAGTGGGTTTCGCTCTTTAATAGAGGGTGCGATAAATATACGAGGTGATCTCCAAAAGTGTTGCTATAGATTATAGATTTTATCACAATCGGGCACACTATAGGTATTCGACCTTTCCATAGGTATCACAGTCGTAGCTACGGGCGGGGAGTTGGTGGGTTAGAATCCTCCTCCCTCCCATGGAAAAAATGTGCGTTACATTTTTGAAATGAATAAGGGCTTCCGCCTCCCCTTTGGTGATCACGTGGTAATATTTAAGACTACCCACTCCCCCTCCAACATCACGTGTATTTTTAGTACCTACAAAGAATCTTAAAATTTTCGAATATAATCCTTGAATACTGGTATATAGAATAATCTCTTATTTTACTCTGAAATTAAGAACCAGGATAAAAATGTCTAGACAGAAAGGTTGCAGGTTGTTTTTGATTCGCATCCAAAATTATTATATATTTGATGAAAACATAAATACACGTGATATCTTACTAGACCCTGTCTCTCTCCTTGTGATGTTTCGTGATTTTTGTCATTTTGTCACCCCCCCCCCCCCATCCAAGCGCCACGTGATTAATGGACGACCTGCTTCTGGGATGCCGTTTTCTCAATATTGACGACGTAGTCATGCTATAACATGTTGTTGATTTTGATCCCCAAAAGCTTGATGGAAGGTGACTCGCCTATAGGGTGACCCTGCATTTCCACAGTTGGTAAGCCAACGTGAGACTTCTTTGTCAGTGTTGTTGCCTGAGTTTTCTGTACATTAAACTGTACTTTATTTACTAATTACCACTCGACAATTGTTTCGATATATACGTTGATCTGTGAGGCATGTTGCTGTCGCCGACGTACCGTCTCTTGGGATGATAGTGGCTTGCCTGGTTCCATGCACGATATTAATGTATTGAAGTCTGCGAAACTGTAGATTGGATTGGATGTTATTACCAGTAGCTCGTTGGTGTATAGCAAAAACAGTATAGGTGATACTGGCGTTTATTGAAAATACGTCTGATGAACAGCCTCCGACTACAACAAGCAGAGATCCATCGTTCAAAAAGCGATTCAGCTACTGGCGCAGGCCAGGTCACCCGTAGGCCTATGCTTACGAAAGCCATCATACTGGCGATCATTTATTATATTATTGTTATCTAGGTATTTCAGTAGGTGTGTATTAATGACAGTCTCCATAACCTTAAATATAATTCTGAGAAGAGTCATGGGTCTATGTTTGATGGGATCGGTGTTTTGTCTTTCTTAGGAATGGGTTGTAAGCAGCCAGTCTTCCATGCAGCGGTTTGAAGAGCTTGCAAAGAATAGCAGCAAGCTCAGCGGCACAGCGTTTGAGGACAATGGCTGGATTAGGTTTCTTCGTTTTTGTTTTTTGGAGGATGTTTTTTTCATCTCGATGTTGAAATTTGACCTCTGTCATTCTTGTGTTCACGTTTATGGATATACGCAATTTTCGGGATTTTTTTCACTTACGATAATTGATCGGGATCCCGGGATTGCATTCATAGACTCCAAAAAGTCGATTTTCCAGCGCTACCCTCGTATATTCTTATTTAATTGGTGTTGAGGCAGGTTCCACTATTCTCTTTGCGGGTATTCGTCCTGTGATGGATATATGAGGATATGTGCGACGTACGATGCTGGTCACGTGGATACAGAGCTGCGGGTACACATCGATTTTTTTCTTGTGGGAAAACTAGCTCGCCTACTTTGATTTTGGAAAAAGATATGGGCAATAAGCTGTGCTTCATAGGTGGTGTCAATAGACAAAAGTGCAAACAAATGCCGACCCACATACATACTACATAGGTATATGTTTGCCCTATAGGAAAAATGGTGGGAATTTTGTGGAAGGCGGAATAATTATTGTTTGCTTTATGATTGCTGCACTACCCAAAATCTGATATTAGAAATTTTGTTTGGGAATGAAAACGAAGAAGAATAGGCTAACAAAATGTACACTTTTTTCGGTTTAACTATATTAGTTAACCACAGTTTAACTTTAACAACTAAAGCCTTGTACTCACTAGTAGACATGTTGCGCGATTTGGTCTCAGAGACGTGTTTAAGATTGTCTAGGTAGGCATGTCTATAGCCCAATTGCCGTCTACGGGCATGTTGCGAGACCAAAAATCGCAGGTCTATGGTCTCCCGACAGGAATGGGAGACTTCATGCAGCTTTAGACATATTGCGCAACATTTTGACAGTGTGGACATCAACAACAGTTTAGAGAAGAGACATCCCAGTCTGTCTGTGGTCTGTCTGCAACTACCGAGTGGTATGGTTCGACTGTTTTGTATTCGGCTCTGGTGTGGTTCGTTATTTTTGTTTTTATACAGTGCTTTGTGAAAATGTGGTCGAACAAGGTTTTAAACTAATAGAAAACATATTAAATATAAAACGTCTATAAATAATATTAATTATTTTAGTTACTCCTAAATTTACATATTGTTTTAATGCCGAGATGAACGCATTGTAAACTTCTGGCATCATTTTTGATATAGCCTGTTTAGATATTCTGAAGGTGTACATGAGGCTCATGAATGAGTCTGCAGTTGCTAGGAAACGGAGTGTGACTGCGAGTGGAAGAGAAGCTAGGATTGTTACAGGGGGGGAGAAGAAGTGCAGTCACTTAGCTTCGCCCGCGGTGCAACCACCCCCACATCGGAATATTTCCGGGAAACTAGAAATAGATTCCCGGAAACAGGCGACTCCAAATGACCTCACGGTTCCGTCACTAGGCTGATGTTCTCGGTATCTCGTAAGTGACAAATTGGATTAATTAAAAGTAAAAAAATGCTCAATGGCTCTTCCAGGATCAAAAGATTCCGGAGGTAAAATACCTGGCCGTTCGGATCTCCGGGTGCCAGGTGGTCCGGGGGGAACATTAAGCGAAGCAAGCCACTATCATCCCAGGAGACGGTACCGTCGGCGACAGCAGCATGCCTCACAGATCAACGCAGATATCAAAACAATTGTCGAGTGGGGATTAGCAAATAAGGTACAGTTCAACGTACAAAAAACTCAGGCAACAACACTTACAAAGAAGTCTCACAATGGCTTACCAACCGTGGAAATGGAGGGTCACACCATAGTCGAATCACCTTCCGTTAAGCTGTTGGGAATCAACATCAACAATAACATGTCCTGGCACGACCATGTCGTCAGTATTGCTAAAACGGCATCCCAGAAGCTTGGAGTTTTGTTCCGCTGTAGGAAGTTGTATACACCAGAGCAACTGCTGCTGCTCTACAAGGCACAGATCCGACCATCGCTGGAGTATTGCTCCCATGTGTGGGGATGCGCTCCGAAGCACTCTCTAAAGCTTCTGGACACTATCCAGAAAAGAGCGATTAGACTAATCGATACGCTTATCCTCACAAAGGACCTCTACAGCTTGGAACATCGAAGGAGGGTGGCTGACCTATCCCTGTTTTACAGATTCTATCACGGAAGATGTTCGAGTGAGCTCTCTCGGATAATAACACCACAGGTCGTCCGAATCAGGGACACTAGAGAAGCTCTGCGAGCTCATCCTTACGAGGTCGAGGTCCTTACTCCCCGAACCAGTCTCCTCCAGCATTCCTTCTTTTGGAGAACTTCGACTCTGTGGAATCAGCTGCCGGAAATTTGTTTCCCGACGGCTACAACCTGCAGCGTTTCAAACCTAACGTGAACCGATACTTATCCTGTCGCAGCGCTTCTACAGCGCCATAGGCTTTCAGCCTTTGCGGGAGGCCGACCGTAAAAAAAAAGTAAAGTCATCTGCGAAGAAGTTTGTGGGTAGAAAAACGCGACAGACAGACAGACAGACCGACAGACCGACAGACCGACAGACCGACAGACCGACAGACCGACAGACCGACAGACCGACAGACCGACAGACCGACAGACCGACAGACCGACAGACCGACAGACCGACAGACCGACAGACCGACAGACAGACAGACCGACAGACAGACAGACAGACCGACAGACAGACAGACCGACGGAAATGAGTGACGTGGATTTTCGTTATGTAGACATCATAACATGCCCAAAAACCGTATTATCTCGAAATCGAAAATTTTCGCGATCACAATACTCCCCTCACCTATCGGTGTGGGAAGTAACAGGACAAAAAATAAAGAGTCAATATAAGGTAAACAAAGTTTTGAGATTTTTTTAAATCTTTTTTTTTTGTCGATAAACTGAAAAATTTTTAGTTTTACTATCTGTGTACAGGGATATTCCGCTAATTAATTAAATATTTTGTATTATATCTGGTATTGTCATCCTTTGTTCCGTCTAAACTTACAAATTGATTTTTTGTCATATATTTTGCATTTTGATATAAGGCCATCCCAGGTGTAGCTGAAATTTCAGTAAACAGTTTGCCTTCTAACATATGAGGCTTTATTGATGGACCAGCAAAAAGTGTTAGAGTGAGTGAGTGAGTGAGTTTATTTTGTATTATCTTTCACATCATAGGTGATGGGAGTATTTTATAGTATACAGGGTGATCCAATAACCGCGCGGTGCTCTCTAGCGGCCATACCGTTTAAACTAGACGAAAATGTTTCAAATAAAAAACGTTTCTTTTCAAACGCTCTACATTTAGAAAATAATTTCAAAGATGGCGGACTTCCGGCTATACCGGAAGCAGGTATCCACTTTCTTATTTTTAATGGAACACCTTGTATATTATAACGTTTTTGAATTCAGCATCGATTTTTAGGTCCAGTTTGTAAACCATTGTTTATGTCTACGAAGCCTGTTTTCAGAGTTATTCACCAATTTTTACAAAATTTGACGTTTGTAGTACTTTACAAGAAACGTTAATATCTCGGAAACTAAACGCGATAGAAAGATGCGGTTTTCGGTTTTTTCAAATGGGATGGTATGAAAAGTTTCACATCGGTGGATGCGAAATTAAATTCTCTTTTGCTTTTATCTAGGCACATGTGGTTCTATCTATGATGGTTCTTAAGATATTAAATAAATTTTACGGTTTTGTAATTATTGCGTAGGAATTCGAAAAATCGTAGGTGGCGTGGCCCGCAGACGAAACAATTGGCAGGTAAACCTTTGCTGAAAACCCCCTTGACAAATCTTATGACGTGTCTCGGCATTTTTTCTTTTAGTCAGTGGTTTTCGATTAATCCGTGGTGGGAAGTTTTCAAATGAACACCCTATATATTTCAATGAATAGGGTATAAAAGTATGCTTTTCACCGGTGCTAAAGTTTTGAAATTTGAAACAATAAAAATAGTGGCTGTTTGCATGAGCGCTGAAAAGATATATTTACTAATAACTTGAATAACTTACATATTTGTCATCGCCCATGATGAACAACTGAGCTCCGGGGTCAAATATTTTGTCCTTGGATAGTTGAACCATGTTTATATTCACTGGAAGTAACTCACATGAAACACCTCACGTAACGCCACCCATCTCACCGACACAACACTTTCAGGTTAGATGTAGCAACAACCCCTATGGAAGCAAACGCTGAACTGGTCGAATTAAGGAAATTAACAGATATATTATGTCAATTAAGGCATTTAATAAACAATATACTTCAACGAGAAGATACTTGAATATAAACGGTGTGTGATGTAGTAGCTCAATCGGCCATAAGTGAATTTATCAATTTACCCAATTTTTCCCTATTAGCGACAATTACTATTAGTGTGTGCAGCTATTAGTGACTCTGCCTCTGCCTGTGTGTGTATGTTAGTTTAACCAGTTGAGATTCCTTAATGCAATTCAGCTCAATATTGTCCAATTGTTACTATTAAAACATTTTACACAGTTAATGTGCCTTCAGTCAAATATTGTCTTTTATTCGGGAGGGTTGTCCCTCTTTGATAGCAACTCGAAGAAAATTGTGGTGGAACAAGCAGTACCAGTAGTGCAAACGTCTGTCCATCTATGTTTAGCAGTTTCTAAGTTGGGACTAATGTAGCGCCATCATTGCTGCAGTGGTAGTGCGTCAAAATCCTCTAAGATGCCCTTGTTTAAAGTGATGTTCTTAGTGCTCCTGGCAGTGCTTAAAGTGCTATAAGAATGAGGTGGTGTGGTAAAGTTGGTTCAACTATATGACTGTAGCCAAGCTTTCCAGTTACTAGGCTCTTTCACTGCAGAAATCAAAAAGTAGGCAGTCCGTGATGTCGACAGCATATTGTGGTACCATCGCTCAAAATGCAATTTTGAGCCGAAACGGAATCTTCTCTTCTTATGACGCCATCTCCTTTCGAAGGTTGGCGATCCAAATAGCTAACGTAGTCCTAGATACGGCCATGTGAAAAATGTCAAGCGATTAGCAACCAAACCATCTTCGGATGTCCTTCAACTCAGACCTTTTGCGCCTGCCGACAGACCTTTTTCCTTGGACTTTTCCTTCTGTAGTCAGTCGCAGAAGTTCGTATTTTTCTCCACTCATGCTATGAACTATATAAGTTGATTTTCGTTGCTTGATGGTCAGCATGAGTTCTTTTTGTTTCTTCATACGATTAAGAACTTCAGGACTTCCTTGGTATTCTGAGTATACGGCGCCGACGGTAAATGTACAGGGTGTCCCATTTTGGGCACTTTTACGAGGTATCTCGGTTATTTTTGAAGGTAGAGAATTGCGGTTTTCGCGACGGTGTGCTACTTTTTTGTGAAACTAAAGATGCCGTCAACAAAATTATCATGGCCCCCTTGGTTTTTGAGACACAGGCTAAAATCGAAAATTATCGATTTTGGGACCACCCTCATGACTCGGTTGTCTTTTATCTTATTGAAAAGTTTAAAAAGAGTCTTATAGGATTTTTCCTGCAAAATCCAGTGGCGTAGTTTGATTTTTTCTTCCTCTAACCATTTTTCAGTTATGAAGCAAACATATATTTTTTAAATGGAATACCCTGTATATTATTTTTGAAGTCAATCGGAAATAATTCAGGCTTTTCAAAAATATATTATATTATTAAGTTGTTTTGAAAATTATGCTCAAAATTTGATTTTTCCATTTTTTACTTTATTTGTAGCAGTAGGCCATGACTAATCTATAAAAAATAATACCCAAATAAACAATTATTAAGATACAAGATACTCAGTACCTATTAACTACTATTTGTGATAATGTTCAATAAATATTACTTATTTTAGTCCATTATTACATTACTTAAAACCAAACAACATTATATCTGAAGAATATCAACACAATATTAAATTTGAATTTGAATCTAAATAAAAAACTAAAAACATCGAGGAGCTTTTAGAGATGTTGGTTCAAGTTGGAGACTTTTTTCTCGAATGCAAATCTATGGCACAATTTCTTATTCTTTTAATGGCATGTTATTGGTCTCTTTCGTGTTATGGTGATTAAATATTCCCAAACTTAGATCCTGTGCAAATGTTGAAGTATTTTAAACTTGTATGGATGGTTATTGTATTTTTTTAGAATTCTTTCTGCAGTTCATTTTGGTACCCCTAGGCGTTGCTTCTATGTAACCTAATACGTTTGTGTCTCTTTGCTCCTTATTCTCCTTGAAATAAGTTTTAGGACGTGGTTGAATAGAGGATTCGTACCTAACTATATTTATTTTTAGACGAGCAAATATGTCTAGAAATGGTTGCTGTCTCTCTGGGTATTTAAGCTGCCCTAATTGTAATATAATAACTAAAATAAAAACACAGAAAGAACAAAGCTATATTTAATAAAAATATAAATAAAAACTGACAGTCTCGCAAATCCTTTACAGATTTGCTTTTTTTTAATAGATGAGTCACAGCCCACTATCTACTCAATATTATAATAATACAATCATCACATTAGTGAGACATTGTTATTTAAAAAAATGTATTTTGATTCTGTTTTTTCGGATTTGAGTAGCATGTCTCTTGTAGAGTAATAACTGCTTAGATGCTTATCATTTATAGTTGATTAACCATGGCCTACTGCTACAAATAGAAGTAAAAAAGGAAAAAATCAAATTTTGAGCGCAATTTTCAAAATAACTTAATACTAATATGCAGGCACGTATCCAGGATTTGGTTTTTGGAGGGGGGTCCAGATTATGGGTGTCACTTGGTTGACCTTCCGGGGAGGGTCCAGACTAGAGTTGCCTTAAATTTGCGGGGGGGAGGGGGCTGCAAATTTGTGGATTCCATTTTTTAGACGGCATTTTATAACGTTTCGGGCGGGGGGTCCGGACCCCCTGGACCCCCCCTCTATATACGTGCCAGCTAATATACATGTTTCAAAAGCTTGAATTATTTCCGATTGACTTCAGAAGTAATATACAGGGTGTTCCATTTAAAAAAATATATTGTCACGACGGCCTCTTTTTCTTCACCAAAGAATCAAACTCGACGTAACTTTCACCGTTTTACTTCACAACTCGATACAATATCTCTTAACCTTATCTCAGGTACAACTCAACTCAACTGAACTGAACTACCACGCTACCCGTGGCGCCTTATATATACTTCATCGAACCATCTAGAGAATTCGATGACATTTCTAGAATCCATCCGTCATTCTCGAAAACTCTAGATGATTCGATGACGTTTACACTTCAAAGATCTAACGTAGCACTTTGACTTTACATCTTGCATGACAACCAATGACAATTAATACAAATACACGAATACCATAATATACAGTATGTTACAATATGTTTGCTTCATAACTGAAAAATGATTAAAGCAAGAAAAAATAAAACTACGCCACTAGATTCTACAGAAAAAATTCTATAAGACCCGTTTTTAAACTTTTCAATAGGATAAAAGATAACCGAAATACAAGGCTGGTCCCAAAATCAATAGTTTTCCATTTCACCCTGTATCTCAAAAACCAAGAGGGCCATGATAATTTTGTTGAAGGCATCTTTATTTTCACAAAAAATGGCACACTGTCGCGGAAACCTTCAAAAATTACCGAGATACCCCGTAAAAGTGCCCAGAATGGGACACCCTGTACGTTTAAAAGGCATCTATTCATTTTCTGCTGAAGCATCTTTAGTCCAACTCTCGCATTCGTACAGGAGAACCAAGAAAACGTATCATCTGACCATGCATTTCCGAAGTTTTAGGGTCAAATCCTGACCTTATGAAAAATCTCCGGGAGGTCCGGGCCCCCCACAAAACGTTAGGTAATCCAAAAAAATTCACACGTCCAACACTTTTTTACAAGCCTAATCTGCAATCTGCACACATACCCCCCTCCCGAGAACGAGTATTGTGTTTTGCTGATGAAGTCGTCCCAGGTCAAAAATTTAAACGTGCCAACCCTAACCTGGACCTCTCCCCCAGCCAACTTGAACCAGGATACGTGACTGATCCTGACCGTTGTAATTTAGTATTTTGGAATACTAGAGAGATTCTATAGAATACTTTCTCCATAAGAATCAAGTTGCCAACACCATCCGGAAAAAATATTTGAGACTGTTGTGGTATAATACCGTATACCAAAACCTGAAGATGACGCACTTTTAGCGTCGAAACGTCGAAAATTATATATTTTTTAAATATATCATTGCCCTTATCCCAGGATTTTATTAGAAAATGTTAATAATGAGATTAGCCTGTACAGGTGTCTTGGCAAAGACCACTTTAGTTTTTGCGTATTTATAACGAGGCCAAAGTTTTCACTATATCGAACAATATGATCTATTATCCTTGACAAGTCCTGCGCATTCTCACCTAACACAACACAACAGAATGCCTAACCGAAATATTCAAAGTCATCTTTAAGTTTCGACCGAATTGCTAACCAACTTATATAAATGATATGAAATTTAGTTAAATCTTCATTATACTATGAAATCTAGCATTTTATTAGTTTGGTTAATGATTATTGTTCGAAAAGATTGAAAATATAATTCTGAAATTATTATATAATTTTTTGAATATAGCCTAGGTGAAAAGTTATAAACAAAGAAACTCATGAGTCTACAACATATCGCCATTTTTTAGCCTTTATTCAGATTCTTTAAATATGTTCTTACCCAATAGCCGACATAACAATCATGATGGGGTGCGACCTCAAGACGCAAAAATCAAACTCGAGAAGTAAACTTTAACATCCAACGCACAGTCTTTAACACGAACGTAGGACAGAGTATTGTAATCGCAAAAATTTTGAGGTACTCCATTTTCTTTTGGTGATGTCTACGTCACTCAGTTTTGTCGGTCTGTCTGTGTGTCTGTCGCTCTGTGGCACAGCGTGTTCTGATTAACAGAGTCATTGATTTTGATGAAATTTGTTGTGAGATGTAATTTTCGATTTTGAGATAATGCACTTTTTGGCCGTTTTATGACGTCTGTATAACGAAAATCCACGTCACTCATTTCCGTCAGTCTGGATGTCTGTCTTTCTGTCGGTCTGTCTGTGCGCGTTTTTCTAGCCTCAAAATCTCAGTAACCGCTGCATGGATTGTGATGCAATTTGGGTACAGATACGCTGTGGGGGCTTAGTCGGTAATGCTGCTGTAAATTTGAAAATTGGTGCATGGGCGACGGAGTAATTAGCAAAAAACAAAAAATTTAAAATACTCCTCAAACTTAGTTTTTAGGTGTTTTAGGGGTTGCCGATCACTTTAATTTTTTTTGGGTGGGGGTGAAATTGGGTGGTTGAGGGGTGGGGGGCTGTAAAACTCAAAAATTTGTTGTATTCATAATAGGCTGTCCATTGACATGTGAAAGGACGACCTAGCGGCATAATAGCATTTGTTAGGTCCATTGCTTTAGATCATTCTGTATTGCGTAACCTAGAATTGCTTTTAATAAAATTTCGACACAGGATTGTGATGATCTAACATGCGTATGGTTTCTAGGTGATTTTGAAGTTCCTGATCGTTTCGTTTCATCTAGTTGAAGTTTGCAGAATAAATATTGTATCGTCCTAAAACTATTTGCGATACTTTTTGTGTTGGATGTCTTTTTGTGGGCGGGCGGACGGTCAATCAATTAGCTGCAAGGGGATTTCAGACTATAACTTCATGCAATGGGAAAGTAATAAAATATTTAGTATCACCGTTATGTGTGGGAAGTACTGAGTCAACTTGATTCCATTTTTGATAATAATTATTACCGTATTGATAATAATAATTATTAAAAATAAATAAAAAATAGTACAAAAATGACATATTCATACGTTTTTTGAGCCTAGATATTCAGTGACAGAATTATATAGGTTACTTCAGAAACGTGATTTCATTTTTCATTTCTATTTCTATCAACTAGCTTCTTTCAAATGTGATGGGATTTTATAATAGTCTTAGTCCCATGAAGAAAGGAATCTTTTCAAAAGCATGAATGATTCAAGCTGTTTTGTTGAAACGTTGAAACATATAATGTACAAATAAGACCCAACTGTCATTGGTTTAAGGGATCTAAACACATTTCTACGCAAACATACCTACTACATACCTTAAAGCTTTATTTAGTGGCATAAATGTATTTTCCAGGTGAAAGGATAACTCTAAACTGATGTCTAAACAATCAACCCTTAACTTAATTCAGACGAAACATTTAGATAGCAGAAATACAATAATGTTTCTTGATTTGCTATCTTGAACTTTACTTCCTGCATCTCTGGAGAATACTTGCATCCTTAGTTTTGATATCAAATAACTTTCATTATATGATATGTCATCCTGGAAGTAACGTTAAGGATAGGAGGCACCGTGCTTGACCTATTCCAAAGCAATATATTAGCCGTGAAGTACGGACATACTGACTTTCGTCATGAGCATTTTTTGTGTAGGTTTTGTGTGGGGTCGGCAAAAGAGGTCAAAGGTGGCCAACTTGCCCATCAGTTCTACTATTCCTACTACTACTATGACTAGGGTGAAATAATTATTACAATCATTCAGGCTCATAGCATAGGCGTAGTTAGATGGGGGCTTGGGGGGGCTAAGCCCCCTAAGAATAAAATTAGCCCCCCCAAAAATAATTCAAATCAGTAACGTTCTGCTAAATTTATTGTACCTAGGACGGGGGCTTAAGCCCCCCAGATCCAAGGACTTAACTACGCTTATGACTCATAGTCGCATTATACGAAGTAAGGTTGGCTTATTATTTTTATAACTCGGGAGAGATATGTCATAAGCATGCATAACTGACATATAATTTTCCGAGTAATATTAGGTGATCTATCACATCAAAAGCTTTGCTAAGCTCCATAAAAACCAATCCACTGTTTTGGGTCGTTCAGACATTCGTAGATTACCGTTTTGTAGATCTGCCTTTGTGAAATCAGTACTGATAATTACTGGAAACGTTTTGCTGACTCGCAAATTCTACAATTCTGTCGAGGATCACTGTTTCTAGTATTTTTGATATAATAGACAAAAGCAGAGCTATAGACCGAATCCTTTGCAAGTCACAAATATCACCATCTTTATTCAGAGGAAAATATGTTTCGACCTTAAAAATTGCAGCAAATGTGTCAGTGCTTAATAATAGTATGTTCTGTAACAAGCACAAAATGATGCACATTTTGCACGAGATTGAAAGTTTGCCACAGGACCCGAAGGCAATACAAATGGGTGCAAAATTGCTATTTTATGCGAGTTGCATGCTATACAACCACAATTATAAAAATAGATGCAAATAAAATATGCAAATATATTATTTACTCTTTCGGATCCATAAAAATACGAAATTACCTAGTCATTAGCAGAGCCTAAACAAGACTTTGCGTTTGGTTCTGTTTTTCACTCCAAATATAGGTTATGAACCCGTTTGCACATTTTCTTCGATATTTCTAGCAATTAATTTAGTGTTGTTAAATTTGCTGCTTCTGCTATACTTGGAGATGTTAATTCCAAGCAACTATCATTATCACTTTCCATATTAATAGTCTGATTTCTTGGAAATAACTACGAAATTATCTGTAATGCACAAATTGTAACAAACTGATGACATTTGTCATTCGACGTTATGTTCTCTAAGCCACCTGAGTTTTTGTTATCAAAAACAACAGACAAACACGAAATACTACATATTGCATTTGTTGCTTAGTAACAGATACAAAGTGAAATTCAGTACAAAATGTAGCTTGTTAATTTAATTAACAACCTTGATGTGACAATTTATCGAAAAAAAATATTAGTTATGTAAATCCTATGAATTGGTAGCATTTTTTATAAAACACGATTTCGGATTTTCTATTCCAAGTGATTATTGATATATTTATGTTAGGTATAAATTTCTATTTTGGTATTGAATAAAGATGAGATCAAAAAAATTATACGCGAACACTAATAAAAAAATGGAGTCAAGTTGATTGACTCAATACTTCCCACACATAATGATTTCAATTTAATGTTTTCCCATTACATGAAGCTATAGTCTGAAATCCCCTTACAACCAAATCATCGCCCACCCTCCCGCAAAAAAAACGTGTTGTACAACATAAAACTTTCGTAAATAGTTTCTTGCGACTCCCTCCTTAGAAACTAGGACGCCACAGTTTTCATTCTGCATGCTTCAACAAAACGATCAGGAGCCTCTAAACCGTCTAAAAGCGAAGTATGAGCTGTTTTCATACTTTTAGTTTTTTAATTATTGTTGCGCCGCCACTGACACGATTTTTCAGCCTGTTTGCAGGCGCGGCGGGTTTTGATTTTTCAATGGGGTGCAAAATGGTGAATTCTAATGTTGCTGATATAAGCAGAAAGAACAAATAAAAACGTTCACAATTATTGAGAAAACCACAAAGTGAGCTGGTAATATAGCATACCATGATATTAACTTGGAACATAAAAGACTTATGTTAAAAAATTCATTAGTGATTCCTGATTCGAGCAGTAAGCCAGGGTGATTTGAAACATTGAAATAAGCAAACTTTCCTTTACTACTGTCTTACGAGACTAAAAGCATACACTCGCGCTGTGCTGTGGCCGTGCCTTTTTGGGGTTGGCGGAGTTGGGTTACGCATCACTGTATTATGGGGTGCGTAGCACATTTTTCTTTGGGTACAAGTGCACCCTTGCACCCATCTACCTACTCACCGCCCCTGGCTGTTTGGAGGCTAATACACAACGCTGGAATGTTCCGTATTTGTTCACAAAAAACAAATTTTATACAATGATAATATAATGCTCAAGTATAAGAATGATATTATTTTACGAATAGAATAAATTAATGATGACTGAATGTGATGCGACAAAAATTTGAACAGGGATCTTGTGTACAATAATATTGTCACACCAGTGGGTCAGCTTTCTAAATCAAAATAGCCTTGGACGCAATTTTTAAACAATTACGTGCAATTGCATAACACTACAAATGTCTATGGATGACTATGATGAATTATTACACTACGATTCATATTCAATCTGTATAATCATTTATGAAAATAGTTCAAACTCAAACTCTCAAACGCATAATCCATTGTCTCAATGACTAAAATAGTACTTCGAAAATAATTCATGCCATACTTCAATTGTGCACTTTTGTATAGTTTATAAATTATTTAACAGAAATAGTTTATAAACTATTTAACAGAACTGCTGGACAACGCAGGGTAACTTCAAAAAGCTTTCGTTGTAACTACGCTGGTTCATAATTAAAACCATGTCTATCTAAATTTAAACATAAACGCTTTACTAACGTTTTAGATACCTAAGTGTTCGACAAAAGCTCAAGTAGGTAACATGTGTTGATAACACCAAAACGACGCTATATTTCGAAACTCGTCATCCCGAAGCAGGGTTTTCACCCTCCCACCCCTCGAGCGATCCCCCCCCCCCCCAAGGTCGCAAACTGAGGTGTAGGTTTAGGAGACTAATGTCTACCGTCCCACCAAATATCATTTCTTTCTGACCTTTTGCGCTCAAAATATTTTTGTAGGACTTGGACAAATGTGTTATTTAGGCAGCTGCAGATAACAGAAATATGAGAAATATTATTCTCTTAGGAGTGTCACGGTACTTTTTGATAGTGCTATGCGATAAAATTATGATTTTAGTCAAAAGATAAAGATGAAGTCAAGCTGATTGACTTAGTACTTCCCACACATTACGGTGATACCAGTTTATTATTTTCTCATAGCATGAAGCTTTAGTCTGAGATTCCTTGCAACCAAATAATCGCCACCCCCCCCCCCCCCCCCTCAAAAAAAGATTGTCTTATGCCGCTAGGTCTTTCCTTCACAGGCCAATGGACAGCCTATTATCAATACTACAAACTTTTCAGTTTTACAGCGCCCCACCCCCCAACCACCCCAATTTCACCCCCACCCAAAAAATGGTAGGAAATAATCAGGAGCCTCTAAAACATCTAAAAACAAAGTTTGAGTTGTTTTTATACTTTTAGTTTTTTTATTATTGCTACGCTGCCACTGGCACGATTTTTAACAAACATACGCGTTTTCCATCCTCACGACAGTAATACTATAAATACTGTGTCAAAATTTCATCAGAATCAAGTTAACAGTGTCCACGTTACAAAATAGAAAACGATCTAAAGCAATAAATACTCGTATGCATACAGAAGAAAGTCCCTTAGGTTCCGTAATAGCTGGGCAGTGTTCGGATGGACCTAAAAAGGTGATTTATGTCGCTAGGTCTTCCTTCACAGGTTAGTAGACAGCCTATTATGAATACAAGAAATGTTTCAGCTTTTCAACCCCCCACCCGCCAACCACCCCAATTTCACCCCCACCCAAGAAAACGCTTAAAAACGAAGTTTGAGCTATTTTTATATTTTTAGTTTTTTTATTATTCCTGCGCTGGCACGATTTATAAAAATCGTACGCTTTTTCTATCCTCGCCATGGTAGTAATACTGCGTCAAAATTTCATTAATATCAATTGAACAGTTTCCTCGTTACACAATATAGAACGATCTAAAGCAATACTCTCGTATGTTTACACCAGAAAAAATTCCTTTGGTTTCTGTAATAGACAAGGCAATGATCGGATGGACCTAAAAAAGTTACCTATGTCGCTAGGTCTTCCTTCATAGGTCAGTGGACAGTCTATTATGAAAGCAACAAATTTTTCAATTTTACAATCCCCTACCCCCCAACCACCCCAATTTCACCCCCACTCAAAAAAAAGTAGAAAATGATCAGGAAGCCCTAAAATGCCTAAAAACGAAGTTTGAGCAATATTTTTTTTTGTTTTTTGCTAATTACTCCGCCGCCCATGCACCGTTTTTCAAAATTATAGGAACATTACCTACTACGACCCCACAGCATATCGCTGGCTGTCCAAATTTCATCACAATCCATGCAGCGGTTGCTGAGATAACGAGGCTAGAAAAAAGCGACAGACAGACCGACAGAAATGAATCAGGTGGATTTTCCTTATATAGACATCATAAAACGCCCAAAAATTGTATTATCTCAAAATCGAAAATTTTCGCGATCACAATACTCCCCTCACCTATCGGTGTGAGAAGTAAAACCGCCCCTCTTTAAGGCACTGTACAATGGAAACTATTGGTCGCACAAGAAAAATGTAAAGACCAAAATTGTGGAGAATTTTACTGTCTTCATGTATTATTTGAATTTTTCTTCCCACGCCGATAGGTGAGGGGAGTTTTGTCATCGCGAAATAATACGTCTTTTGGGCGTTTGATGATATCTACATAACGAAAATCCACGTCACTCATTTCCGTCGGTCTGTCGGTCTGTCTGTCTGTACGCGTCTTTCTAGCCTCGTGATCTCAGTAACCGCTGCATGGATTGTGATGAAATTTGGGCAGCAATATGCTGTGGGATCGTAGTAGGTAATGCTAATTTTGAAAGTTGGTTTATTGGCGGCGGAGTAATTAGCAAAAAACAAAAAAACATTCAAATATTCCTCAAAATTCGTTTTTAGGCGTTTTAGCTGTTCCTGATCATTTTCTACTTTTTTTGGGTGGGGTGAAAAATATCTTTGAAATGGACTATCTATACGCACACGAACTGTCTACACTACGCTGATGCTGATTTGATTACTTCTTACAACTTCCTGATGGAAGCACCACTGGCAAGTTTACAGAATACATAACATCCACAATGAAACCCAGCATAGTAAATAACACCCCAAAAGTACCCTGAATAAGGCAGGGTGCTTATCTAGATAGAAACTATAGACATTCTAACACCCCTACCTCATTAGATAATAATACTCTTATACAATAATGTTTAAGACCGCTTTGTAACCCAAGTCTATTAAATCGTGGGAACCCCGCATATAGACGAGTACCCGTGAAAGCAATCTAACAATATTTTTGTGATAGCGAGAGTAGGCCTGTCTGGGCGCGTGCCCCTATGCAGGCAAAGTCGGAAAACGAAAGTCACCCCTCCAAAAGGCAGCAGACATATGGTGGTCAGAAGTGGATGGATGGATGTATGGCGGTATTCCGGATATCTCGACGTTTTATCTGAAGATTTTTAGAATATATTATTAAGATAATTAGGCACGAGCGAGTTTTGGGCATAAAAACTGGAATAGTGGATGTACAAATATGCGGGTTTCGAGAGCAGTTTTTTGTTCGCATGATAGCCCTTCAGAATACAGCATAAATATGAATAGTATAAGGCCATAAGGTACTTGGCGTACGTCTCTCTGTGCCTTTAGATTATTTTTGGATGCATAAGCTTCCATTATATGGGGTCGAAAAAACTGGTGTGTTGCCAATGGATAACTGATGGGTAAAACCATCATTTATTGACAAAAAAATCCTTAAAGATATGAGAAGTTGTGCTTTGTATTGATAGTTTAACCGTTGATTGAAGAAAATAGCTTCAATCAACGGTTTAACTTTTTGGCCTTTTAAGGGGCCGGTATACACAGTTATACATATGTATTTGCCATGTTTCCTAGAACTCACTTGTCTTTCAAACTACATACATACCCAGTATTTCAGATGGTGATGGTTAAGACCTTAATGAATGACAACTCTTTGCGATTTTCTCAAAAAAGTTTTTTAATGCGCAAAAAAACTCGCAATGCAAAATCATACATTCTTCAAATGTGTGTAATTTAGCAACCAAACACGATATCAAAAAAAGGCGAGATAGGTGACAAAGCGCAAGTTTTCTTCTTCAATTTGCTTTTTGAATCATTACTGTAAGTTTCAAGGTAACGTAAGGACCTTGGAAATGCGAAATTCATTTTTATAGTGACCTTTGGACCTTACCTTTGGACCTTTTGACCTTATCTTTGGATTTTTGGACTCATCTCCCCTCATGTTAGACACACATACTGGAGAAAGGGAACAGGCGGTCTCGCCTCCTCGCTAAAACGGGAATAGGTCTTTTCTTGGATTCTCAATTTCGCGCGCCCTAGACCCTTAATAGTAATTGAGCATCAAAAAATGTTGGTCAGAAACTTTATTCTTTTTTTTTGAACAAAGCATTAAGGGTCTGGGGTATAGTGTGGGAAATTGAGAATCCAAGAAAATACGTATTTTCGTCAGAAACTTTATTCTTTGTTTTTGAACAAATCATTAAGGGTCTGGGGTATAGTGTGGGAAATTGAGAATCCAAGAAAATACGTATTTTCGTGTTAGCGAGGAGGCATGCCGCCTGTTCCCTTTCTCTAGTATGTGTGTCTACGATGAGGGAGGTAAGTCCAAAAGTCCAAAGGTAAGGTCCAAAGGTAGCCGCATTTCGAAGCTCCTGAAGTTACCTTAAACTTATAGTAATTATTTAAAAAGCAAATTGAAGAAGAAAGTTTGCGCTATGTCACTTCGATGGCCTTGCTTTGATATCGTGTTTGGTTGTTAAATTACAGACATTTGAAGAATGTATGATTTTGCATTGGAAGGTTTTTTGCACGCTAAAACACTTTTTTAAAAAAATTGCTCTGAGATGTCATTCATTAAGATCTTAACTATCAACTTCTGGAATGCTGTATATGTAGCTTGAAAAACAAATGAGTTCAGTTCGAAATGGGAATCCGTGTTTAACATGGCAAATACATATGTATAAATGAAAAACTCGCCAATTATATATGCTCAAAATTATTGAAATTCTTGAATAACTTATTGCGATAGTTTACATATTATAAGTCGGTTTCCTGCTAAGCTATAACGCAATAGATCATCTCTTGAGCCCCAACGATATAAGATTTGTTTACCGAATGAGAAGATGCGCATAAAGAGGACCATACACTACATACAACACGCCTTTTCGAAAAAACAATAAGAGTTTATTTTATTTATTTATTTATTTCAATTCATTTATTTATTTCAATTTATTTATTTATTTGTAAATATTATAGAAATTTTAGTGGAAAAGGTTTCTTCAGATTTTAGGATAAATTAATGCAAGAGGTTTTAACTCAAAGAGCCGACGTTTCGGCGTTTATTTTACGCCTTCTCCAGGGCTATCGAGCACACACCTATAGCAACAAGGAATAACATATCTTTTTGCCGTCAATAAACAACAAAAAACCCCTTGCCATTTGAGGTTTTTAAGGGGATGATCCTGGGGGGCGGTGGGTGCAAGGGGATGAGACATGTCAAAAGAGTTGTCCAATTTGACAAATCTTTTGACATGTTTCGGCTTTCTTTTTTAAATCAGTGCTTTACAATAAATCCATGGGGCGAAGTTTTCAAATGAACACTCTGTACAGATGGGCAGTACTTTACTTCTACACCTTTTACTTCCCACAAAATACAAAATCTTCGATACCGAGATAATGTGTCATTTTTGACGTTTTATGATGTCTAACGGAAATAAATGTCACTCATTTCTTTCGATTTGTCTGTCTGTCTCTCTGTCTGTTGCAATTTAGCTAATCTCTGCTCTGGGGTTGTAATAGGTAATGAAGCAAAAATTGAAAATTCTAGAACTCCGCCAAATTTGGACTTCAAGCGCTTTAGGGGTTAGTGATATTTTCCATTTCCTTTTTCCAGAAAAAGAAAAGTTGGCGTGATAGGGAGGTATGGACTATTGCCATGAAAAATAACGTTCGAGATACTGTATTTTAAAAAAAAACCTATTCGAATATGGCATTTGAAGAAATATGTGTACTTTTTGATACGTATTACCTGAAACCTTTAGAAACTACTAGCTTGGTTACTTGGTCCCCGGACACGTTTCACGTATATCGTTGCAAATAGTGATGTTCTTTCCGAATATATTAACCTTTACTTGAACTAGGCGAATCTGTCTGGTCAAACAGCAACCAGAAAAGGGGTTCGTTAGGGATGTGTATTATCTCCCATGTCCCAATAAATCCCAATAAATATCAGGCAGTTAGTGGTGTTCCTCAAGGATCTGTTTTGGGCCCACTTCTGTTTATCATATATGTCTCAGATCTAGCTGATAACATGTCATGTAGAACCAGTATGTATGCAGATGACACCAAGATCTTTGGTGATCCCTCAACCCAACATGGGGACCTGATTGAAGATCTTAGTCATTTAGAGAGCTGGACTGAGAAATGGCTGCTTCGTCTCAATGTCGCCAAGTGTGCAGTACTTCATGTGGGGCATAACAACCCAAGGCTCAATTATCACATTAAGGACAGTGAGCTGACACAAGTGAATGAGCAAATGGACCTGGGTGTGTGTATCTCAAGTGATCTTAAGTGGGAGGGACATGTGAATGCTATTGTCAAAAGGGCTAATTCTACGATTTACTTGATAAGGCGTTGTTTCAAAGACATCACACCAAAAAACTTCCTCAAGGTGTATAAGACATATGTACGGCCAATCTTAGAGCATGCTGTTGTGGCGTGGTGTCCATATCTTCGGAAAGACATCGACCTTCTTGAACGTGTCCAAAGGAAAGCGACTAAAATTCCGCGAGTACTGAAAAACCATTCGTATTCAGATCGACTGAGAATCCTTAACTTGACCACTTTGGAGGAACGTAGGACGAGAGGCCAGTTGATTGAAACTTATAAAATCATCCATGGACATTATTCCTGTGATATTAACTTCTTCCACCGTAGTAACAACCTACATCTGCGAGGACACTCACTCAAGTTATCGTCTGAATTATGCCACCGACTTGGTAGGAAGAATTTTATCACCAATCACATAGTTTCCGAGTGGAATAGACTACCAGAGGAAGTGGTGACTGCTCCTTCAGTTAATGTTTTTAAAAATAAACTGGATGCTTTTCTGTGCAGCAGAGATAGTTTTTAATCAAATTTTATATAGTGTGATGCGAAATTTTGTGACTATTATGTGATGGCAGTTTACCGGCTTTTGCCGCCTACTGTCTTTTCTGATAATAATAATAATAATAATAATAATAATAACAGAATTACAAGCTCGATCATACAAAACTAAAAGCTGACTTTGAAGCGAAATATAGACGAAGGCTCACAAAGCTACTAAACTCAAAACTATCAGCTAAGAACCTCTTTAGCGCTATAAACTCTTGGGCGATACCAGTGCTAACGTATACATTCGGAGTCATAAAGTGGAGTAACACTGACCTCAACAAGCTCGACCGTCTCACAAGAACACATTTAACTAAATTTAGATACCTTCATCCGAACTCTTCAATACACAGGATATATCTTCCTAGAAAAGAAGGAGGTAGAGGCCTTTTAAGCATCCTAAAAATGTGTGAGACTCAAGTTCAAAACATCACGGAGTATTTTAAAAGATCAGCAAATCCACTCATTCAACAGCTAGTAGAACTACACGATTCGTATACACCCCTCCATTTTAACAATGAATACTCTACCCAAGAAGCGCTGTCTACAGCTGACACAATGCAGACTTGGAAAGAAAAAACCCTCCACGGAAAGTATCCATCTGAATTGAGTCAATCTCATGTCGACAAGAATAGCTCCTTAATCTGGTTAACAAGCGGCTACCTGTACCCAGAAACCGAAGGATTTATCAGTGCTATTCAAGATGGCGTCATAAGAACGAGAAATTACGAAAAGCACATATTGAAGCTCTCGCATGAAGACCGTTGCCGTAGGTGTAAAGGACCAGGGGAAACAATAGAGCATATAAGCGCTGGATGTCCTGCGCTAGCAGAAACAGAATACTTGGGAAGGCACAATGAAGTATGTAAGATAATTCACCAGCAGTTGGCCCACAAGTATAATCTGTGTAAAGACTCTACCCCTTACTATAAGTACCAACCAGCTCCAGTACTAGAATCGCCGAACGCACTTTTATATTGGGACCGACCCATACTGACGGACAAAACTGTCGACTATAATCGACCCGATATAGTATTAATAGATAAAGTTAACGCAGAAGGCACCATAGTCGACATAGCTATACCGTTGAGACACAACGTATGCAAAACAGAAGGGCAAAAGGTCTCAAAATACCAAAACATAGCGTGCGAGCTCCAAAGAATGTGGAAATTAAAGAGCGTCAAGATAATACCATTGGTGATAGCGACAGATGGAATAGTGTCAAATAACCTACGCAACAACATTGACAAACTAGGACTACCAGCCTATCTCATACGCCTTATGCAGAAGGCAACACTACTTCAGACGGCACATATAGTGCGGAAGTTCCTTAACTTTGGGGGATGAGATGAAATTCTCCTTCCCAAAGGCTAATACCGCACCCTCCAATAAAGGAGGAGAAACAATAGTTCAATAATAATAATAATGCAAACGGGGAGGCGCCTCGCAAACCGCGAGGGTTTGCTAGATCCCCTCAGTGGCGCCTCCCCAAGGTGGCGGATAGGGGAACGCCTCCCAGATATGGGTGGTACCGGGGAAATCAAATACCCGGGGCGGACCAAAACTAGCACGGTGGAATAGCGTCTGCATCCAGAGGATCGGCTATTCCTCAACAATTAGGACACGACTGATCTCCATGTGAGGAGCGGTACTCCGACAGCGTCTGACTCCATGTTAGGGGCGGCTGATAATACACCCGCAGGAAGCCACCCAACATCAGTAGGCTATCCGGTGCGTGGCGACACCGCAGGGTATACCGAAGCCCAAGGATGTAATCCAGCCGGCAACCTTCGCAGGTGCATCCTCAGGAGGCAATTTGGACGGCTGCCTCCGGAAATGTCGTCTGGGGGCCCTAAGGCCAACCACCTGACGGGCCCTATCTTCGGGTTCGACCACCCCGGAAGAAAAGCACCCACACCGAGCCGGTTTCGGAAGCCGGCGTTGGGCAAGGTGGCGGTGCTTCGAATTGCCCTGTTGACGACCCCCGCAATGACATGGACCGTTTTAGGTGGACGACGGAGCTCAAGGATGACCTACTGAGCTGCTACGAGAGCAGTAGCCCGCGCCGTAGGGGATACATGTCCCGCATGTATGAGAGGTGGTGTGAAATGCACCCAGAGCATAGCACGCTTACCTCTCAGAATTTGCGAGATTATGTATCGTACCTCCGGAGGCAGGGATATGTTCGTGCTCCAGCTCAGCCTGCCCCTTCGGCGGACGGAAGGCCTGTTAACCAGGCTGAAAGTTCGCCGGTAAGGCCCGCTGAGAGGGAAATCGACCAAGTCGTCTCACCTGGGGATTTCAGAGACCGAAGGGCCTTGCATAACAACGGAAGGTCCTTGAAGCTGGAAGATTTAAAGAGAGAGGATGAGGTTGTTGGTGAACGTCTATCGGAGGCCTCTGACATTTGGAGCATCAATTGCGAAATTTACGCTGCGGCTCTGAGGCTAGCTAGACAGGGGAGAGTGAGAGACTCTCCTGTTGAGAGAGCACAGAGACGGGTGCGCCAAATGGAAGCGAAAATCCAGTTGGCTCGCCAGGAAGCATCCCGTATCCAGTGTGTGATGGAATATAGAGCGGCTGGGAAGCCATTTACGCGCCGAGTGCGCCAGATAGCCTACGGGTTGAGGCGCGACCATCACACACTCAGTCAAGCGGTACTGGTTGTTGTCAAGCAACACTGTCTTGACAGGATACGGATGCTAATCGCTGCTAAGCGATCGTTGGTGGCGCGGGCGAGAGGTCTGGAACAGAACAGAATGTTCTACGAAAGACCTTCTCGCCTTTTCCAACAGCCGCCTCCAGCCATAGAGCAGCCGCCAACTGCTGATCGCGTGGAGGCCTTTTGGAGGGACATTTACGAACAGCCCAAACCTCTCTCAGCAGACACTCCGGCCTTGGCGCAGTTCGAGTCCGTTTGTAGGAGGACTCCTAACTTGAATGAACTGCGTCACCCGATAAACACGGAAGAAATTCTTGACGCCTTACGAGGCGCAAAGAATTTCGCAGCTCCTGGCCCGGATGGCATAAACACCTACTGGTGGAAAAAATTCCCCAGTTGCCACCGGCATTTAGCTAGAGTTTTTAACTCGTGGCTAAATCAGGAGCAGCCAATTCCGGCTTGGTTTGTCGAGGGTCGAACCGTGCTTCTCCCGAAGACCGGAGATTTGTCTGATCCCAAAAACTACAGGCCAATAACATGTCTGAACGCATGTTACAAGCTCTTCACCAGAATCTTGTACATGCGTCTCCTTCAAGCTGTGAATCCTGTATTTCTCGACGTGTATGAACAGAGAGGGTCAAAGAAAGGAGTAGCTGGCTGCAAGGAGAACTTGTTGATTGACCGATGTGTCACGCAGGACTCCGTGCAGTACAAGCGAAACCTTTCTATGGCCTGGATTGACTATCGCAAGGCATTCGACAGCACGTCTCATGAGCTCATTGTGCGGCTGTTGGAATGCCTTTCGGTGGATAATCAGATAGTGGGAAGCATCAAACAACTGATGCCACTCTGGAAGACCCGGTTCACTATAACATCAGGTGAAACTCGGGTTCAGACAGAGTTGGTGTCATTGAAAAGAGGTGTCTTCCAAGGAGACTCCTTGAGTCCCTTGCTCTTTTGCATCTCACTTTTGCCTCTGTCCATAGCGCTGAGAAATACTAAAGGATACAGCTGTGGCACGCCCAATAACCGGAGGCACAAGGTCACCCATCTGTTTTATATGGATGACCTAAAACTTTATGCCTCCGGCCAACGCGAACTACAACAATCGCTGAAGGTGGTGCAGGAGTACAGTCATGCTATCGGAATGGAGTTCGGGACAGACAAATGTGCATTGGTTCATCTCAAGAAAGGACGAAGCGGAGATAGTGGAGATGAGGAACAGCTCGTTGATGGGAGCATCTTGCGACAGCTGCATGCCGGAGATACTTATACCTACCTTGGAGTGGCGCAACGTCATGTCCAAGAGGCAGCATTGGTTAAAGAGTGTCTCCGCCGCAAGTATTTGCACCGACTCCGGCAGATCTGGTCGTCAGAACTGTCCGGCAAGAACAAAGTCGCTGCCACAAACATGCTTGCGGTCCCATTGTTATTATACACCTTTGGTGCTATACACTGGAAAGTGAACGAGCTGAAGGAAATCGACACGAAGACCCGCAAAAGGATGAATATGGAGAGAAGCCTGCATCCTAAGTCCTCTGTCCCGCGAATATACCTCCCGCGACACCTGGGAGGGCGTGGACTATTGAGTTTGGAGCGTCTGCACAACAGAGTAGTACTGGCCACTGCCTGCTATGTAACGAACAGCACCGATCCCCTGATCCGCTTTGTGCGAGAGCACGAGAATGCGGGAAAAGGAGCCTTTCTTTTTAGCGCAGCGAAACGAGCAGCCGAGGAGCTCAGCCTCACACTCGACTTCAAGCGGAGGTGTCAGCAGTCCATTACGGAACTTGCTCCCGCAGAATTAAAATCCCACCTTAAAACTGCCGAAGTCGACTTCCTTTTAAGACTTCATAAAGATAAGCCAATGCATGGAATCTTCTACAAACATCTGGAAGAGCATGGCTTGTCTGAGCAGTTGACCTTCTCTTTCCTAAGGTCTAGTGGGTTGAAGTCGGAGACTGAGGGCTTTATAATGGCTTGCCAAGACGGTGTCTTCAACACCTTGGTGTACCGTAAAAGGGTTATGGGTGTAGATGTACCCGACACCCTTTGTAGAGCTTGCCGACAGGCGCCAGAGACGCTTATGCATCTCTTGTCGGCGTGTAAGACGTACGCTGGGACGGCTTACGTCCATCGGCACAACGCGGCTCTACGAGTGCTCTACTATCATTTGAGGCACTCTTACGGTATCGATGAGACACCGGTGCTGCCATACGCTCCAGGGGATATAGAGTCCGTTGTGGAGAACGAGAGATGCCGGATTTACTGGAACTACTCGTTCCCCACGCTCGAGCTTGTACAGGCAAACAAGCCCGACATAGTCCTTCTCGACCACCAACAGAAGACGATGTTCGTTATTGAGTTTTCGGCGCCTGCCGAGGTGAACATCGTCTCTAAGGAGGAGGAAAAGCGGACCAAATATCAGGAGTTGCTCGGACAACTTCGCAGGCTCTGGCCAGACTACACTGTAAGTCTGCTGGTTATGGTCATTGGATCCCTAGGTGGAATGAGGAATACGCTGCTCTCTGCACTGCGCAAAATACCGGTGTGCCGTGCGGCGCCGCACATCTTAGCCGCCAGAATGCAGAAGGCAGTCATCCTTGGGTCCCTTCGTCTACTTAGGGCGCACGATTCGCGGACCCAGTGATTGCTCACCTCACGGTGTGAGGAGTAGTCATTGGGTAATGGAACAGCAGCCCGGTGTGTCGGAGCCCGGGCTGCACTTTTTTGTTTTAAACACAATAATGTTATTTAACATTTACTCTGAATTTGTGATGAGACAGGTATTGGACAACTGGAATGGCGGTATAACTATTGGCGGAAGCAAAATATCTAACTTAAGATTTGCTCACAATACAACCCTTATTGCTGCTTCTCAGGAAGAACTAGTAGCTCTATTAAACATTTTGGAACACCACAGTGCAGCATATGGTCTTGGTATTAACTACAACAAGAGCAAGGCTATGATCGTAGATAGAGAGCATGACAATCATCGAGAAATAAAGTCAATAGGCCGTTGTGAGGTAGGTGAAAGTTTTGTGTACCTCGGTTCTTTGATCGACAATTCGGGTAGCTGTGAGAATGAGATATGACGGCGCATTCAACATGCACGGGTGGCCATGACAAAGCTTACTAAAATATGACGTGACCATAACATCACTAAAGCTACCAAAATGTCGCTGGTTCAGTCTCTTGTGTTCTCCATATTTTTGTATGCCTCAGAAACTTGGACTGTTAAAAAGGCAGATCGAACTCGCATAGACGCTTTTGAAATGTGGACGTGGAGGAAAATGCTGAGAATTCCTTATACCGCCCATCGAACTAATGTTTCCTTACTGGATGAGCTCGGTAATCCAAAGAGACTATCCTCCATTGTGTCGACGAGAATGCTTACATTCTTCGGACATATTCACAGAAGCGATAATATGGAGAAACTCGTAGTTCAGGCTCACGCCCCGAGTAGGCGGCGCCGTGGCGGTTCCCCTACACGCTGGGTGGATACGACGAAACAGTTGCTAGATATGAGTATCAAGAGCGCCACTAAACTGACAGAAAATCGCGAACGATGACGAGCTACAGTTCTCAAAACTTTTGATAATATTCGTCTCGGCAATACCCTAGCTCCGACTTAATGCATTTTACGAGTTCACAACATGTCTGTTAAGACATTGTGACTATGATGTTGATGAACTAGGGAATCCCAAAAAACCCGGGATTTGTGAGTTTGAAGAGTTTTTTCCGGATTAATTCGCTATTTACACATTCCGCATGACAAACATACCGATGAGATTTTCACAATACCTGACAAAGTATGCAATGGAGAAACTTTTAAGACGATTTACACATTTATATGATACTACCGGTTCGGAGTGTCCAGATATTGATTTACTTAATGAGCATGCAGCTATTCCACTACTGAGTTACAACAGTTGACCAAAATTTCACGTTACTCAACATTAAAACAAAGTTTACGAGAAGCTGTTCTCTGAAAACGATGAATTCCTCTACTCAACTGCCATAAAAAGGATCTTTAACATCCACTATTAGTCAGGCGATGGTAATGGTACTACATGAAGAAGGTGGAAATAAGGGAAGAAATCTACAGTTGCTATATAACTTCGTGCTAACTATTCCACCTACACGTGTGGAATCAGAAAGGATTTTTTCAGATGCAGAAACTGTCTGCTCAGAAATGAGGTCAAGATTATCGGATAGTGCTCTTAAAAAACAAGCCATCTTGGGTTACTATTTCAAAAATTCTTCTCTGTTAAAATAATTTATTGTACTACTTTATTATTGGATCTTCTTCTGTATTTTTTACTTTTCGAATGTTCCTTTGAGTTGGCGTACTTACATGCCTAATTTTTAAAAAGAATCATAGTTTTGTTTTCCTGATTGTTATCTGAAAACGTTTAGTTTCCTTTCGATCAAAAGAAGCTTATCATGCCTTTGTCTATCTATTTTAGTTTCCCGGGATCAATCAGTCTAGGGACTTTTTAATCCCGGGAAATTTGCATTCCTTAACTTGAACGCCTATTTATAGCAACCCCGCTGTAAATTTTGTGGTACTAATCTCTCAAAACATGAATCTCCCAAAACTATGATTATATGTAGTTGCAGCTATAAATTTTAATCGAAATTAGGTACATTTAGTAACTCAAGAAAAATGGCGAAACTACATCAACAGAAGTACTCATCATTTTTTAATACACAACCGAATGAAACTATTATCAACCTGAATGATAGCCACTCATCTCAATCTGATTTTGACTGTTGTTAATTTCTTTTTATTTCCTCAATTTTCATTCATATTCTTAAATAATATAATTAGAATATAAGTTTGAATGGTATCTATTGTACGCTTTATAATGTTTGGTTTGGTATTTTAATGTTAGTGCGGCCCTGGATGGTTCAGTCCTCAGCATCCGAGACACGCAACACTGTGCTTTATATGATATACCTATGTTTTTGGATATTAAATAAGATTAACTTTTTGAGAGATTAGTGCCATAAAATAAAAAAGTACAATGCTCCTCCCGTGCGGCGTTTCACTTTTTTGCTGGCTGATGCCACTCTCGAATGTATTTAAAATTTTGGAAAATGTTCGCTTATACTCCTTGAATTAAGAAGTCTGTCGTTTATCAACGCATCATATATGCAATGATGTGCAATAACATCCGATTATTACAATCAGTGGCTACAGGTATGTGGATGAGATTGGCCTGGAGGAGGATAGAGTCGAGCAGGTCTGAAGCTACACTGGCTACAGCAGGTGTACCCAAGGTTCAGTTCTTGGCCCTTTATTGTTTTTGATTTTCATTAACGACATAGTAAATGACTTGCAATGTGAGTATTTGCTGTATGCTGAAGACCTTAAGTTATTTAAAAGCATTAGTACTGAATATGATGGTATCAGTGGTGTATGAACAATTATATGTCTTTGTATGTTGCTCGATGACGTTCACACATGAAATTGAACCAACATACATACAGGGTGTCCCAAAAAAGAGTGTCAAGCGGAAGTCCAGAGATAGAGCACACCTAGAAGTATCTGATTCACCCCCATATATGTTATGCAATTTTTTGTAGTTTCCGAGTTATGAATTTTTTTCTGAATTTCAGAGAATCCTCTACCTCGACAACTTAAAACTGTTCCAAAAGAGAAATCAAAAGACTTTTCCAAATTATCTTTTTTGGTGATTAATCTCCAAGAGTTTACTGTTCATACATAAAATAATCAGCTTCGTAACTTTGATGAAAGTTATAAAAATTTTAGTGTAAAGTGAAAAATTTATGATTGATAATTATGACTTAAATCTTCGCCTCGCAATTAAAAATCCAAAGAGGAGATTTCATAATTTCTAAGCAGGTCTAAAAACTTCTTCAGACTCTCAGCTATCACAATCATTGAAAAAAACTAGTACCTAATGGGGCTACTTTCGCTCCAATTGACCTTCAAAGACAAGAGGCGATGATTTCTTGAAATTAGCGATGTGTTTTTCAATTCATCAATAACTTATGTTAACGCGTTAATTGCAGATTGATTGTCAGTACCGCAATAATAAACGTTAAAAACGTTGCATATATTAAACATTTAATAAAAAAGATCCTATTTCTTGCTAAAAAACCACAAGGAGCGCATTCTTCAAAACCGGTTTTTACCTGAGCGCCAACAAAAAGGGCTGACGCTTACGCAGTAAACGATGGCGATGTTAGAAAAAGATAGCTATGATATTGTTGTGACGTCTTTTCAAAATGTGTCATTGCATAAGTTGTTTTCGTTGTCTTTATTCAGTCGTCTGTCTGTCTTTGCGGCTTTAAAACGATACGCTTTTGTTTGGATTGGTGTTGTTTCTGTTGTCTGACTACTTGGCTATCCTATGGACCTTGAGTGCACGACAACTGAATTTAACGATGCTGTTTTCTGCAAGAGACTATGCAACAAATGGATAGGTCGTGGTGGACCTACTGAATGACCGTCACGGTCACCTGACTTAAATCCGATAGAGTTTTTTGTTTGGGACTACTACAAAAAACTAATTTATGCTAAAGAGTGTCGAAACATCAGCGAATTACGCAACAAATTAACACAGGCTGAAGAAACAATAAAAAACAATCAAAGAGCTTTTGTTAATTTAAAAAACAATTTTTTCAGATGATGTAGATTATGCATCGAACAAGAAGGTAGACATTTTGAAAATTTCTTGTGAAATTTAATAAACTTAGTGAAGAAATTTGATAATTTCGTTTCATTTTACAATTTCCCACTTACAAAAAAGAAGTCGGACATGTAAAAAAAATCTTAGCAAAGTGACACAGGTGGTCATCTATCGATAATTCTGTTCGTATTGAATGTGTTTTATTGCGGCAATGACAATCATTCGGCTATTAGCGCCCTAATCTTAGTTATTGTTTCATTTAAAATCCCATCGCGGATTTCAAGAAATCTTCGCCTCTTGTCTTTGAAGGTCAATTGGAGCGAAAGTAGCCCTATTACGTACTAGTTTTTTTCAATGATTGTGATAGCTGAGAGTCTGAAGAAGTTTTTAGACCTGCATAGAAATAAGGAAATCACCTCTTTAGATTTTTAGTTGCGAGTCGAAAATCTAAGTCATAATTAACAGAACGTAAATTTTTCACTTTACACTATAATTTTCATGACTTTCATCAGATGTACTAAGCCGATTCCTTTATGTAATGAACAGTACACTCTTAAAGATTAATCAGCAAAAAAGAGAATTTGCAAAAGTCTTTTAATTAAATTTATCTTTTGGAACAGTTTTAAGTTGTCGAGGTAGAGAATTCTCTAAAATTCAGAAAAAAATTCATAACTCGGAAACTACAAAAAATTGCATAGCATATATGGGGGTGATTCAGATACTTCTAGGTGTGCTCTATCTCTGGGCTTCCGCTTGACACTATTTTTTGGGACACCCTGTATAGTGACCTCGAGATAGAAGGCAACAAGCTTCAACGAGTACACAGAGATTGGGGGGGTCGTATTTGTAGATCACATGAATATTATTACAGATCAAGCATACAAAAACCTTAGTTTTGTCATCAGAAATAGTAGACAATTCAATGATCTAAAACCTCTTATTTTGCAATACTTTTCTTTTGTTAGATCTGTTCTTGAGTATCGCTCTATTATTTGGTACCCTGCTTATGGTGTTCACGTCCATAATATTGAGAGAATCCAACACCGCTTTTTGTAAGTTGTTTGATGGACCTATTAATTGTTTCTCACACTTAAATTTGTTTACACGTCCCTAGTTTACATACTCGTCATTGCAGCGAGATTTTGTTCTATTTTTGGAGGGCAAATTTTTTCCTATTTTCTCCAGTTTATGTTACGTGCAACAACGAAACTCTTAAAATGTGTTTTTTAACCATTGGTTAACTGTTACCGTCTCTGTTTATTTTATATAACCCTTTATTCATTTCCTGCATGTTAACTGATGTAGTCCGTTCAGCCAGTATACATATAGTAAATATGAAATAAATAAATAAAGTAACCCCAAAATGTTTGTTATTACCGAAACGGTGTGACAAGTACTGAGTCAAGCCAGTTGACTCATTTTTTTTAAATTTTATATCATTTCAGCCGTCGACTAATAACGCAGATCTCGGAACACTTGTATCTAAGCAAGTCTTTACATTGGGCAAAGAGCGGTTCATACAAAATACACACACAGCAACATCACTCAATTGTCTCCAATTAAGCTCTAGGCTATTTAGTCCAATTTATTTTAAGTGGTTCAAATTGATGGTGGCGTAGGGGTCACATGCGCTACCGAAGTACAGCAGTGTCATCACATCAGATGCGGGATGCCAAGAAGGAAAGTGTGCAAGGGAGGACCGTAGAAACAATGCAGGGGACGACCGCATAAGGATGACGGGTGACGAGTACCATTAATTTCGTAGTACTGGTCTAAGAGCTCGCTACGAAAAAAGGTCACTCGGTAAAGTTAAAATTTTGTCTTTTACAGATTCGGTGGGTATCCTCTTGCTGCGACTTTTACGGGATTAATGCCAAATTGATAAAATCTGTTATAAACCTAATAGTTGAGCCTCTCACTGCTCTATACAATCTGTGTCTGTCAGAGGCCAGTTTCCCTACCGCCCTTAAGATGAATATTGTTCTACCTGTTTTTAAAAAGGGAGACATAGACTGCATAGAAAATTTCAGACCCATAACTATAATTCCAATATTTGCTAAGATCTTTGAAATCATTCTTAAAGCCAGAATAGACAAATATCTAGAAATAAACAATACTTTGCATTGCTGTCAATTTGGGTTTAGAACTAAATGTTCAACGATTATGTCGGTTAGAAAAATTGTTGATGCAATAGTGGAATCCTTTGAGAGAGACGAGTATGTGTCCCTTACACTATGCGACCTCTCTAAGGCATTCGACTGTGTATCACATCAGCTACTACTTACAAAGTTGGAAACTTACGGTTTTAGGGGCCATATAAAAAAACTTTTTCACTCTTATTTGCCTGGCAGAAAACAGTGTGTTATGGAAGGTGGGAGCTTATCATCCATGGAAAACATCAATCATGGTGTACCGCAAGGCTCAATATTGGGGCCTTCTCTATTCACCCTCTGTCTTAATGACCTATTCCACTTCATGCTACCTAATTCTTGTGTAGCGTGTGCAGATCATACTACACTCATATCTGTGGATACCGACTTATCACGCTTAAAATAATGGCTTCCCTTAGAGAAAGCTAATAAATGGTTCTCAGCCAATAACCTAAAGTTGATCCAAAACAAAACAGAATATTATATTATATAGCAATAATTCTATATCAACGGGTAAGAGAGCTAAGTTACTTGGAATAATTTTAGATGACTCGTTAAGTTGGACATCGATTTCCTTGCTGGTAAACTCAGTAAATCCCTTTTTCTGCTACGAAAACTTAAACCTGAAGTTAACATACAGGTATTGAAAAGTTGTTACTTTGGATTGTTTTATTCACATTTAAACTACGGAGTAACTTTATGGGGAAACTCAAACATCGGCAAGCTATTGAAGCTTTTCGCTATCCAGAAGAAAGCTATCAGAGTCGTAGCTGGCCTGGGATACTACGACTCATGTAGACCACATTTTAAAAGCCTTAAAATAATGCCACTACCTGCTATGTATATCTATGCCACCTTGGTAGATGTCTACAAAAACAAAAATAATTTTGCTGTTAACTTGGATTTTCATAGTTATCCAACCAGATCATCTAACGATTTGAGAGCACCAAAATTTTCTCTACTGAAATCAAAAAAGAACTTTCCGCGTATAGGTTTGTATAATCACTTACCGCTAAGCGTTAGAATGCTTAGCACACATTTGTTTGAAAGAACTGTGAAAAAACACATGCTTGACAACTGCTTTTATTCTTTAAGTGAATACTTTGATACAGACTTTTTAAAAAACAGATGAAGTTGACAGATTGTCAATTTTACTGAATGTTGTTAAATGTATTCATTTTAGCTATTTATTTAATTTATACATCTTAGTATGTATACTATGTTTTGACATGTCTATTTTGTACATTGTACTTGTTTACAGACGAAATATATATCTATCTATCTATCAAAATAGGAATAGGTGGGTCGCTAGAACGCGCTATGGACGGATAAAATAAGCGGGGGGGGGGTTAAATATTTAAATACGCATTTTTTTCGAATAATAAATGATGAAATACAGCTCTGAAATCTGCAATACAAACGGAAAAAAGTGTCAAAAGTGTAGGCGAATGGTAAAGAGCCGTTAGAGGGCGCTGAAGTTGCGAGAAATTTTGCAGCAAGTATGTCACTCAGTGACTCGGTACACTTCTGACAATTTACATAATTCTATGAGTCAAAATGAACCTAATTACAAGTCGTCAGAAGGCAAGAGGGAAGGATATCGGAGATATTATCTATAGTAAGAACGTCAGTTCTCCACTCAATTAATCATTATATCTACCGGGTTACTCACGTTATTCGACACGGAGCATTATGGCTAAAGTATCCGATGAAAAAGAAAATAATCATTTCGGATGGATAGATACCCGTTAAGGCTACATCTTAAAAATATTTGCATGTTATACAGGGTGCCCAAAAATACGAAACATGTAAAAGTAATGTTTTTTTTTTTAATATAATGTAACGTACTGTATATTATGGTATTCGTGTATTTGTATTAGTTGTCCTTGGTTGTCATACATGATGTAAAGTCAAAGTGCTAGGTTAGATCTTTTGAAGTCTAAACGTCATCGAATCGTCTAGAGTTTTCGAGAATGACGGATGGATTCTAGAAATGTCATCGAAATCTCTAGATGGTTCGATGGTAGCGTTTGAGTTCAGTTCAATTGAGTTCTAGTTGAGATAAGGTTAAGAGATATTGTATTGAGTTGTGAAATAAAACAGTTAAAGTTACGTCCAGTTTGATTCCCTGGGTGAAGAAAAAGAGGCCGTCGTGACAATAACATGCTATACATAATTGTGTATTCAGAATCCTTGGTAAATTCTGGTGTAACTTTATGTATCGCACATGGGACTTAAAGCGAACCGTTTAGGTATAAAGTATAAACCACCATTTTCCAGCCATGTCAGAAAAAATTGAATATCTTAGTGACTATAAAATTTAGAAGGCTGTGACTTTGGCATATTACTAAGAATGAAATGCGTCAGCTTAGATTTGACGGTCAGCGCCCTCTGACGGCTCTTTACCTTTCGCCTACACTTCTGGCAATTTTTTTTCTACTTTCCTATAATAATATTTCCGTTTGTATTGCAAATTTTCAGAGCTGTACTTCATAACTTATTATGCGAAAAAAATGCATACTTAAATATTTAAACCCCCCACCCCTATATCCCTCCACGGTGCGTTCTGATGACCCACCTACCCCTATGTTGATAGCTACCAAACCTGTAAATGACAAAATTTTTATTTTACCGGGTGACCCTTGCGTAGCGAGCTCTCTGTCTATATCTAACGTATCTACCGTGCTGTGCTGAACTGGCCTAACTGAAAAAATATGATATTTTGTCCTAAATGCATAGTTCCGTTCGTTAGACCTTTAGGCTGTATGTTTATTTGCCTAATAATTATTTGTTTTAACATTCTATACCTCACTTTGTCCTAGCTCAGAGGTCGGCAACCTTTTGAGACGAAAGAGCCAAAAGTTTTTACAAAGTTTTCCAGTTTTTAAAGAGCCACTAAAATTTTTGTTTCAATATATTACATTTGATTAGGATGAGTTATATAAATTTGACTTTTGATTCAAAATAAATAGCTTTAAATATGAAATAACATATATTCTTATAACAATATACAAAACACATAAAATATTTTAGCTAGCTCTTCTAGAACAATAAGATTAATAATTAAATAAAAGATCTCTAATGGTCGTACAAAAACTTAACAGTTCCAAAAATTATAGGCTGGACATGAATCTAGAGAAAACCAAATTCATGGTTTTCACAAAAAATAACATAATCGGAAATCTTACACTAGACAGTGCGCCAATTGAGCGGGTGAGGATATATAGATACTTAGGAACTTGGCTAACCAAAACTGCCGATCAATGTCAGGAAATAAAGGCTCAAATGAAGAGTGCAGGGACCGCACTCTGAGACGAATGCTGAGGTGTTGTGTTTTTTCGACTCTGCTATACAGGGTGGGCCAATAGTGAGTGGACGTAAGATTGTGCTCTTACTAAGAAATATTTCAGAAATCTATCACTTGATCATGGTAGGGGCGCTTGAGAGCTATAACGTAAAGATATCGTCACTCAAATTTTGACGTTTATACCGAGTTATTCATATCAAACCTACATTTTTTTGAATGGAATCCCTTATAGGTATATCATTGCATATTTGAATTCCTTGGTGAATACTAGTGTGAGTTTATGCATCATACATGGAACTTTAAACGAACCGTTTAGGCGCAAATCACCATTTTTGGTATAAGCAGGTATCAGAAAAAATTGAATATCGCATCGATTATAAAACTTAGAAAGCCGTGACTTTCCGGTACGACGTACGACTAAGCATGAAATGCGAGACGGCTAAATTTGAATTCTTTTTGTATTACTAAATCAGCAGATTAATTAAGGAAACTTCAATCATAGATAACTTGATTTTTTCAAATAAGAATGCCTATTTTTGTTTACAAAATCAAATGTAAAGTTTGATTACCTTTCTAATGATATAGGATTCTCAATCTCAATCTCTTTTAGTTTTCATTTTATTTCAATTTTTCAGTCAAATTGGAGTTTTTCAATTTCCCTACGTGTAAGCAACCTAGCAGGCCAAGAAAAATAAACAAAAGCCCGTTAAGATAGAAGAAACTAGCTTAATTTTGAAGCCATTCAACTTTGTTGTTAAGGGTCTAGGGTAATAGCGCGCGAATTTGAGAATCCAAGAAAATGCGTATTCCCGTGTTAGCGAGGAAGCGTGGCCGCCTGCTCCCTTTCTCCAGTGTGTGCGTCTAAAATGAAGAGAGATAAGTCCAAAGATCAGAAGGTCCAAAGGTCACCGCAAAAATGAATTTCGCATTTCCACGCTCCTGGCGTTACCTTTAAACTTACAGTAATGATTTAAAAAGCAAATTGAAGAAAAAGCTTGCGCTTTGTCATTGTGGTGGCCTTTTTTGATATCGTGTTTGGTTGTTCAATTATAGACATTTGAAAAATGTATGATTTTACTCTGCGTGTTTTTTGCACACTAACACTAACAAGGTTTTTTGAAAAAATTGCTATTATATGTCATTCACTAATGTCTTAACCTTAACTATCACCTTCTGAAATACTGTGTATGTAGTTTGAAAAACAAGTTCGAAATGGGAATCCGTGTTTTACATGGCAAATACATAATAACTATGTGTACCCAGGCCCCTTAAGTGTCTCAGATGCCACTGAAAATATTTTCCTTTTGTTTTATTGGACGAATTGGGATCAGAACGGATATGTTAAAAGCGTCCAAATCGACTTTAACAACGGACATCATCAAAAAACAGATAACATAAAATACGCTCCAATTTCATCTTTAGATGTTTCGTCGGTTCTTGATCATTTCATATGTGGAGTAAATAATATTCCCCGGATATTCTTTGTTTAGTAGTGTTTCACTGGCGATCTAATAAAGGCCATATACTTGATCAGATATAACCTTTGCTTAAGGACTCTGTCATCTTTGTGGCCATTCCAACACGTTTTTAAACTTTCAGAAGTATTGTATATTTTAAAAATAACTAAAAAATATCAGAGATAAGTGAAAATTATCATCAATCTTTTTTCTGGTTAAACTGTTTTTCTTATTATCTTAGTTCATACTTACCCGCCTCTTTCGGATGTCTCATGATTCCGGCATCTTCCCAACAGACTGGAAAACAGCTTGCATCCAGCCAGTGCCAAAAAAGGGTTCCAAAGCTGATCCAACCCACTACAGACCTATAGCTCTGCTCTCTGTAGTCAGCAAAGTGATAGAGAAATGCGTCAACCAAGAGCTCATGATCCTTCACTTAATTGACAGACTGTATGGATTCCGACATCAAACATCAACTGGAGATTTTCTGGCTTACGTCACACATGTGTGGAGCAAACTCATCCATTCGTTTGGCGATGAGGCTCACGTCGTTGTCCTTGATATTTCAAAGGCATTCGATCAACTGTGACATGCAGCTCTCCTAAACAAGCTTTCGTCCTACGGCCTCCCTGTTAAGTTTTGCGATTGGCTTGCGGACTTCCTCTCAGGTAGGAAGATCTCTGTCGTTGTAGACGGCTTTTCCTCTTCCTTCCATAGCATCATCGGTATTGGCGCCGACTGTGTTTCTGCTTCACATCAATGATCTATCTACTATCTAGCACTACATAGCCAATCCACAGTTTTGCAGAAGACAATAGTTTGCGTGCAGGCATCATGAGCAATAGACCGATCCCTGTAGTCGAGCTGGAATGCAGAAGATTGGAAGCGGCTGCTTCGCTTTCAAATGATCTTGAGATCATTTCCACTTGGGGACTCAAGAATATGGTAAAATTTAATGCTTCCAAGACCCAGTATTGTACGCTATCAAACAAGAAGTGCCCAAGCCAGCACCCGGTTCTTTTGAACAATCAAGCTCTGCCAAGGGGCTACTCATTCAAGCTCTTAGGAGTCAACATTACAGAAAATCTGATCTGGTACAAACACGTTGCGTCAATTGCAACAGCTACAGGTTAAAAGCTTGGATACCTATTCAGAGCCAGAAAGTACTTCTCACCATCTAACCTCCTCACGCTATATAAGACCCAGATAAGACCTCACCTGGAGCATTGCTCTCATGTCTGGGGAGCTGTTGCGTCTACTACCTTGGACCTTGGCTATACTATAGACGCCGTCCAGAGAAGGGCGACTGGGCCTTAACACGCCACCTCCAGCCACTTCTACCGATATTCAAACGGAGTCTGCTCCTCTGAGATATCCTCCTTAGTTCCGCCGCTCACCGCTCCTACCAGATGCACTCGCGCGACCGCTGCATCTCATCCTAGCGCGGTCGTCCTACAATCCTTCATATATCAAGAACCGAGCAGTATGACCGCACATTTATTCCTAGGGTGTCCGAGGCTTGGAAGGGACTGCCAGGAGATGTATTTATTGGGCCTGCGGGTGTTGGCCCTTTCAGGTCCCGCGTTAACAAACTTACCCTAACCTAACCTTTTCACAGATGCCGCGGTACTCCGGTAATTAGGCTACGCCTACGCGGTCTGCTCAGTTATAAAAAAATAACCGAGTCAGTACCTTTCAAAGTTCACAGTAAATCTTTAAAGGTTGCACTTCTAAAAACCGAATTGAAACCTTCATAGGCAAAAAAATGATTTCGGAGTAGGTAGATTTTGGAGTAAATAATGAGGTTAATTCAATCAATAAATTAATTTATTTTATTTTATATTATGTGTTAGTTTATTTTGTTTTTTATAATTATTTTATGTAACATAAAATATATGTATATATAATATGTATATTACAGTAAATACATGGAGAGGCTTACTTCTTAATATTCCTTTCTAATTTTCCGATATTTCGCAGTATTTTATGATTTTTGCATTTTTTCCCATGAAGATTGGTTTCTACGGGATGAAAATTAACTGATATATCAAGTTGTATGAATATGCTGGTGAACAGGTTTTTCTTCTTTTTATTGTCAGGGATGTTTTTACTTCCCACACCGATAGGTGAGGGGAGTATTGTGATCGCGAAAATTTTCGATTTTGAGATAATACGCTTTTTGGGCGTTTTATGATGTCTACATAACGAAAATCCATGTCACTCATTTCCGTCGGTCTGTCTGTCTGTCGGGCTGTCTGTCGGTCTGTGCGCGTTTTCCTAGCCTCGTAATCTCAGTAACCGCTGCATGGATTGTGATGAAATTTGGGCAGCGATATGCTGGGGGGTCGTAGTAGGTAATGTTCTTATAATTTTGAAAATCGGTACAGGGGCAGCGGAGTAATTAGCAAAAAACAAAAAAATTAAATATTCCTCAAACTTCGTTTTTAGGTGTTTTAGGGGTTCCTGATCATTTTCTACTTTTTTTTGGGTGGGGGTGAAACATACGAGTATTGCTTTAGATCGTTCTATATCGTGTAACGAAGAAACTGCTGATTTGATTTCAATGAAATTTTGACACAGTATTACTACCATGGCGAGGATGGAAAATGCGTATGGTTTTTATAAATCGTGCCAGTGGCGGCGCAGAAATAATAAAAAAACTAAAAATATAAGAACAGCTCAAACATCGTTTTTAAGTGTTTTAGAGGTTCCTGATCATTTTCTGAGTTTTTTTGGGTAGGGGTGAAATTGGGGTGGTTGGGGGGTGGGGGGTTGTAAATCTCAAAAATGTGTTGTACTCATAATAGGCTATCCATTGACCTGTAAAAGAAAGACCTAGCGGCATAATACCATTTTTTAGGCCCATCCGAACATTGCCTACTGCAGAAACCAAGGACTTAGAATTTGTTCTGGTGTAAACATACGAGTATTGCTTTAGATCGTTCTATATCGTGTAACGAAGAAACTGCTGATTTGATTTTAATGAAATTTTGACACAGTATTACTACCATGGCGAGGATGGAAAATGCTTATGGTTTTTATAGATCGTGCCAGTGGCGGCGCAGAAATAATAAAAAAACAAAAAATATAAAAACAGCTCAAACTTCGTTTTTAAGTGTTTTAGAGGTTCCTGATCAGTTTTTTTTGGGTGGGGTGAAATTGGTTGGGGGGTGGGGGGTTGAAAAACTGAAAAATTTGCTGTATTGATAATAGGCTGTCCACTGACCTGTGAAGGAAGACCTAGTGACACAAATCACTTTTTTAGGCCCATACGAACATTTACCGAAACTAAGGGAATTTTCTGTATACCTACGAGTATTTAGCTTTAGATCATTTTGTATTTTGTAACGTGGAAACTATAAAATTGATTATAATGAAATTTTGACACAGTATTATTAAACGCGTATGGTTGTTAGAAATCGTGTCAGTGGCAGCGTAGCAATAATAAAAAAACTAAAAATATGAAAATAGCTCAAACTTCGTTTTTAGATATTTCTGATAATTTTCTACCTTTTCTTGGGTGGGGGTGAAATTGGATTGGTTGCGGGGTGGGGGGTTGTAAAACTGAAAAGTTCGTAATATTGATAATAGGCTGTCCATTGACCTGTGAATGAAAGACCTAGCGGCATAAGACAATTTTGGGGGGAGTGAGGATGGCGATGATTTGATTGCAAGGGGATCTCAGATATAGTTTCATGGTATAGGAAAATAATAAACTGGTATCACCGTGATATGTGGGAAGTACTGAGTCAATCAACTTGACTCCATTTTTTCTAAAATTTCAGGTAAAAATAATATTAGACTTGAAGATGATAGAATACAATTACGAATACAATACAGATTTAGTAAGACGAAGTACCTACTAAGTATAATTGGTTTTTTTTTAATTTTATCGTAAAACGACCGGGTTTCTTTATAAGGGTTACATTTCATCAAATATGGGTTGTAAAATCATAAATAGAGCGATAAATCATCAAGCAAACTCCATATTAAAACCCAGTAACGGATCTCTAGCTTAATTTTCATTTTATTGAGAGTTTTCGCAATAAAAAGTTTCCACCGGAATAGGGTAGAGGAAAAGGTCTTAATATGGGCCCTGTTTTATATTTTTTTGAATAAGTCGGAAAAATATATCTATATTAATGGCAAAATTGGCAGGCGCGTATCTCAAAGGTTCATTGTCGATGCCTGATAGAGCATTTTGTGTTTAGAGTAATAAAAGGTTTTGTCTTGAAAAATATTTGTAATATTGTGAATTTTTCAATCTAGGGCAGGGTGCATGGCCATGATCAAAAAATTATTTCTGAAAGAAACACAGGCAGAGTAAAATATAGATAACTAAATCAAAAAATATTACCGACAAAAATTACAAACATATGTATCCCTCTCTGCTTCAGAACATTGCCCACATGCCGCACATAGCACATCAGACATTGAACTCATCATTCTCCCTTTGTATCATACTTGAAGTGACACGCTATCATTCTATCCCGACCACAAGCCTTACTTACATTTTTTGAAGTATATTTTGGTTTTGTAGTTTTGTTATAAGCATTGCAACTGTGAAAGGAGAAATTGTAATTGGTATGGGCCATGGCTCATAGTCAGACCCAGAAATGTCCCATAATCCTAACAAAATTGCAGATTTAAAATTTTATAGGCTCAAATACACACTTTTGCACAATGTTTACCTCTATTAATGATATCCGTACTACACAATGAAGATAAATTGAAATACAAAAAAGAAAAATGCCGATCAAATCAGGCAATTTTCAATAACTGTGTAAAACATTTCTACTGTCACAAAACTGAATTTTAACGGTAAGTCAAACGTCGACCGAGATCTTAGGGATAGCGCGTGTAGGAAGTACACTGCAAGTCAGTAAGAAAAATTTAAGATAACTTCAAAGAATTGCGTGGGGAACGCTATCACCTCCTGCGTGTCATTCTTCAAGGTAAGATCGAAGGTGGGAGAAGAGGAATTGGAAGAAAAAAGCTATCATGGCTGAGAAACATCTGTCACTGGACAGGAATAAGCGACTTCCAGGAATTACAGAGGGATGCGATGAATAGGATGATCTGATGAGAGAAGGATGAACGCCTACCCAGGAATCTACATGGCACCCTACGAAGAAGAAGATTCAAAGAATGGCGTCACTCGGATTGTAAAAATACCTAGGTGTCCCATATTAACAGCAGGGTGAAGCGAAAGGTATCTGTTGTGTTTCATGTTTCTGTGCCAAAGAATTCAATTTACATTATATATCGCTAAATTGTTATATCACTCCTGCAGTCTGTCGCCCCGCAATTGAGTGTAATTAATAGTAAGTCTGGTTATATCTTTTTGTGCATTACTACCCCAGAATTAGCAAAGAATTCACGTAAAAATGCGTCGCCTATTGTCTCTGTAAATATCCCACGTTGAAATGCCTCCATCATGATCGTGGCTCTATATTTGTTCCATTTTAATTAGCATTTCCTGACTCGAACATACTGGTATACCTCGCATCCGCTGCTGTCGGGTGAAAAAACAAAAATGATTTTTTAAATGTCGAGAATAATATATTTAATAAAAAGTGTATTTAATTCACAAAAAATTCAGTTAAGCTAATGTACTCGCTCATGATACTATTACTCGAGAAGATAAACCCAGGCGCATGTCGTAGCGCTATCTCTCTCGCACCTCTGACGTCACCTGGTGACAACTGGCTTGCCGTGACTATTATCTGCTGTGTATTTGTATTAGGTTTTTTGAAGGTCAAAAAAGTTTGCCACCAATGTATTTCAAAATTCGAAAGTTATATAACTTTATATAACCTTTATATAAAGGTATCAAGGAAAAATCGAAAACGAGAAAAATGATAAAAGCTGTAAATTGAGATGATAGAATATTTGAATGTTGATTTAATTGTTGTTGTAACTAATCGCTATATTTAGAGGATTTAATAAATGTGTTCCTCATTACGAGAGCCTTTTATTGACACCAATTGAATTTTTTTGAAAACACGATTATACTTTGAATTATATACAGGGTGTCCCTGAATTTCCTTGACACGTGGTGACATTCTCGTAGGTAATAAAAAAAAGTTCAAACGAAAAATGAGCGGAATTTTCTATATGGACTATCATACCATGGTTTTAAAACATTTTTTTGTACTTCAACCCCTAAAACTCACCCTCAACTTTTGTTTTCAAACAGCACCAAATAGTTTTTTCTAAAAAAATTAAGTCCTCATATTATTTAAAAACTTGCAGTACCTACCTTTGATTTCAAACACAAACTTATTTTTTTCATAAAATCATAAGCATAACATAAATAAAATAAGTATTTGCTTGACGCAAAAAACGACTAGAAATAAAACTAGTTGGGTTTTTAGGGGTACTGAGTGACCTACAATACATGCGTTTGAAAACAAATGTTTTTTTAATGCTTTTTATTTTATATTTTTATTATTATTAAATGCCCAATTTATTTATCTTATGCTTAAGAAAAAATATTGGTTTGTGTATGGTTTGAAATGTCAAAGGCATTACAAGATATTAAATAAAATAATGGCCCCATTAATGCAGGAAAAGCTGTGGGGTGCCATCTGTAAGAAAAAGTATGGAGTAAGTTTTGGAGGTTGAGGTAAACAAATGTTTCGAAAGTATGGGTATGATAGGCTATTGGGTACCCTTGAAAGACCCACTTAGTTTTCTTCTTTATCTGTTTTTCTTACGAAAATATTATGCCTCAAACAAATCCTTATTTTATCTAACTTATGCTTATGACTTCACGAAAAAAATTGCTTTTTGTATAAAATCAAACTACTACTACTACTACAAGATTTTAAATAAAATAAGGACTTCTACTGCATAGGAAAAATTATGAGCTGCTACTTGAAAGTTGGAGGTGAGTTCTAAGGGTTGATGCACAAAAAAAAGATGTTTTGAAAGCGTGGTATGATAGACCATGTAGTGTATGTGTCAAGGAAATTCAGGGACACCCTGTATCATTATTATTGTAAGTTTGATTTGCTAAGGGGTTTGTTTATAATAAATCTAAATCACTGATATTTTTCTACCAAGGTGTTGTTTCAAAACGGACTGCTTCGGTTTAAATAAGAAACAAATACATGTGTTTGAGCAATAATTAAGTCTAGTATGAAATGCTGAAACATTTTCAAAATAAATAAGGTTCGAACTTTGATAACTTTCCATATTTTATAGTAATTCTGAAATTGAAATACTCATTGGAAAAAATATTTATGTGAACATTTTTCAAGAATCATATTCTTACAAAGAGAATTTATTTTATCTATAAAATACTTACTCTATTTGAAGCCGTACTATCCCAGCATTGTTCCTAAATTGTATTGAAAAAAAAGCAACGAATATGTGTGATGACTTTTTATAATAAATCCGAAAAATATTTTAAATACTAACGGCTAGAGCTCGGAAGCAATGGCTCTTCCCACCGACAAGCGCGACTGTTGTCTCCGAGTGACGTCATGCGCAGTGCCGAACGAAATTGAAACGCGAGGTGGGTTTATCTTCTCAAGTAATAGTATCATGGTACTCGCTACTTTTTCCCACACATCCAATGTTCTCATACCTTACAGCCCGCGGTAATACCATTTTATACAGAGTGTTCATTTGAAACCTTCCCACCAAGGATTCACCGAAAACCAGTGATTAAAAGAAAAAAAAGCGTCAAGTTGATTAACTCAGTACTTCCCACACAAAATGATGATACCATTATATTATTTCCCATTCCATGAAGTTATAGTCTAAAATCCCCTAGCAACTAAATTATCGCTCATCCGCCCGCAAAAACAACATCCAACACAAAAAACCCTCGTAAATAGTTTCTTGCGCCTCCCTCCTTTGGAACTAGGACGCCACAGTTTTTTCTGCATCCTTTAACTGGACGAAACGATCAAAAGCCTCCAACCCGTCTAAAAACGAAGTTTGAGCTAATTTCATGTTTCTGGTTTTTTGATTATTGCTGCGCCGCCACTGACACGGTTTTTCAAAAACAGAGCTCGTTTTCCATTCTCGCCGCGGTAATAAATCCTGTGTCAAAATTTTATTAAAATCAATTCAATAATTTTCGGTTTACGCAATACAGGGTGAGTCAAGCTCAACGCCTCGGACTCTTGTGACCAAACGATACTACTTTTCGAAAAATCGACTTTGCAAGTGTATGTAGGTCGAGTTGGGCTACATTTTAAAAATAATGACTTTTATACAGGGTGTCTAATAAAAGCGTGACATATCAAAGTTATGTTTTTTCAAATAGTACACCCTGTATATTATTGGATATTTAGATTGCTGGGTGCATTTTAGTGTGACTTTATGTATCACACATGGGACTTTAAGCGAACCATTTAGGTGCAAATCACAATTTTGGGTATAGGTAGATGTCAGAAAAAAATTAAATATCGCAGGTATTATAAATCTTAGAGGGCTGTGCCTTTGCCGTGTTACTACGCACGAAATATGTTAGCTTACGTTAGACGGTCGAGTACTAATCACATTTGTACTTGGAGAAATCGGTAGATCAATTAAGGAAACTTCAATCAAAGGTAACTTGATTTTTTCAAATGGGAATGCATAATTTTTTTTATACGACCAAATGTGCAATTTGATAGGCTTTCTAATTATATCAGGTTGTGAATATCAATTTATGGTAGTTTTTATTAAATTTCGAGATTTCAATCAAATCAGTGTTTTTCAATTTCCCTACCTATAAACAAACTAGCAGGCCATGAAATATAAACAAAATCGTATTCAGATAGAAGAAAACAACTAACTTAGCAAAAAGATCCAGCAGAACTAGAGTAAAAGAACAAGATTATAAAAATTCCCTACAACAAATCAACTCTAACCAGAAACAACGGCGGTAACATGTCTAAGGTTAAAGAGAAGCTGGAGTACGACAGAAATGGATAATTTTTACAACCTACTAGCGACTGCAATGTACTAGAGATAAAAATTTCCAAAATCACTAAACACTTTGAAATGAAAGCAAAACTTTCAGCGATCGTTGCCGTCAGTCTAATATCTTCAGAACACAATTTCACATTTAATGGTATAAAACAGTAGTCATTTCCGTCAAAGTCAAAAGTAATGATACCTCTCACTGTCGTCCTTTAAATTTTTCAGTATCTACTAGCAAGATCGCAAAAAACGAAATACTGACAAATCATATTTTAATTTTCTGTCAGGTATTTATGTTTAATAATTTGAGCAGATTTTTAATTCATTCTTCTTTTTCCGCGATCTTGCTCATGAGTATTGAAGAATTTGCAGAACTTCAGTCAGAGGTATCGGTTACTATTTTTTTAAATCATGAAATGTGAAATTTTATTCTGAAGCTATTAAACTGCCAGCAACATTACGTGGTAGATTTCCTTTCATTTCAAAATTCACAATGGTTTTGGAATGGTCAATCATTAAAATATTGTATAGCCGATATGCTGTGAAAGATACCCATCTCTGTCGTACTCCAGCTGCTTTTTGACCTTAGATGTATTATGTCTGCTATTTCTGGTTAGAATTGATTTGTTGTAAGTCATTTTTATAACTTTGTCCCTTTACTCTAGTTCATCCGTAACTATCTCCTAAGTTAGCTGTTTTGTTCCATCTAAACAGTTTTTTGTTTATATTTCATGGCCTGCTAAGTTGCTTGTAGGTAGGAAAATTGAAAAACACCGGTTTTACTGAACATTTGAAATTAAATCAAAACTACCAGAGATTGATATTTACAACCGTATATCATTAGAAAGGTTATCAAATTGCACATTTGATCGTATAAAAAAAATTATGCAATCCCATTTGGAAAAATCAAGTTACCTTTGATTGAAGTTTCCTTAATTGATCTACCGATTTCTCCAAGTATAAATATAATTTGAACTCGACCGTCTAACGTAAGCTGACACATTTCATGCTTAGTAACATGGCAAAGTCACCGCCCTCTAAGATTTATAATAGCTGCGATATTCAATTTTTTTCGGACATCTACTTATACCCAAAATTGTGATTTGCACCTAAACGGTTCTCTTAAAGTCTTATATGTGGTACATAAAGTCACACTAAAATGCACCTGAGAATCTAAATATGCAATAATATACAGGGTATTCCATTCAAAAAAACACAACTTTCATATGTCACGCTTTTATTAGACACCCTGTATAAAACTCATTATTTTTAAAATGTAGTCCAACTTGACCTACATAAACTCGCAAAGTCGGTTTTTTGAAAAGTGGTATCGTTTGGTCACAAGAGTCCGAGGCGTTGAGCTTGACTCACCCTGTATACATAGAACGAAATAAAGCAAAACTCGTATGCACAGATCACAAAATTGGTTTCTGTAATAGGCAGGCCAATGTTCGGATGGACCTAAAAAGTGTACAATATGCGGCTAGGTATTTCTTCTACAGGTCAATGGAGAGACTATTATGAATACAACAAGTTTTCAATGATCAGGAACCCGTAAGTTTGAGCTCTTTTCATATTTTTAGTTTTTTTATTATTGCTGCGTTGCCACTGACACTGTTTTTCCAAAACATACGCGTTTTCCATCCTTGCTGCGGTAGCAATACTGTGTCAAAATTTCATTAAAATCAATTCAATAATTTTCGCGTTAGGCAATATAGAACGATCTAGAACAATACTCGTATGTATACGTCACAAATTTTAAGTCCCTTGGTTTTTATAATAAGCAAGGCATGTTCGGATGTAGGTACGTAAAAAGTGTATTATGCTGCTAGGTTTTTCATTCAAAGATCAATGGACAACCCATTATGAGTACAACAAACTTTTCAGTTTTACAACCCCCCACCCTCCAACCACCCCTAATTCACCCTCACCCAAAAAAACGTAGAAAAAACGATAGGTTTTTGCTGGTTTTTGACACAATGCATAACGAATGTTCACTTTAGTTGTCATTCCGTACCACAGAACTAGTTCTGTGCATTTCAAGTTGGGCAAAACTAGTTCTGTGTATTTCAAGATGCGCAAAACTAGTTCTGCCTATTTGGTAATGCTCAATAGCCGTATAAAACTAATATTTCGGGTTTGGGAAATATTCCTTGCTCAAAACTAGTTCTGCGTATTTTTTTCGGGCATTGCCCGAATTCGGCTATTGAGTGTAACATATACATCAGAAATTCCAAGTCCCGTGGTTTTTATAACAAGCATGCAACGTTCGGATGGACCTAAAAAAGTGTATCATGTCGCTAGGTTGTTCATTCAAATATCAATGGACAGCCCATTACGAATACAACAAATTTTTCAGTATTTCAACCCCCCACCCCCTAACCACCCCAAATTCACCCCCACCCAAGAAAAAGTAGAAAATGATCAGGAACCCCTAAAACGCCTAAAACGAAGTTTGAGGCATATTTGAAATTTTTCGTGTTTTGCTAATTACTCCGCCCCCCGTATAACGATTTTCAAAATTATAGGAACATTACCTACTACGACCTCACAGCATAACACTGCTCAAATTTCATCACAATCCATATGCAGCGGTTACTGAGATTACGAGGGTAGAAAAACGCGAACAGACCGACCGACAGACAGACCGATAGACAGACAGACCGACGGAAATGAGTGACGTGGATTTTCATTATGAAACGCCCAAAAAGCGTATTATCTCAAAATCGAACATTTTCGCGATAACAATACTCCCCTCACCTATCGGTGTGGGAAGTAAAACGGTAGAAAATGATCAGGAACCCCTAAAACATCTAAAAACGAAGTTTGAGCTGTTTTCATCTTTTTAATTTTTTGATTATTGCTACGCTGCCACTGACACGATTTCAACAACCATGCGCATTTTCCATCCTGGCCACGGTAAAAATACTGGGTCAAAATTTCATTAGAATCAATTTAATGGTTTTCACGTCACACAAAACGATCTAAAGCAATAAATACTCGTATGAATACGGAAAATTGTAAGTCCCTTAGTTTTGTTAATAGACAAGGCAATGTTCAGATGGACCTAAAAAGGTGATTTATGTCGCTACGTCTTCCTTCACAGATCGGTGGACAGCCTATTATGAATACACCAAATTTTTCAGTTTTCCAACCTCCCACCCCTCAGCCACCCCAACTACACCCCCGCCCAAAAAATCGAAAAAATGATCAGGAACCTCTAAAACGCTTAAAAACGAGAGCTGTTTTTATATTTTTTTAGTTTTTTTTTCATTATTTCTGCGCCGCCACTGGCACGATTTATAACAATCATACGCATCTTCCATCCTCGCCACGGTAGTAATGCTGTATCAAAATTTCACCAAAATCAATTCAACAGTTTCGTCGTTACAGAATACAGAACGATCTAAAGCAATAGTCGTATGTTTACACGAGAAAAAATTCTAAGCCCTCTGGTTTCTATGATAGGCAGGACAATGTTCGGATGAACCTAAAAACGTTATTTATGTCGCTAGGTCTTCCTTCACAGGTCAGTGGACAGTCTATTATGAAAGTAACAGATTTTTAAATTTTACAACCACCCACCCTCCAACCACCCCAAATTTCATCCCACCCAAAAAAAAGTAGAAAATGATCCACCGATTTTCGAAATTATAGCAACATTACCTAACAAGCTGATTTATGTCGCTTGGTCTTTCTTCACAGGTTAGTGGACAGCCTATTATGAATACAAGAAATTTTTCAGTTTTTCAACCCCCCACCCCCTAATCACCCCAATTTCACCCCCACCCAAAAAAGCGCAAAAAATGATCAGGTATCTCTAAAACGCTTAAAAACGATATTTGAGCTGTTTTTATATTTTTAGTTTTTTTATTATTCCTGCGCCTCCACTGGCACGATTTATAAAAACCATACGCGTTTTCCATCCTCGCTACGGTAGTAATACTGTGTCAAAATTTCATTAAAATAAATTCAACAGTTTCCTCGTAACACAATGTAGAACGATCTAAAGCAATACCTGTCGTATGCTTACACCAGAAAAAATTCTGTCCTTTGGTTTCTGTAATAGACACGAACATTGCGTTCGGATGGACCTAAAAAAGTTATTTATGTTGCTAGGTCTTCCTTCATAGGTCAGTGGACAGTCTATTATGAAAGCAACAAATATTTCAATTTTACAACCCCCCACTCCTCAACCACCCCAATTGCACCCCCGCCCAAAAAAAGACAGAAAATGATCAGGAACCCCTAAAACGCCTAAAAACGAAGTTTAAGCAATGTTTAATTTCTTTTGTTTTTTGCTAATTATTCCGCCGCCCATGCACCGATTTTCAAAATTATAGGAACATTACCTACTACGACCCCACAGCACCTAACGGTGTGGGAAGTAAATTTTAGTGACTCTCTAAAAACTGAAATATTTGGAAATTACAACTTTTGGCTCTGTTGTCTCAAAAGGTTGCCGACCCCTGATATAGGTGATGTTCAAATTCCTGGCGGACAGTTGCAAGTTGCAAAAACATATTACGGGATATCATAGCAGCTTTCGATGATGCGTTGACGAAGGCCACCCAAACTTAGGTTGGGAAGTAAACACGATATACTGTATATTTGTAAATGGCCCCATAAAAAAGTCTAATGGCGTCAAATCAGGAGATCTAGCAGACCATTCTATACAGTGGCGTGCCGAAAGGGCTCGCAGGGTCTGCGGTGCGGGGGGGGCCCGGGCATCCGGGAGGCCCCCGCTCAGCCTCGACCTCTACTACCTCGAGCAAGCTTTGTACATAGTATTAACTATAATACATAATAATATACTTAATTTTATAGCGATGGAATCTTAATTTTCCAAAATCAAATTAAATACAGGGTGAGTTTTTAGTACCGGCTCGGTCGATAACTCCACTACTATAGAAGATAGCGAAAAAAGTTGTATATAAAAGTTGTAGCCACGGATATGCTCCTTGCTCAGAAAATATTTAGATTTATACAGGATGATCCATAACTACGTGGTGATGCAAACATGCATTTTTTTAAATGAGACACCCTATATATTATTCGATATTCAAATTCTACTAATGATTTCAGTTATTCCAATATAGGGTATTGTTACATTATACAGGGTATTTCAAAAGTTATGACCATTTTTGTATCCAAATCACGGTCAAATGAAGGTACTGTATGTCAAAAAGTAATCAATCAAAAATTATTTTTTTTACATGAGAAGATTAAAAATATCCTCTAGTTTTGAAATACGCTATAAAAAAAGCCCGCGACGCATATTCGTATACAGGGTGATGTAGAATGCAAAATCTAGATTTTCTCTATTTTTTTAAATGGCATGTGTGTGCTTCCAAGACCCCGTTGTTATTATTTACTGTGTTTACAGACACGATGTTATTTTTCACAGAAATCCGCAGTATTTAAATCTTGTGGAATTGTTTAAAATAGTTTTTCACTTTTACACTGTTAAAACCCAAGATTTACTCAAAACTATAACAATAAACCTGAAACGATCAACCAAAACAAGGTTGCTATTTATATTATTCGACTATTCAATCATTTTGAAAAAACTACTAAAACGTTTTGCAAGATAGACAATGGGTGAATTGCGCCTAAGTTCTTTGGCATTAATTTCTATAGAAAATGAACGAGCAGAAGGCATAGACTTAGACCAAATAGTTGATACATTTGTTGCTTTACAAAAAAATTGTCTTTTTCTTTACATGGAATGCAAGTCAAATCATAATAATAAAATTTTTAGGGTTAAGTTGTTTTATTTGTTTATTTTTGTTACATTCCTTTTTTTTTGTTACATTTGTTATAGTCTTGTGTTGTGTGTTAGTAATGCTTATTAAATAAAGTTATATCTCAAATTCTGTAGTTTTCTAAACCAACAACTCATAGTGGCCATATAATATAGATGGAGCTCTGTGAGATGGAATTTTTTTACATTAATGTGATTAATCGGTGTATAATTATATTGTGCCTAAGGTCCATGAATTCTTATTCTTCAAAAACTCGAAAGAAAAACTTATTTTTATAAAAATATAAATTGAGGTCACACCAGTTTTTTTTCTATCTTAAACCGATTTGAAATATTATTTTTTTATGTAGAGGGGGGGGGGGCGTAAAAAAATTGCGGGGGGGGGGGGGCGAAGACCTTGGCACGCTACGATTCTATATACGCCCTTTTCGCTCTATCAATTTATCTGGAAACGCGTTATCTAGCGATTGCCGGACCGAAAAAACATAGTGATGAGGAGCGCCGTCTTGCTAAACATAGATTTCAGCTTAATCAACTATAGGGTTTCCATCTTCTTTGATTTGGTTTTCAGGGGTTTTGGTTTCAGTGATGAATGTCTCCATTTAAATTTCCATTAATAAACAATGGCCCAGTTACTTTGCTTCCTAAAATGCCTTCCCATACATTAATCTTTTAGGGGTGCTGGCATTGGCGTAGCTAGAGAGGGTTCAGGGGGGGCAGGCCCCCTGAAGTTCCGCTAGCCCCCTAGAAGATTCTAGTAAAAAAACTGCGTAACAAGAAAAAGCGTAGGTATCAGCTTAAGTTACACCTGGGGCGACGGCCCGCCCTGAAAATTGAGGCTAGCTACGCCGATGGGTGCTGGCTATGCCCATTCTACAAAAGCGTAAGGATTTTCATTGCTCCAATACCTGCAGTTATGATTATTAATACGTAAATCCGAGCTTAAATCCTGTTAGATAAAACGTGCATTCATCAGTGAAACAGATATTCTTTACATCAATGGTATTATCATTGATAGCTGTAGTCATCTATCCACAAAGCTCAACTCGCCGATCGGTTAACATTTGCACTATTTTCATTTTGGATGGATGCAATTTATGGAGTTTAATAACTGTGTGAGGCATAGAGCCTAATGAAATATCAGTCACATCCAGAATTTTGCGTAATGAAGTATTAGGATTTATGCCAAACTGACCCTAAACGTCAACGTGTGCGGCTTCATCCAAAACTCTACGTTTTTATTTGCAACAGATGAGTAAATTGCGTAACAAGGTCCAAAAGTGGTCCAAAACATACCTATGCGAAATTTTCGTCCCCAGATATCTGGCCTCTGGCGTTTAATGTAACCGCAATTTTCCGAGCACATTGATTTTGGCACCATAGATTAGAATTATTTCCACTGATTTTGCAATTGTTTGTCATAAATTTGAATGTATACTAGGTATATCATTGTTTGACCAATAACAGGCAAAATTTTAAACACTTATTGCAATAAAAAGTGATTTTTTTCGTGTGTTTTTGTTTTCCATCTGAGCAAATTAAGATACATAAAGATTTTCCCAATTTTCTCGAAAACAAATCCACCGATTTTAAAATGTCAAACGTCATAATAAAGGACTTGGACATACCTTTGAAACAAGCTATTACTCGATACCCCATGTCATTAAAAACTTTTAAGGGGATGAGTCTGGGAGGCAGAGGGTACCAGGGGAAGAGGTAGTTTTTGGTTAAAAAGTATTCCCTCTTTACAAATCTATTGACGTGTCTTGACGTTTTTTCTTTAAATTATATAGTGCTTTTCGATAAATCCGTTTAAAGTTTTCAAATGAACACCGTGTATATTTGTCAAAATACCATGCTCCTCAAGGAGCAACTATGAGGTCATAAACTAAAAATATTTTTAGTAAAATACTTTCACTTCCCATATACCAGTGCTTTTCGTATCTTGAGGTCTTTGATATGATCCTGAAGCTCTACTAGTGTGCAATGAGGAATCACTGCAGGTATGGTATGTAGAGCTTCTGCGGAAGAATCTTCAGAAGAGGAATCACAAACACAAATAGAGGGCCTGATGGATCTTACAAACTGTCGCTCCTCGTCGAGGTCATTATCCAGATCATTGTTGGGTGAGAACTCATCTTCCATGGCATTAGCAAAAACCTCCACCTTTTCCTCAGTCTTGAAGATAATACCCCCAGGACCATGGATATGTGGACGTTGTTCCCGTTTGCTATACCTGAGCGATTTTGCTGCTTTCCAGAGAGAAACACTTGAGTCAATCATTTCCGCCAGAATAAAGTCGCTCCTCTGCTTGTTCCGAAATTTATCAAGTGCGTTTCCGATTTCATGGAGAAGATTCGTTGCCCTACGGATGTCGTCGGGATGACAAGATCTTTTTGCTTGTTTAATTGTGGACCTTTTGTTATAAATGTTTTGCCCAATCTCGGCAGGGAGTAATGGTCTGCCCGGTCTCCGTACAGGACCGAACGGCTGCACGTTGTAAAGCTTGATGAAAAAACACTTGCTAATTCCGTTTGAGCAGCGTGTATTTTATTTTCATCATCTATAATTGGGATCTTTGGAATCTCATGAAGAAGAAACTTGTACAGCTCCCGATCAGCGCGTTTCGTTGAAGGAGATACCTCCTCCAAAGTATTCCCATCACCCACCTCCAAAAAATCCGGAAAATGATGATCGCTTGAGATGTGATACATGGCACAAGAAGTAATAAGCTAAATGGTCTGTGGAAGTAATTCTGTATTTACACTATCTACACAGCTTCTACATATTGCAAAATCAATTAGATCTGGTGCTTGAAGATGATTGAATGAATTGTAGGTGCCCCTCAGATCATGCGGCATAAGTAAACGTATGGAGCCAAGGATATATCTGCCTTCTGCGTACTCACGTTCAAATTGTTCGCCGATGCATAGCAGACCGGGATTGTTCGATGACTGATGATTGTGTGCAATTCGACCAAAACCTGCGAAGTTGCCCGAGAAGCTCCTGGTATTTAAATCCGCTTTTCCTCCTCCTTTAAAACGAGCCATGTGTCGCACACTCGCCTTTCGTTGAAAAGTTAAAAAGGATGATGTTATGACTCGTACTCGAGAGATTAATTAGGATGATTAAACGTTATAAATTGACGTTGCACCGAATACTGACTATTGCTCCTTATGAGATTCATTGTAGAATCTGGTTATACCTACCACTCATCAGCAGTCAGCATTATGGTCATCACCTTATTCCTCTCTCATACTCAATTGTCTTGAACCTCTGGACAGTCTGGACTGTATCGATACTTTCTACCATCTACTAGGTATGCTTCGCCGACTCAATAGTGATTTAGTGACAATTGCACCTGAGAACGTCTGTGCAGTTGTTTATAGTCGGTGGTTTTCCGAGCGTGACCAAAGACTCAATGGCGAAGCGAACGAATAATGGTTATGTTCTAGCATCAGATTTCCAACGGTTTCAAACCGTTTGAGTGTGCGCAGTGGGAAATCGTCAGATAATTTTGTTGCTGCGCATACTCACACGGTTTGAAACTGTTGGAAACAGTTGGAAATGTGATGCTAGAACAGAGCTAATAGCTTGGTAAAATAACAGTTACCCAGATACCATATCACCTCATCTCTATTCTCTGTATGTAGTCATGTGATCACGTGTCAATGTCAATAGTTAGTCATATGTCATAAAATAAGGTTATATAAACAGTAAACACAATTAGCACATTGGCATCAGATTGGCATTCTAACATAAGTAAACAGCAGTATCAAAATATCTGGGAAATATAATAATTCATTGAAGTCACTCATTTTAATAACTATATATAAGAAACCGAACTCCATTAAAGAACTGTAACATCTTTTTGCTCGATCATGGCAATCACAGAATATTTTGCCACCCTAGCCGACAACCCTTATTTTGGTGCTGGTTTTGGACTTTTTGGTGTTGGTGCAGGAGCTGCAATATTGAGAAAAGGCTTCCAAACAAGCATGATCCTTTTTAGGAGACATTATATGATCACTTTAGAAGTACCGTGCAGAGATAAATCATATCAATGGTTGTTACAATGGATGACTACCAAAGGTATGCATATTTTATGATTAAATTCTAAACTCTCCAACAATGTATTTTTTAAAAGACTGTCTACTGAGAACTCATATAACAGTTTATTTTAAACAATAAAATTAATGTTTCATAATGTAGCATCATTGCATTTGTCAGGTTACCCAGTTTTAAACTTCTAAGACTCCTCTGTTTTAGAGAATGCTTACAGCTGCAGACTGATACTGCATATCCGTTTTGTTTTTCTCTAAATTTCAGCTTTCATTTATGGGGTTTATTGTACATACCATTTAACAATAAGAAAAGACTTTCACTTTAAGAAGAACACTGTAACAAAATTAATATGTTGCTGAATACTTTTTGCACCATTCCTCACTCTTTTGAGTTTTGTGTTTCTGCAACTTTGGTATGAGTTTAAGAATCAAGTTTTCATCCAGCTCTAGTTTTGGTTTCGGCTAATTAGATTATTTATTTTATCCAACAAAACCAGACCATGTAGAAATCTCTTCATTCTTTTCACCATCTGATTTTTCCTGTTTTGTATCAGATCCTCTACTTCTAAAGCTTCTTCTTCATTTAGGTGGTCTTACTCATTTTACGACTTACCTGTCAAATATCAAACCTTTTTTTCATTTTCCTCAAGGCACAGTTAACAAAATCATTTACTGAGATCTTGTCACACACTATTCTGTTGGTGCCTTGGGTCAAAGCAATTATGGCTGCATTGACCATAATCATTTGAAAAAGCAATTTGATACAATCTGAGACTCTGTGCACGAGTCCTAGAAGGTTAATGAAAAACTTATTTATAACACTCACATTCATTTGAAGGTGCAAGACAAACTCAGCATTTAAGTGTAGAAACTAGCTTTGAACAGAAAGACAGTGGACATGTGAAGACAAAATATGATTTCATACCTAGCATAGGCACACATTTCTTTCGGTAAGGTAAGTTCCATCTTAAGTTTTGTCTGCAAAATAAAAGTTAAACATAGTTTTTCAAAGATATGAATAATAGGCATAGATATATACTCTGTTACCTGATACTTTAAACTGGCTTGACGTCTATTTGATAGATATCAGCTGACGAAGAAGTGTATCTCAGATTTAATTTTTTACTAGTGGTGTTGATTGGCAATCCTGCGATCAGGACTGTATTAGTAATATTCTTACTGAATATCTCATTGCCAAAAAGTAATGACTATTTTTGTAAACAAAAAATTGCTTCAATATCTATAAATTTGCAGCAAAAATGGTTGGTTAAAAGAAATTGATTATTTTACTGATTTGTATATTGTTAGATACTATCAAAATACTCCTATATTTAGTAATAAGGACGATTCAATGAATAGCTTGCATCACTGTGGGATATTTATTGGTTAAAACGTGCAACGAACAAGAGAAGAGTATAAAGTAAATACATGGAGTGCTTGTGTATGGTTAAGCTAAAAATGCTTTTATCTTCTTTTTTACCTCATTTAAAGGGTAATCATCATCATTTAGACCAGCTGTGTTGATATACTGAAAGAAACGCAGGATTTTCCGAGAAAATGTAAAATAAGCATAGACGAAAATCGTCACCAAGTGTCAAAATTACTTGTCATCTTGCACTCAGTACAGCTCTGTATTCCTTTGAAGCTTAAAATTGATACGTAAAGACTCAATCTGGGGCATTTTTAGTTATGACTAGCCGAACAGCTGTTCGCTGATGACACGGCTGACAGTTTAAAGTATCGGGTAACAGGGTATAGGGAATCTCCACCTTATCAGCTTATAAAAAGTAATGCTGGCTATTTTTATCCAATTTGGGGTATTTTTTATGTAACTTTCTCAATCCCCTTTCACCATTGCAAAAAGTTATCTAAGTCACTGATACAAAATGATCTAAGGAGTTAGGTATGTGTTTAATAGCTTGAGCTTTCAAATAAAGTGTCTCTGGCTGCAGCTCTACAACTAGCAATTCAACTACTGTACTGCAAAGGGATGGTAGAGGCAGGCTTAAAATAAAAGAATTGAGATAAGTATTTCTATGACATATAGGTCCTGGTAAGACAATTGCCTAAAAAACAGCATTTGAGGCCAAATAATCTTTTTTTGATTTTACTATAATTTGCTAAGCCTCAGATGCACTTGGATTGCTTCAGGTGTTAAACTGATTCAACAAATAATTTAAATCTTTGATCTTTAAATATCAAAACATTTATTTGCCTCAGTTATTTTATCCAAATAGCTATAGATGATTTTAATGTAACACTAGAGAGGCTTTACAAGCTCATCCTTACCAGGTCAAGGTCCCTACTCCCCAAACCAGTCTCCTCCAGTATTCCTTGTTTTGGAGCACCATCATAGGCTTTCAGCCATTGTGGGAAGTACACCATAAAAAAATGTTACAATGAAAAATATAGAGTAATAGGCTAAATATTACTCTGCCTTTGGCTTTTTGCTAGAAAATTCTGGCCATGGTATAGTTTTTTAGTGACTACAAAACATCACTGTGGAGTAGATCTTTCACACTCAGCTTGCTAGTTTTTCAAAGGATAGGAATTAGTGGAAGAGGTGAATATTATTTTTTGAGCAATAAGACATTAGGTCGTGGACATGTGTAAATAGCTAGAAGGAAAAAATATAGCATATGTCAGTTTTACGTTAAAACAAGAGATTCAAATAAATCAAGATGTAGAGCAACTTATAAGACTGCAAGTTCAACAATTTTTTTAATCAAATTTTGTCCTACCATGTTGTCCAAATAACTTTTCTGTGCCAGCTTTGCTCCTTAGATTGTTCTATTCATAGATCTTCTTCCATATTTGCATTTTCAGTGCTATTGTTATTTAAGTGTTTGTTTTACTTGTAGATATGGAAGGACCTGGATTAGAGTTGAAAGGACTAGAGAACAGCATACATTAGACTTGCACATGGGTACACCATGGGAAACAGTACAGTTAACTGCTCTTGGTAGAAATAAAGAAATGTACTTTGAAATACTAGAGGAAGGTGAGATACATTATTATATTAATGGTTTACAAATATCAAATATGTGAACATTTCTTAACAACCTATAAATCACAGAATATCAAGGAGGAAAACTACTTTTGAAGCTGTGGTTATGGTCATATGATCTGGGATTTGGCAGATATTTTTACTGTACACTGTGTCCCAGGAAACGGAAAACTTTAGTAATGATTGCTGATACCAACTGATGTTATGATATCTTTAAATTATATTTTTATTGGTAATAGTCAAAAATTTCCTTAATTATATTGTGTAATTCTGGCCACTTTAATGATGGATGATGTGAGAAAAACCCTATTATTAAGCATCTCATTTTTTGCTGATTTTATTTAATAATTTTATTTGATATCGCCTTCACCATCCGAACCCTAAAAGCGATCTTTGTTTCTTTTTTCGGGATTTGTCCCGGGACACTATATTTTAGAATATGAACGAATAAAATTTATTGGCCTTGTAGATCCCAATATAAGTAATAATAAGTTTATTTGCTTTTACATGATACAGAGAGGAATAAGTAAAAAAGCATGTATTACATGATATAACTTAAACCTACAAATAACATAGTGACATAAGACATGTCAAAATTACATTGCATTTGCTAAATTACAACATTAAAACACTTGACTAATATAAACACAAGCCAAAGTAAAGAAATAGAATATTTGTTTTGTTTAATTTACTTAAAATCTTGTTAGCTAGACAAATGGCACTGAAGCAACATGAGGGAAAAACGATAATGTACCAAGCCATGGGCAGTGAATGGCGGCAGTTTGGTCATCCCAGGAAAAGAAGACCAATTTCTTCTGTAATTCTGGATGTTGGCATCAGTGAACGAATCCTAAATGACTGTCTGGAGTTCATATCTAACCCAACCTGGTATACAGATAGAGGTAAACTCTCCCAATGCTATTTTATTGCAAAAATCTATGAATAAAAGTACATCTTATTACATAAAGTTATTTCTCCATGCCCCATACTGAATTTGAACATTCTAAAATCATTTTAGGTAATAGAAACCCTCTTAAAACTATTATGTCAGAATGAATTCTCTTCGTATGCGTTTTGTTGTTGTATTTCCATTCTAACTCTTACGTAAATTTAAATATTCTAGAATCGTTAATCAAATTAGTTGTTTTGAACTGTGGTTTGGTTACATTTATGGACGTGAAAAAACACAGTGTCTATCTACTCCTATTAATTTTTCATTCAAACAATTTTCCAGGGGACACACAAACTTTAAGGGACAAATAAAACATAATATTGACCCAAAAAATTGTCTACATTTTAACGTAAAATACAGAAAAGGAATTTTTTCTATACCTAGTTCAAGACTTTGGAATAATTGGTGTGTATAAAAAGTGGATAAATATTACATACAACTTATTAGTTGCTCTACAATCAAAACATTTTGTTTGATCATGCAGAAATCTGGTACAAATAAACGACACAGTAACGACTGACTTCGCAAAACTAAATCCACAATTTGAAATAGAACTACTGTCAGTGATACGACGTGGCATGTCAGAAATCGATTGAAGGTTTTTCTTTTTTTGAATTCATACAAAGTCATTATATTACTTCAGATTTATTCTCATTATTAAGGGCCGTATTCATAGTTGTCTCTCAAGTGTCTACTGGAGAGTACCTTCTGTAACTACCCAAGTGAGCCCTTGGCGACGTTTTCCTATGTCAAATATAAGTCATTGTCATTGTTATCAATTGTTATGCTACGCATATTGATGTTATCTGTTTTTTGTTTATGCCAGTGTTTCGTGTTTTTTGTCGGATATTTTTCCGGATGCAACAGACACTGACAGCACCTTACTCCAAAATTGCAATATTTCATTCAAATCCTCTGATATGGGCTGCAGTGCCATATTACCCTGCATCCATACGGAAACACAAAAAGAGCCAGATTGGCACTTCTGTAGCACTTATTTTTACTGTATTCTTAAACTATACATTTATTATATTTTATCTTCAAGTCTCATATCTTCATTAATCTATTTCTATAAAAAAAAAATTGTCACAAACTGTCTTTTAGAATGTTTCTTTAAAACATTTTTCGAAGAGACGTACTCGCTCTTCTGTCAGTTAAAACATCAGTAATTTTTAGGCAAAAGGCCTTTGGCCTACCCTGATGATTAACATTAGTCAAGTCAAGTCAAGTCCAAAATTAACCTACAAATCCGCCTTGACTGCAACAAAATGTCATAGTGACATTTTGTTACTTGAGTATCGAACGACTGTAAAACACAAAACAGTACTTGAGGGATACTCAAGTATTAAGGAACACTCAAGTGGCAAGTGTAAATACAGCCCTAAATCATAACTATGCTATTGTGTTATTGTAAAGTCAGATATTGTATATGAGTCGTTTACATTTTTTCAGGTCTCAATCAGTGTCGACACTTCTATAGTGCAGTTACGTTATTATGTAGACCTGAGTGATGATAAAACCGTAATTATCTATACAAAATATAGTATATTATAATCAGGGGCGTATCCAGACCTCAGTCTTGGGGGGGTAGCGGGGCATGAAATTGTGTGTGCTTTCACCATTTTTTGTAATACCTTCGTGAAAGACGTTGATGCAAGAGATAAACAGCAAGCGAAACAGTGGAGTATCAGGTATTTTAGGGAGATGAAATGAAAAATCTAATGATGCATTAATCAATTTTAATTTTACGGAATACACATAATATGTAATACGTATATCATCCGTGAACATTTTATTGGCACAACATACAAAATTAAACGATCATGAACACTCACCAGTCGGGTACCGGGTACGGGTACCCAAATAGCCACAATACTTACTCTATTTTTTTAATTAGTGTTTTAACTTTTCTAGTCGGTGCAGTTTTCAAAACAGGTAATTAATGAGTTAGGTAAATTTTTGTGACAAACTACCACGTTGTATAGGACATTATAGCAGCCACTAAAAATTGGGACGACGCTATCCGTAAAAGATTATTCTGAGTATGCGCAGTGTGTTTCGAATAACGACGTGTATCGTTGCGTGATTCGACAATTGACATTAACAATTATTGGACCTGTTTAATTCTAACTTAACCTCACATTATGATCAATTTGGTCGGAAATGTCCAAAAAATGTTACATGCAACAAGTAAACACCACAAGCAGATAATAGATCACATCACAAGTAAAATAAAAAAATAGGTTATGAAGGATCCCCGAAGCATGACAGTTCAGATTTCACTACCATGGTTCAGTCCCGTGATGATCACATGCTGTTGCCGGAGACACCTAACTTTGTAGCTTTTATTGGATAATGCTGTCAAATAAAATAGACGGAAGAAAACCTGATCATTTTGTACAATGATGAACTACAAAATAAGTATTGTTGCTATCAAAATCATCACGGTTCTTTTCTCATTGCCGCATAGTGGTTTAGACGTGTCAATACCGCACGTAATCATATCGTACCGTAAACTTCCGTAGCTAACATACTACGTTATCGGTTATTCGCCGATTCGGTTATTCCGGGAGAATTTCGCATGCCACAAATAGCCGATAACGTGCAATAACGTCAGGAAACGGACGTCCAAAAACTCTCTATTCAACTGATTATGTGACAATGGAAATATGTTAGATATGCATCACTGTAACGATGCAAAACATACCCTTTTGTAATTTAGTTACTGCAAAAAAGATTTTTTTTCACTGCGACAATTGCTTAAATAAATAATTCAAAGTTGAATCGAGTTTTTTTTTCGAAAATCTTGGGGGGGGGGGGGTAATTACCCCTGTTACCCCCCCCTTGTATACGCCTGTGATTATAATCATTCAGAAAGTCGTATTAGATCAAAATAATCGAAAATACCAATTTGCAATAGATAAAAACAAAATACATTGATCTATTTATTGTATAATAACATCTCATTATACACAGACATATACAATTTTGACTATACTAATGGTCGTATAACAGCGCAGCAAAAAAAGTCGAAAGCTATAAAGGTCATTCGAGGTCGGGTGTCTTGTGAAGGATTAAGGGGTCCTTTGCAGTGTCGGCAGTCGATAGGAGCACAAAAAATGTAAACAGCTCTTATATTTCTGACCTGTTCAATACATTGATTCCTATTTACCCTACAATATAGTGATCACTATAGTATAAAATGAAAAAGCTAAGGTAACGATGTTGCCTTAAATTTAGTTAATTTTGAGTAGTCTTTGGTTTTAATAATTCATAAAATATAATAGAACTTTTGTGTTATCAAATTTAAGGGATTGATTTTAAACACGCAATGATGAATATTAACCAACAACAGCACATGACAGATTAATCAAGCAAGGAGTACCATTCACAATATTTTGTACTTCCCACACCGTTAGGTGACGGGCGTATTGTGATCGCAAAAATATTCGATTTTGAGATAGTACATTTTTGGGCGTTTTATGATATCTATATAACGAAAATCCACGTCACTCATTTCCGTCGGTCTGTTGGCGTTTTTCTATCCTCGTAATCTCAGTAACCACTGCATGAATTGTGATGAAATTTGGATAGCGATATGATTGATGCATGGGCAGCGGAGTAATTAGCAAAAAGAAACAATTTGAAATATTCCTCTAACTTCGTTTTTAGACGTTTTAGGGGTTCCTGATCTTTTTCTACGTGTGCTTGTATGGGGTTGAAATTGGGGTGGATGGGGGGTGGGGGGTTATAAAACTGAAAAATGTGTTGTATATATGTATAATAGGTTGTCCATTGACCTGTGACCTACTGCAGGAGTCCTTGGACTTTTGATGTATACATACGAGTAAAGCCTTTAGATCGTTCTGTATTGTGTAACGTGAAAATTATCGAATTGATTTTGATTAAATTTTGACACGGTATTACTACCGTAGCGATGATGGAAAAGGCGTAGGGTTTTCAGACATCGTGTCAGTGGTGGCGTAGCAGTAATAAAAACTCAAAATATAAACCAGCTCAAACTTCGGCTTTTAGGCGATTTGGAAGTTCCTGGTCGTTTTCGACATTTTACTTCCGTTAGGGGATAGGGGAGTATTGTGGTCGCGAAAAGTTTCAATTTTGAGATACTATGCACAACAAAAAATTATCAGAACTCCTCCAGTCTTCGGTTTCAGGCGTTGCAGGGGTTCCTGAACCTGAAAATTTAAAAATAGTCTAAACCTCGATCTTAGATGTTCCAAAGCTCCCAGATCGTTAGCTACTTTCTCGATGAAAATCGAAATTTTTTGTTCGCACAGATAATGAGTGAAGTACACGCCAACAGAAATACTTGCCATTTTTATGATATCCATTATGAACTACTGTCAGGTATTATACAAATGGTGACATTCTTTTTTACCGCCAGAAGCCTGTGGTTAGCATTTCACAGTTTATTTAATTTTTGACGGCACAACAAGATGATATTAAAAACGTATCATTTCAAAAATATTACCTCTCGATCAATAAATTTGGACCGTATTCCATTTTTTCACCTATTAGAATATAATCCAGGCAGAAATTAATCACAGGAGTTTAGTTACATGTTTAATCATGCCTAATTACTAGAGAAAATATTGTAAACTGGCAGGACCTTAAGGACTAATTAACTTAACATTCTAGGAATTCCATACAGAAGGGGCTACCTATTGTATGGGCCACCTGGATGTGGAAAGTCATCATTCATCACAGCCTTAGCAGGTGAACTTGGGTTTTCAATATCTGTATTGAATCTGTCAGAAAGGGGACTATCAGATGACAGATTGAATCATCTTTTGAGTACAGCACCACAACAGAGTATTCTTTTATTAGAAGATATTGATGCTGCATTTGTTTCCAGGTATGTTTGCATTTACCTGTAATAGTTTTTCTAAGCCAGCTATAGATAAAAAATTAGAGGAAAATACTTTGTGTAGTTTTACTTTGTATATCTTTTTTTATTATAACAGTCAATACTTATAGGTTATCATGAAAGCTTAGATTTTATGCATTTGAATCCTAATAGTTAAAACTTATATTGTTTCTTTATTTTTCATGGTATAATTCAGAATAATTTATTGAGAATTTCCAATTTCTAGCCAGAGCTAGAACGTTTTCGAGTTACAGTTGTGCGTTTAACTCTTCTGACCTGAAGGTATAACGGCCAACTTTCTCTCACATTTTTTTGAACTTAGAAAACTGTGGTTGAACGCGCATTTAAAACTATAACAAAGGAAGGTATATCGAAGGACAGTACTCATATTATATACATATATTTTTTTAATACAGAGAAGAAACGCCTCAACAAAAATCGGCCTATGAGGGACTAAACAGAGTAACATTTAGTGGATTGTTGAACTGTTTAGATGGAGTAGCAAGTAGTGAAGCTAGAATGATGTTCATGACAACAAATTATATAGAAAGGTAAAACATTATATTTATTAATTATTCATTTCTAGCAAACATCAAACGGTAACTCAAAGCCTACTTGAGCGAAAGTAAATTAAAGATGAGGCTCTCATGTGCCATTTTGCGTGTTATAAAAATATCTATTTTTCAAAGAAGTTACAGTAGCAGTCTCATTATACAGAGTGTTCAATTGAAAACTTACCACCACGGATTTATCGAAAACCACTGATTAAAAGAAAAAACGCCGAGACACTTCAAAAGATTTGTCGAGGCAGACAATTTTTTAACCAAAAACTACTGCACCCCAGGGTCATCCCCTTAAAGGTTTTGAATGACATGGGGTATCGAGTAATAGCTTGTTTCAAATGTATGTCGCAGACCCTTTTTTGATGTTTGAGTTTCTAAAATCGGTCGATTCGTTTCAAAATCTTTATGTATCTTTAATTTTTTTTAGATAGGAAACAAAAGCACACAAATATACCACTTTTTATTGCAATAATTATTCAAAATGTTGTCCGTTATTGGCCAAAGACTGATATAGGCGATTTTCAAATTCCTGACGGACAGTGGCAAAAACGGCGGAAATGATGCCAATTTGTTGCCCAAAATCAATGTGCTCGGCAAACTGCTGTTCCGTTTAACGCAAGACATCCGGCGGATGAGGCTGAAAACTATTTCCAGCGACAAGGCGCTCCATCTCACTATGTTCTTCCGGTTAGGCCAATAACGGGCAACATTTTGAACACTATTGCAATGAAAAGTGGTACATTCGTGTGTTAATGTTTCCTATCTAAACAAATTAAGATAACATAAAGATTTTTCTAATATTCTTAAAAAAAAGATCGGCCGATTTTAAATAATCAAACGTCACAATAAAGGACTTCGACATACCTTTTAAACGAGATATTGCTCGATACCCCCTTCATTTAAATGTTTTAAGGGGATGACCCTAGGGGGCAGAGGGTACAAGGGGGCGAGGTACTTTTTGGTTAAAAAGTTGTCAAACTTTTTGACGTGTCTCGGCGTTTTTTCTTTTAATCACTGTTTTTCGATAAATTCGTGATGGGAAGTTTTCAAATGAATGATATACCTACATATACTAACATATCATCGTACATAGGAACTCTTAACGTTTATTTGCTTGTTGCTCTGAAGGTGCAATTTTATGAAAAAAGAGCTGTAGTAAAAAAAATCCAATCGAAATTAATTCTTTAGAAGCATAATTGACTCAAATTGACATTTTCAATTTGGAATTTTAGGTTAGATCCAGCTTTGATACGGCCAGGTAGAGTTGATCTAAAAGAATATATTGGTTGGTGTTCTGCTAACCAGATAGAAAAAATGTTCCTAAGGTTTTATGATGGTGAGGATGCTCACAATCATGCCAAAGTGTTCACCGAGAAAGTTGTTTCTTTCAAGAAGAATGTTAGTCCAGCGCAGCTACAGGGATTTTTCATGTTTAATAAGCACTCGGACCCAAAAGAGGTGATCGATAGTTGTAAGATGATATGGGAGTTATGATAAAACACTTTAGTATAAGTTAAAAAAATTAACAATAAAAAGAGCTTCCTGTAGTCCAAATGTTTCTGTGGTTCGCCTTCTTGCCTAAAATTCCTCTGGTTGCAGCAATTACGTGACCTCTTTGACGTGAACCAAGACCTTAACGTGATTTTAAAATTAAACTCAAAAAGAAGTTACAATTCAAGAATTACAGAAGCCATCAGACTGGGAGGTCTTGTCTAGGCCATTGTAAAATTACTCTAAGAGCCCGCTAAGTTTTCCTACCTTGAAGCGACCGACAGTTTTGAAATCACGTAATCGATTTGTCATGAAAAGACGTTTTCAAAATGTCGAGAACCACCGTAGTTTCATCGACGCGACGCCAGAAATCGCTGTAAACGCGTGATTGACAGCAGCAAGGAGGAACACAACCAAAAAATTAAGAACAAACTCCTCTCATGTCCTAGTTCGTCCAGAACATTCTGGCCTGTAGCTAAGGCTGTTAGAACTTTTCCTATTCGTCGATACCACCATTGACCAGAGAGGACAAGTCCATCGCTTCTGCCCCTAAAGAAAAAGCAGGCATCTTGGGAAAGCTCTTTGCAGCCAATTCTACTGTAGACTTTCAAGGAAATACCCCGACCACCACCATAAGCGTGAACTCGAGAATGGCAGAGGTCAAATTTCAACATGGAGATGTAAAAAGCACCCTCCAAAAACTGAACACGAATAAAGCTACTGGTCCTGATCAAATTCCAGCCATTGTCCTTAAACGCTGTGCCGCTGAGCTTGCACCTATTCTTTGCAAACTTTTCAAACTTTCGTATCAACGAGGCGTGTTTCCCGCTTCGTGGAAGATTGGCTGCGTACAACCCATCCCTAGGAAAGGCAAAAAACTGATCCCACCAATTATAGACCTGTGGCTCTTCTCAGCATCATATCTAAGGTTATGGAGACTGTCATTATAACACACAGCTCCTGAAATACCTGGACAACAATAACATCATAAATGATCGCCAGTATGGCTTCCGTAAGCACAGCTCTACAGGTGACCTCCTTGCCTACGTCACTCACTTGTGGAACAGAGCAATAGAAAGTCATGGCGAATCCCGTGTTCTTGTACTTGACATATCGAAAGTTTTCGACAGAGTGTGGCATGAGGGACTTCTGGTCAAGCTTGCTGCTTATGGACTACCACCTGGCCTGCGCCAGTGTCTGAATAGCTTTTTGAATGACCGATCTCTGTTTGTTGTAGTTGAGGGCTGTTCATCAGACGTATTTTAAATAAACGCCGGTGGTCATCAGGGATCTGTCCTATCCCCTACACTGTTTCTGTTGTACATCAACGAGCTGCTGGAAATAACATTCAATCCAATCTACAGCTTCGCAGATGACAGTACATTAGTGTCGTGCATGGAACCAGGTAAGCCACTATCATCCCAGGAGACGGTACGTCGGCGACAGCAGCATGCCTCACAGATCGACGCAGACATCAAAACAATTGTCGAGTGGGGATTAGCAAATAAAATACAGTTAAACGTACAAAAAACTCAGGCAACAACACTTACAAAGAAGTCTCACGATAGCTTACCAACCGTGGAAATGGAGGGTCACCCCATAGTCGAATCACCTTCCGTCAAGCTTTTGGGGATCAACATCAACAATATGTCCTGGCATGACCACGTCGTCAGTATTGCTAAAACGGCATCCCAGAAGCTTGGAGTTTTGTTCCGCTGTAGGAAGTTGTATACACCAGAGCAACTGCTGCTGTTCTACAAGGCACAGATTCGACCATCGCTGGAGTATTGCTCCCATGTGTGGGGATGCGCTCCTAAGCACTTTCTAAAGCTTCTGGACACTATCCAGAAAAGAGCAATTGGATTAACCGATACGTCTAACCTCACAAAGGACCTCCACAGCCTGGAATATCGAAGGAGGGTGGCTGACCTATCCCTGTTTTACAGATTCTATCACGGAAGATGATCGAGTGAGCTCTCCCAGATAATAACACCAAAGGCCGTCCGAACCAGGAACACTAGAGAAGCTCTGCGAGCTCATCCTTACCAGGTCGAGGTCCTTACTCCCCGAACCAGTCTCCTCCAGCATTCCTTCTTTTGGAGAACTTCGACGCTGTGGAATCAGCTGCCGGGGAATTTGTTTCCCGACGGCTATAACATGCAGCGTTTCAAATCTAACGTGAACCGACACTTGTCCTCTGGCAGCGCCATAGGCTTTCAGTCTTTACGGGAGGCTGACCATAAAAAGAAGTGCCAATTTCAATTTTGTCAGGAGGTTGCCGCTAAAGGTATGAGGGGCGTCGTTTTGATAAGTGCTGTCGAAAAAAATGTTCAAATGACTTTTGGGGAGATTAAAATTCTGCACAATTCTGGTCCTTACATTTTTCGTGTGCGACCAATACTTTAAATTCTACAATCCACCAAAGTTAGGGGTTGATTTGTGACTTTGATTAAAATCAGAATTTTATCGCGGATTAAGATGAAGAACGTTATCAAAAAGTTCTGTACCATTTTTTTTTACTAGAATGATATTTTCTCATTTCTATATTATCTGCAGCTGCATAAACTCAACACATTTGGTCTTATAAAAAAGTACGGCTTTTAGGAGCATGTCGCGAAAAATATTTTATTTGTGCACGCTTTTAGTGGAGGTGATACTACGTCAGAGTTGTTTAATCAAGGCAAGATTCGATTGCCTACCTCGAGGGGTTGTCGCTCGAGGGGAGAGGGGGATCATGTTTTTGTGTGCGACCAATAGTTTCCGTTCTGGAGCACGCCAAAGTCGAAAGGTTGGTTTATAACTTTTAAAAAATCATAATTTAATCAAAAATTAAAATGAATATCACTACCAAAAAATTATTGAGCAGCTTGTTTTCTAAAGAAATAATATTTAGTTTAGGCAGCTGCAGATAATATGTATAGAAATGATAAAATTCTTTAGTGAAAAAAAATGTACAGAACTTTTTGATAACGTTCTTCGTCTTAATCCGCGATTAAATACTGATTTTGGTGAAAATCACAAATCAACCCCTAACTTTGGGGGATTGTAGAATGGAAACTATTGGTTGTTACACGAGACCAAGATTGTGCAGAATTTTGTTCTCTCAATAAGTCATTTGAACCTTTTTTCGGTACCACTTACTAAAACGACGCTATTCCTCGAAAATCGACACGGGGTAGGGTTTTCACCCGGGGGGGGGGGGGGGGTGAAATCCCATCCCTCGAGAGGCAACCCCAAGACAACATTGAAACTGGAACGATTGTCTTTTTGAAAATGTTTTTTCATGACAAATCGTTTACATGATTTCAAAAGTGTCGGTCGCTTTAAGGTAGAAAAACAGCGGGCTCTTAGACTAAATACAATTTGGGAGTCTTGCTAACATCGCATGTACGAGAGAAAAGTTTTCCATGTAAGTTTCAAAAAGTAAAAATTGAAAGTGAAGTTGAATTTGATGTTGACCTCAAGGAAAATGCTTTGTGCTATTGTATTCTTCTAATATGCATCTCTGACGATATTATTTCGACTATTTCCAGACGCCAAGACTAAGTGTACGTATGATTTCTCATGATACTTAATTCTATGCTTGGAACCTTTTTTGTTTTCCATTTAACACTTTATCTGGATTTACAGTGAACATTATTGGGGTACTTTTGAATTTGCAAACTGTACCTCTATTTATGACCGCTAAGATAGAGTTTAAAGTAAAATACAAGGTCTATTATTCCTTTTCCGAGGCTATTATGGACATTAGCCTAAAAGTCAAGGTGAAATAACTTGTGTAAGCGACACTGAAATTTTTGTCACAAGCAGAAATACCAATCATTGGGATATATCAATTCTACAGGAATTTGAAAACGTAGACGTAATCATATTTTTTTATTTTATATTTTCACATTATGACATTATGAGGATGTAGACAAATTTGCTTGTTGCAACATATTAATAATAATAATAAATGGTTTTTATGAAGTATACAACGTGTCCGCTCATCGGTGTCGGAGCCTTTAGGGGGATAGAATACGTTAATTTTTATCGACAAATCACCCCTCAAAAGTAGTTTTTCTCCCACCGTAATAAAAAGGCAGCCATTTTGTTTTTTATTTGTTTAATTGATGCACGAAAGTTGTACTAATTTAGCTATAGGTACCTATGTAGAGGTTCTACAAACACAAATAAGTCTGGAGGGGGATGTTTGCGCCGCTTTCCTTTAATTTTCCGTTTATTATTTTCCGCACCTCTTTTCCTTTTCGTCACACTTTATACGGAGAAAGAGCAAGGAGGAAAAGTGGCAACAGCGCATAGAGGACAGTACCAAGGACGAACTCACACGAGGAGTTGTAACGACGTGAGTGACTGTCGAGGTAAGAAGCATTCCGTCTCCGCATTTTCCACATTTGACCTATTGAACATTTTCTTTATCGTGTAGTGCCTATTCGTGCCATCAGGATACATCAGGGAGGCCTCCCCATCTTCAACTGGTAGCTGAGCAAGGTAACCTCACCTCTTAGTTATTCGTAGTATAAAGTGTCACAGGTCCTTCGAGTTTATTTTCCCTATACCGCAGCATCGCTCCTCCATTTTGAATATCTTCGCACAACCATTTTTTTGGTCCTAATCGAGCCAGATTTATTGAATCAGCACATATTAATACATAGTTATACATTTAAAATTTCTGATACATTTTCTTTTATTTTTATTTTATTTGGTACAACACAACCACAGACGCATTTACGAGCCAACCGCATTCCTTTTCATTTAAATCGAGATTATAGCAGTTGCCATAGTAACTTGTACGTAAGAATATCACTTCATCATGTCCCAGAACGCAAACGAACAGAAACTCCTTATATTGGAATCGCGAAAACAGGCTTACTTCGAGCGTGTTCAGTTGCCGCCATTGAAAATTTCCTTGCTAGTATAGAGTCCTTAGATACTATTAGAGAAGGCTATCTTCAAACTATTGAGGATATAAATGCATTAAACTTGATTATTGATCCCGAATCTACCGTTAATCATAACGCATGGTTAGCATTTGAAGATTTGTTTTGTCGCATAAAGCGCCAGGCTAGCCTTTTAGCCGAAAATAAACCACGCACTAATGTTTCGCAGTCTGAACTTAGGCCTAATAAACTTGCCCGCAATGGAAATACCAGAGTTTAATGGGGATTTACGTAATTTGCCATTATTTTATGCCAGTTTTAAATCTAATATCCATAACAATAAGTCGCTAACTGATTCTGAAAGATTGTATTATTTAATTGGGAAACTGACAGGAAAGGCCAAATCAGTATTTTCTGGTTTAACTCCATGTGAGTCCAATTACGCAATCATTTTTAAAACCCTTGAGGCAAAATATCAAGATAAACGTTTGCAGGCTGCAGCATATTTAGACAACATTTTTGATCTTAAACCAATATTTTCTGCGCCGGCCATAACTTGCTCAGCTACCAGTTGAAGATGGGGAGGTCTCCCTGATGTATCCTGATGGCACGAATAGGCACTACACGATAAAGAAAATGTTCAATAGGTCAAATGTGGAAAATGCGGAGACGGAATGCTTCTTATCTCGACAGTCACTCACGTCGTTAAAACTCCTCGTGTGAGCTCGTCCTTGGTACTGTCCTCTATGCGCTGTTGCCACTTTTCCTCCTTGCTCTTTCTCCGTATAAAGTGTGACGAAAAGGAAAAGAGGTGCGGAAAATAATAAACGGAAAATTAAAGGAAAGCGGCGCAAACAAAGTCTCATTCTGTTTCATTGTACCCCACAAGAAAAAATCAAGTGGGGTCAAGTCCGGTGAACGCGGTGGCCAAGCGATTGTTCCACCGCGTCCAATCCACGGCAAATATTGTTCATTTAAATGGCTTCATACATTTACAGCGAAGTGTGCCGGAGCTCCGTCCAGTTATTATTGTCGACGGCCTCTTTTTCTTCAGCCAGGGAATCAAACTCGACGTAACTTTCACCGTTTTACTTCAGAACTTAATACAATAACTCTTAACCTTATCTCAACTAGATCTCAACTCAACTGACCCCTACGCTACCCGTAGCACCTTATATATACTTCATCGAACCATCTAGAGCATTCGATGACATTTCTAGAATCCATCCGTCATTCTCGAAAACTCTAGACGATTCGATGACGTTTACACTTCAAAAGATCTAACCTAGCACTTTGACTTTACATCATGTATGACAATCAATGACAACTAATACAAATACACGAATACCATAATATACAGTATGTTACATTCTTCCCCCCTTAGCGTTCGACGTCCTCGACGAACAACTTCGATTCTTGTCTCACCACAGACATCAGCATAGTCGACCTTCGGTTTTCCACTTTCCGTACATAACCTGTAGACTACGTCGTTGAGGCGCTTCATCACCACGTAGGGTCCCTCCCCATGGCGTTGTAGCTTCAGACATCTACCCTTCCTTGCGTCGTGTGTTGCAATACCATACCAGATCACCTCGTAACTGTGATATTCTTTGCCCAACTTGCGATTCTCATTTTCAGCTCCAGCAGAATTCTCTTTTCCTAGCTCTGTTATCATTCTCTTCAGTTGCACCTTTTTGCCTTGACGACTGTCACCTCTCGACACTTCCTTCTTCCCATTACTCAGGCTATTCTCCACTTCCTCTCTGAACCTGCTGAGTTCGTCTTCCTCCTGCGCAATCCTGTTCTTTTGCTTAACATTCTCGCTTCTGAGTTGCGTGGTCTGTTCAAAATCCCATGATGAGTCCTTGAGTGCAGCGCCAAGCTCTGCTCCTATCTTCGGGTTTTCTTTCTTCAGTTGCACCAATCTCTGTTCTAACTCTGCATCGTAAAATGGCGTCGCTAATACTGCGGACACACCCTTCTTTGTATCTTCAGTGACCTTATTCAGTTCTCTCTTCTTCTTATCAATTTCAACTTCCAGCTGAGTAATCTTCTGCTTCCCGTTACTGTTTCTATTCTCCATATGCTTCATCCTGGAGCTACCGTACTCTGCTTCAGCCAATGCGTTTTCCAGCTCGTCTTTCAGTCGAGAATTCTCGTTTTTCAAAATCACCAGTCGCTGTTTAGTCTTACTATCAACTTCTCTTGCTTTAGACAAATCTTCCTTTCGCTTTTTCGCATCATCGACCTCGGCGCTCAAATCTGTTCTCAGCTTCTTGTTTTCTGCTTCAAGCTGCGCCAACCTTTCTCTCAACTCATTCTTCTTGATACCGACCCTTTTGGCTTTATCAATTGCGTTGTTCAAGTTCTTTTTACAGAATGCATACTCAGCCTCCATCTGATTTATCTTCTGTTTGAGCATTGCATTTTCATCTTTAACTTGGTCGCATTCCCTCTCTGCTTTCTTCAACTGATTCAAAGCTTTCAATCTCTTGATTTCGCCCTTCAAAGCAGAAACTTCTTTATTGAGCTTCCTCAAGGCTATTTCGTGTTGTTCGTCCTTCTTCAGCAGATTCTTTCTATTCGTTTCAAACTTGCTTTTAATATGCATACTTCTCCTTTCCTGAGAGGCAAGCAACTGCTTCATCCTATCCCTGTCTGCTCTAAGTTCCCTCATGGCTACTCCGTGTTGTTGTTGAAGCTTGGCAATACTTTCTTCATTCTTCTTTACTAAATTCTTTATGTCTCTGTCAAACTGCTCCTTCATTGAGTTTATCGTGTCTTGCACAGATTTCATTTTGTTCGCATATTCATCTGCTTTTTCTACATCCGCTTGTATCTTATCAGCCTGGGTGCGGCAGCCTATCCTAAGATGCCCCTTCTGTCCACATCTCCAGCATGTAAACTTTTCAGCTCCTTCTAGGCTTGTGCGAACCGGGTTTCTTTGGAAGCTAGCACCTCTTCTTCCTGAAATAAACGGTGTGGCCCTGACTTCTGCTACTGTATCTTGCTCGACAGCGCGCACCCTCCTTGTCATTCGCATGGCTTTTATGTCAGCTTCAATTTGCAAAGCCTTGATCACAGCATCTTGTAAATTTATGGGACTGGATAGTTTTACCATTCGTTGAACTTCCGCGTCTGCAATGCCTTCGACAAACTGACGAGCAGCAACGTATTCCTGTGTTTTTACGGGGCTGTTGACGAATGCCCGTTTCGCTAAGCTTTGGACTTCATATGCAAACGTGGTCAGATCCTCCTTGGCTTGCTGTGTCCGGTTATGCAACTGGCCATGCAACAGCTCTGTCAAGTGTGCATCTCCAAAGCGTAACTTTAGTGCAGATGTTATCTTATCATAGTCACGTAGGTCTGATGCGCAGAGATTTTCCAAAATAGCTGCGGCAGAGTCTCTTAGCATGGATGTCAGCACACAAGCTTTTTCTTCATTTGACCAGTTATTCATACGTGCGACATTTTCAAATTGCATATAATAAATGTCCCAGGACGTTTTGCCATTGTACGGATAGGGCTTTGCTACTACGCCACTGTGTCTATCAGGAAAAGCGGGTGCTGCAGATGTTAAACTACGCTCACCTGCACTAAGTTCTCGCAGCTCCTCTCTGATCATTTCCTTGACCTGATCTTTCACCTGCTGTAGTTGTTCACGCTCACCTCCACTAAGTTCTCGCACTTCGTCTCTCACGATTTCCTTCACTTGATCCTTCACTTGCTGCAGCTGTTCCTCAACGATCTTTTGCGATGTCTCTATAGCACTAATACGCTGATCTTGATTTTCTAACGCCTGACTTACGGCTTGCCTCTGCTCCTCCAATCTAGTCATTACCAGGTCCTGTCCACTTTTCAAGTCACTCTTCAAACCTGCGACTACCTCATCTTGGTGGTACTTTAGTTTCTCCTCTAGGTTCACAACTGCCTCGTCCTGGTGTTGCTTTAGCTTCTCCTCTAGGTTCACGACTGCCTCGTCCTGGTGTTGCTTTAGCTTCTCTTCTAGGTCTTGCATATTTGTTCTCGATTGAGCTGCACTTTGATCTAATCTAGCTCTCGTTTCCGCTGCACTCTGTTCTAATCTGTTTCCCATTTCTTGTAGCATAGTGATCAATGCATTCATTTCGGATGCCATAGCTCTGGTTACTGGCATTAATGGACACTGTACTCACTACTTCTTTCCTTTTCCTGGCTTGATTCGATGAATAATCCCACACTTCTGGCACCAATTGTCACGACGGCCTCTTTTTCTTCAGCCAGGGAATCAAACTCGACGTAACTTTCACCGTTTTACTTCAGAACTTAATACAATAACTCTTAACCTTATCTCAACTAGATCTCAACTCAACTGACCCCTACGCTACCCGTAGCACCTTATATATACTTCATCGAACCATCTAGAGCATTCGATGACATTTCTAGAATCCATCCGTCATTCTCGAAAACTCTAGACGATTCGATGACGTTTACACTTCAAAAGATCTAACCTAGCACTTTGACTTTACATCATGTATGACAATCAATGACAACTAATACAAATACACGAATACCATAATATACAGTATGTTACATTATATATAATTATTTTCTTTCAACATATTTTTTCCCTTTTATGAAATAAAATTCGGAAAATATTTACCACCAGTTTATAGTCTACATATTTCTAGGACCTCTACATAGATAACTATAGCTAAATTAGTACAACACTCATGCTTCGATTAAAAAAACAAAATAGCTGCCATTTTATTATGGTGGTAGATTTGTCAATAAAAAATACTGTATTTCATCATCCTAAAGGCTCCGACTCCGATGACCGGACATATTTTAAATATAATGCGTATATTGTATATATGCTTAAAATAAATTCTGAAAATTATAAAGCGATTAGAATTTGGTATGAATCTCGAGAGTATCAACTAAAGATATATTAGAGTTACTTTTTATTTTTGTTCTTTTTTCCTTTTCTATCCTTTTTCTTCCTATATTTTCCAAATCCTTTCCTGACCATGGTTCCTCGCCACCAAGCTTGAATCTTCGTGGCAGCATCATCCATTTTTTTCTTGAGCAGTCTCTTCTCTTCTTGTTGCTGCTTGTAAACTTTATAGTCATTTATTTCTTCTGCTCGTTTCGCATACTGAAACAATCGTACTGATTTCTCCAAAATATTATAGAAAATTGTGATTCATCATTTATAGATAACAAAAAATATGTAGTCTGAACTGCGATGCAGCACGACGAGATGAATTACTCCACTATGTTTCCACCCTTAGATCCATTGCGAAGTCCTGTCATCACGGATCGCGAGGATAGTGATCAAGGACTGCCATGTCCCCAATGTCCTCCTCCTCCATTGTGACCTCTTTTTTTATGTAGTCGAACCTAGGAACCTACCGATAGGTTGGCCTCTACTGCCTCAGCCCACACTTCTGAAGGCAGCCAACAAAAATATCTCGCGAAGATGATCCTTCGAAGGTTAATAACTCTGGACCCTGGAGGCCTTTTTGATCCTTTATTGTTATGCTTCTACTGGGTCTGGCACAAGGACAGACGTGTTTGAAATGGCTAGTACCCGTGTTTTTGTACTTCGCATATCGAAAGCCTTAGATAGAATGTGGCATGAGGAACTTCTGGTCCAGCTTGCTGCTTATATGGACTACCACTTGGCCTGCGCCAGTGGTTGAATAGCATTTTGAACGGCCGATCTCTCTTGTAGTCGAAGGCTGTTCATCAAACGTATTTCCAATAAACGCCGGTGTTCCTCAGGGATCTGTCCTATCCCCTACACTGTTTCTGCTGTACATCAACGAGCTGCTGGAAATAACATCCAATCCAATCTACAGCTTCACAGACGATAGTACATTAATATCTTGCATGGAACCAAGCAAGCCACGATCATTCCAAGAGACGGAAGGTCGGCGACAGCAACATGCCTCACAGATTAAAGTAGATATCAAAACAATTGTCGAGTGAGGATTAATAAATACATTTTAACGTACAAAAAACTCGGGCAACAACACTTACAAAGAAATCTGACGTTGGTTTATCAATTGTGGAAATGGAGGGTCACCAAATAGTCGTGTCACCTTCCGTCAAGCTTTTGGGGATCAACAATAAAATGTCCTGGCACGACCACATCGTCAGTATTGCTAAAACGACATCTCAGAAGCTTGGAGTTTTGTTCCGCTGTAGAAAGCTGTAGACACCAATACAACTACTGCTGCGCAGAGAAAAGAGCAACTAGACTAACCGATACGCCTGACCTCACAAAGGACTTCCACAGCCTGGAACATCGAAGTAGGGTGGCCGACCTGTCCCTATTCTATTATGTTCGAGTCAGCTCTCCCAGATAATAACACCTAAGGCCGTCTGAACGAGAAATACTAGAGAGGCTCTGTGAGCTCATCCTTACCAGGTCGAGGTATCTACTCCCCGAGCCAATCTCCGCTAGCATTCCTTCTTTTGGAGAACTTCGACGCTGTGGAATGAGCTGCCGGGGAATTTGTTTCCCGACAGCTACAGTCTGCAGCGTTTCAAATCTAACGAACACCGACATTTATTCTCTCGCAGAACTTCTACAGCCTTTGCGGGAGGCGGACCATAAAAAAAGAGTTTCGTCGCCACCTCAACATTCTCGGAATCGAACTATTCATACTTGAAACCCCATCCTTCATTCGGTTGAAACACTTCGCACTATTGGTGTACTGTTCAACAGAAGACCACCAGCAGCTCCACGAACAGTTCGAAACCCTGAAAATTTGGAAATCGTTCGACAAGCCCTTCGTCACAGTCTGACACCATTTGCTGGGCAACATGCTGCTGAATTTCGCCTTAGTGAGCGTTCGGAGTACGCACAACAAATGAACATCGCACGTGAGATGGAAGCTGTTATCGAGCATAATGAGAATCTCATTTTGTTCATGAGTGATTAAGCTCACATGCACCTTAATGACATGGCTCTATGATGTCAACTGGTAACAAAATTCTAGAAACTCACGAGTCGAACGGTGCCCCTCTCCCCCCACCTCTCGCGTCCTGATAGGGGAAGAGTGCTAACCATTTCAAAAACGTCCGTGTTTTGTGCCGGATCATGTACGTAGCATAACCACGGTTCAACAAACAATCAGCTGTCTTACTCAAGGTCTGGGGATACTTTGCGCAGATCCCTTTGCGCATCGACATTTTGAGGTACATTGGTTCTGATTTTAACAGCGGCGGCACTACAGGGTCATGGCTATCTACATAGAATATAAGCACAGCATAGTAAACAACCAGCACAATATCTCTAAGGATTTCCTATATAAGAATGGTTCCCACAGAATTTGACCTTGGGATGATTTTACGGCTGTGAAGTTTAGGTAGAGATGCGAAAATGAAAATATCGATACCGGTACCAACTCGATATTTTTTAGCCAATAGGTGCGTATTTTCGATACCGATACCGCTACAGAAGTAGCGATACCAGCTTGAAATCGCTCAAAAAATATCTAAGATAAAAATACGCGATATTAGTGCAGAAGTACAAGTACCGAAGTATCGTTAGCATCCCTACAAAAAATCATCCAAAAGTGGGGATGTGCGTGTAATTGCCGCCAACCTGAGATATCGTGCTGGTTGTTTACTATGCTGTGATATAAGTATAGAGATAAGTAATAGAGATATAGCGCAAATCTAGTACTTTATGGCAGGTAAACATTAAAGACAACATAAACTTTATGTTTAAACTTTATGTTGTCTTTAATGTTTACCTTCCCCTTACACCGCATGGGTTTAGTATTATTTCTTAATTCTGCCCTGTTGTAACTTTTTTCTACTCCCCCCTGTCAGGGCGAATGAAACTATCCCAAAATGGCGTCGCTGACCTTAGATATTTGAAACATGCCATCACAAAGGAACCGACCGAGAGTAAGACAGCTGATTGTTTGTTGAGCCGTGGCAAAACTCTTGGGACTCACCAACTCCTTCATTCTCTTGATTTCTGCAATCAAACTATCCACCTTGTCAGTATCTACTTTGATTTTCTTATTTAAGCAATTCAACGTTTTTGTATATCGCAATTTCCAGGAGTTCAGAACATCTTCTATTTCCTAGAACAAAAAATAGTTTTGAGGCGTCTGTGTTAAAAAAAATGATAATTTGAACCTAGGCGGTGGGTTGACTCAGTGGTTATAGAGTCGACGGTTCGTAACTGGAAGGTCCCGGGTTCGATTATCGTTAGAGGCGGAAACTTATTTCTGGTTTTTTCGAAAAAAATAAATATCCATAAAAAAATCTCTGCGAGAATCCCCACTTGAGCCTTTACTCCTAATTAGCAGTGCTGTTCGTAGAGTGGCGCTGGGAAACATTAACGAAGCCTACACAGAACAGCCAGAACAGAAGACTAATGACCAGAGCAGTCGATGCCGATTACACAGAAGTAAAAAAAAATTGAACCTACTAGAGACTAGAGTATTACTTTTTGGTCGCATTTAATTAGCCGCTAACAGTTTTTTGCTTATATGTACATATATATAAGATAGTATTTCTTATAACACAAAAATATTCATTATTTTTGGCAATTTATTATAAACTCTCAGTATCACATGTGCATAATAACTAAAATAATTATCATTAAACGCTAAAAAAATTAATTACTGAAGGTGTTAAATATGAATAACATTAATTTTTAAGCCAACTAAAATAAATAATGATATTAATTGAATTTCATCTGAAATCTATAAAGCTGCACATGAAGCAAAATGCAATCTACAGATCTATACGAGAAAAATCATGGAATGCGTTGAGTTACATACGAGTCATCAACTTTACGGCTTTGATACACAAATACTATGTCGTACAATACTGCTTAGCTAATTTTAAATAATGCTTTTTTTTAAATTGCAACGATAATCCGTATATATTTTTGAAGAAACATGCTCCATATTACCTTACCTTTTGAACCAGGTTGAAATATGTTATAGTTTCCTCATGGACTCTGATTTCTTTCATGATATTACCTTCTGTTGTTTTTATTTTTTGCAACATCTCATTTTGTTTGTTAGAGAAATGTTTGTCGGTCATGTCTTGTTCAGTAGTTTTCAATTGTGTGATGTATTTTGTTTTCATGTCTGCTTCAGATGTGAAATCCTACAAATACATTTTCAATAATTCGCAAATATAACTGATTTTCTTAAGAGTAGTTACCTCTATGTCGTCTTTTATACGCCCAATTTTCTGCATATATTCAGAAATTTGTCCAGTTAACGCTATCGTTTCTTTTTCCAAAATTTCTTGAAGTTGAGCAACCCTAGTTTCGTTATACTTCGTATTTGCTATCAAATCTTCTTCATCTTGCTGCATCTGATGGAATATTTGTAGCATATCTGCAAATTCGTCGTATCTGCTATTTTCTGTTACTTCCTTAAGCAACAAATCTATTCTCTCAACGATGAAACTGCATTTCTCTTTCAAATCATCCCTTGATTTTTCTTCTAAGTCTTCAATGATGAGGGGTTGGTAGGTATTTTCTTGGAATCTCTCATCGATAGATTTATACCTATTTACATATTATATGGATGAAATAACTTTTCGAATACCTATTATAATTTTACCCACCATCCATGTGAGGTAGGTAATAATAATAACCACCACTCAACCTCTCTTGTCCAGACCACGCAGCAGACATATACAATAAATACCTGGTCTCAGAAAGCACTTCATGGCAAGCATAGATACCGGGCCACACAAGAACATATTAATCAAAAACAATCATACACCTGGCTGCAGGATGGCCAGCTCTTTCCAGAAACGGAGGCTTTTTTGCTTGCTATCCAGGATCAATACCCAATACCTGGGATGCTGGGTGGACAGCAAACTAGATCCAGACACAGAAATAAGATCGAGAATAGAACAATCCAGAAGCTGTTTTGTGCGTCTCAGAAAGCTCCTCTGCGATTCACGCATCAGTCTTGACCTGCGTTTAAAACTCTCAAAATGCTATGTATGGTCTACTCTCTTGTACGGAGTCGAAACATGGACGCTCAATACACAAACCATCAATAAATTGGAAGCTTTCGAGATGTGGACATACCGCAGAATACTCAAAATACCATGGACATCGCGTACTACGAACGAAGAAGTTTTGCGCAGGCTGGGAACAGAACGAGAACAGACAAGCACAACTCATCGTAAAAGGAAAGATCGAAGGCAAGCGGGGGCTGGAACGGAAAAAACTGTCATGGCTGAGGAATATACGTCAGTGGACTGGCCTGGAATTCGAAGAATTGATAAGAATCGCTGAAAGCAGAGAAGAATTTGCCACTGTGATATCCAACCTTCACTGATAGAGATGGCATGTTAAGAAGAAGAATCCAGGACCAAGTGATTGCGACACGAAACTACAAGATCCATCCATCACCGACAACAATTGCAGAAAATGTCACCAACAGAAGGTAACAATAGAACACATAACAAGCGCGTGTGAAACTCTCGCTGGAACGGAATACACAGCAAGACATTACTCTACAGCCAAAGTCGAAGCACTAGCCATAATAAACAGACTAATAGAAAAGACAGATCGATAATATAATTACACTTAGACATCACCGACATCAGTACTCGAAAACAGTCAATACAAACTATACTGGGACGTTGAAATACATATAAGACAAAACTATCCCAGCAAAGGCAAACAAAGTTACCTATTTTATCGATATTGCCATTCTTAATGATAATAATATCCAAATCACCTATATGCTGGAAAGCTATCTACACAGATCCTGCCATCGAAATAAAACGGCTCTGGAAACAAAATGAAGTTGTTGTTGGTCTCTGGCCTTACACCAAATGCATTTACACCACACCTGCAACAGTTTGGCCTGGACGAGAAGGTACACAAAATTTCCCAAAAGTCTGTAATCAAATCAAAACCTGTAATATTGTACGGCCCTTTCTAAATTCAGAATAATAATAGCTCAGGTGTTAACTTGGCACAGCCCGTCAATACTACCGCAACCATGCGAGAAACATTTATAAAAACAGAAGAATAATAATCTTAGCGCGAAAATTCCTATTTTACAAATAATGAAATTTTAACGAGTCTCGAAAACCTGGGTTATTGGTTTTTGTAAGTGCATATATGCCTGTTGGCATTTTTGTCACCACGTTACATCGGGAACAGCAACCAAAAAAGGAGTTCGTCAGGGATGCGTATTATCTCCGATGTTATTTAACATTTACTCTGAATTTGTGATGAGACAGGTATTGGACAACTGGAATGGTAGTATAAGTATTGGCGGAAGCAAAATATCTAACTTAAGATTTGCTGACGATACAACCCTTATTGCTGCTTCTCAGGAAGAACTAGTAGCTCTATTAAACATCTTAGAACAACATAGTGCAGCGTATGATCTTACTGGTATTAACTACAACAAGACCAACCCGTGTGGGAGCGGGTTAGAATATCTCCTATCGTATATCCTGCGTGTCGTAAAAGGCGACTAAAAGGAACCGAACTACTGTCGGTATAAACAGTAACCTCTTCTCAACCAACAGCTTTGGGTGGACGAGTTGAGAAGAGTCAGGACACTCACTTTGGGGTGAGAAATTGCCCGTAAAGGCGGATGAACCAGTATAGATACTATCTGGTCAACGGCATGAGGATGCAGAAAGCAAATGGGAAAATACTGCATTAAAGATCTTCAAGATATCCCAAGAGAAACTCGTAAAATGAGTAAATGCATTTTACGAGTCATGCCTTAACATCTCTGTTAAGACATTGTGACTATGATAATGACAACAAGACCAAGGTTATGATCGTATATAGAGAACATCGAGAAATAAAGTCAATAGGCCGTTGTGAAGTAGTTCAATGTTTTGTGTACCTCGGCTCTTTGATAACATAATAACAATTCGGGTAGCTGTGAAAATGAGATTCGACGGCGCATTCAACAGGCACGTGTGGCCATGACAAAGCTTACTAAAATATGGGGTGACCATAACATCACTAAAGCTACCAAAATGTCGCTGCTTCAGTCTCTTGTGTTCTCCATATTTTTGTATGCCTCGGAAACTTGGACTGTTAAAAAGGCAGATCGAGCTCGCATAGATGCTTTTGAAATGTGGACCTGGAGGAGAATGCTGAGAGTTCCGTATGCCGCCCATTGAACTAATTTTTCCATACTGGATGAGCTCGGTAATCCAAAGAGACTATCCTCCATTGTGTCGACGAGAATGCTTATATTCTTCGGACATATTCACAGAAGCGATAATATGGAGAAACTTGTAGTTCAGAGCCACGCCCCGAGTGGGCAGCGCTGCGGCCGTTCCCCTACACGCTGGGTAGATACGACGAAACAATTGCTGGATATGAGTATTAAGGGCGCCACTGAACTGAAAGTAAATCGCGAACGATGGCGAGCTACAGTTCTCAAAACTATTGATAATATTCGTGTCGGCAGTACTCTAGCTCCGACTTAATGCATTTTACGAGTTCATGTCTGTTAAGACATTGTCACTATGATGATGATACATCTGGAACCGTTGTTATGATTTTGAGCATACTGGGAGGGGGCGGTGATTATATCAAGAGGCTATTCATAGCGGCGGTAGACCTATAGGTACGTACGTAGATATACCAGTCACGTTTTTATCTTCAGAGAAAAAGAGTAATTTGTGCGTTTCAGCCACCGCAGTAGAGAATATAGAGTCCAGCATAAAAAAAACGGTAGTCTTTGAAATTGCTAGTCCCCCTTTCTCGAGGGTTTTTAGCATTGTGTTACCAGTTGACCACAGACCCAGTTAACGGTTGAGCACCGCTTTTTTAACGTTTTCCAGTTTTAACCGAAATAATGAGTCTATCACGGCTATACAGCGTGAGTTTCGTCGCCACTTGAACATTCATCGGAATCAAGCTATCCCTACTCGAAACAACATGCTTCATTAGGTTGAAGCACTTGGCTCCCATGGCGTAGTGATCAACAAAAGACCACCATCAGGAGCTCCACGAACGGTTCGAAACCTTGAAGATGTGGAAAGCATTCGACAATCCCTTCGTCGTAGCCCGACTCGCAGCTCGCAGCTTTATCGCGTATCTTGTAGACGACAAGCCACAGACGAACATCGCACAATATCTGCTGTCAAACGTAAATTTCGTATTATGCAGGGACGTTATTGTGACGGATAACAACATAAAACCTACAATTTTGACAGTTGTGTTTGACAGTCTTGTTGCTACGAGGGTTGCTCTATACCTCCGTCAATCCACCAGTACGCAGACAGCTGTTTCACGCTTATTAGCGATCATCGATTGACGGAAATAGAGAGCATCAATTCTTTCATGTCACCTAGACCTGTGAAGCATATTGTAGCAAGTGAGAGAAGGTTCTGCCAGTGCGCCATCTGGCACCCGAAGGTAAAGGCAAACCAAGGAAATCGCTGCACAGCAGCATAGATTTTTTGGCGGGACGCCACGGTGCGTCCGTTTGGCCACCAAAGAGCGCGGGTTTTTAATACGCTACTGCGTATGAAAGCCGATATACGAGGGTTGCTCTATACCTCCGTCAATCCACCAGTACGCAGACAGCTTCGGGTGCCAGATGGCGCACTGGCAGAACCTTCTGTCACTTGCTACAGTCTTGTTGCTGTCGTGTCGCTGTTGCTCGGTGTCTGCTCAGCGACACTGTCGCGAATTTTTACGTAATGAGGTTGTCAATCTACTTGGGCAACATGCTGCTGAACTTCGCCATAGGATGCGTTCGGATTACGCACAACGAATAAACTTCGCTCGTGGGATGGAAGCAGCTATCTAGCAAAATGAGAACCTCATTTTCCATCTTAATAGCATTTCTCCCCCTGAAGGGGAAGAGTACTAGCCATTTCAAAACCTTCCCTTCTGCCGGACCCTGTATATAAAACCGATCAACTTTTTTGAACTTCATATCAAGTTAATGGATATTTTTTATTTGTACAACAGATAAGATCTGATAAATAAAAGCTGATTTTGATGAGACTATGGGACAGATCTTACTTTTTTTATGGTCCTTCCTAAGAAAGGCAAAAAAACCGATCCCACAACAAAAGAACTGTGGCTCTTCTCTCTGCTCCTAAAGAAAAAACAGACATCTTGGGAAAGCTCTTTGCAGCCAATTCTACTGTAGACTTTCAAGGAAGTACTCGGACCACCACCATAAGCGTGAACTCGAGAATGGCAGAGGTCAAATTTCAACATCGAGATGTAAAAAGCAGCCTCCAAAAACTGAACACGAATAAAGCTACTGCTCCTGACCAAATTCCAGCCATTGACCTTAGACGCTGTGCCGCTGAGCTTGCACCTATTCTTTGCAAGCTCTTCAAAATTTCGTATCAACGGCGTGTTTCCCGCTTCGTGGAAGATTGGCTGCGTACAACCCATCCCTAAGAAAGGCAAAAAAACTGATCCCACCAATTATACACCTGCGGCTCTTCTCAGCATCATGTCTAAGGTTATGGAGAATATCGTTAACACACAGCTCCTGAAATACCTGGACAACAATATAACATCATAAATGATCGCCAGTATGACTTCCGTAAGCGCAGGTCTGCTGGTGACCTCCTTGCCTACGTCACTCACTTGTGGAATAGAGCATTTGAAAATCTTGGCGATTCCCATGTTGTTGCACTTGACATATCGAAGACCTTTGATGGAGTGTAGCATGAGGGACTTCTTGTCAAGCTTGCCGCTTATGGACTGCCACCTGGCCCGCGCCAGTGGCTGAATAGCTTCTTGAATGATCGATCTCTGTTTGTTGTAGTCAAAGGCTGTTCGTCTGACGTATTTTCAATAAACGCCGGCATTCCCCGCAGATCTGTCCTATGCTCTACATTGTTTCAGCTGTAGATCAACGAGCTGCTAGAAATAACATCCAACCCAATCCAAAGCTTCGTAGACGACAGTACATTAATATCGTGCATGGAACCAGGCAAGCTACTATCATCCCAGGAGACGATACGTCGGCGGCCTCACAGATCAACATAGATATCAAAACAATTACCGAGTGGGGACGTGTGCAAACAATTCATTGTATCTAGCACCAATAAATAATTGAATTGAAATTGAATTGAATTGAATTGAATTAGTAAATAAAGTACAGTTTAGCGTAAATAAAACTCAGGCAACAACACTGACAAAGAAATCTCACGTTGGCTTACCAGCTGTGGAAATAGAGGGTCACCCAATAGTCAAGTCACCTTCCGTCACGCTTTTAGCAGTCAACATCAACAATAACATGTCCTGGCACGACCACTTCCTCAGTATCGCTAAAGCGGCATCCCAGAAGCTTGGAGGTTTCTTCCGCTGTAGGAAGCTGTATACACCAGAGCAACTGCTGCTGCTCTACAGATCCAACCACCATTGCTCCCATGTGTGGGGATGCGCTCCGAAGCACTCTCTAAAGCTGCTATCCTGAAGAGACTTATCGATACGCCTAACCTCACAAAGGACCTGCACACTCTGGAACATCGAAGAAGGGTGGCTGACCTATCCCTTTTTTACAGATTCTATCACGGAAGATTTTCGAGTGAGCTCTTCCAGATAAAAACACCAAAGGCCGTCCGACTGAGGAACAATAAAGCGCCTCTACGAGCGCATCCTTACCAGGTCGAGGTCCCTACTCCCCGAACCAGTTTCCTCCAGCATTCCTTCTTTTGGAGAACTTCGACGCGTGGAATGAGCTGCCGGGGAATTTGTTTCTGATGGCTGCAACCTGCAGCGTTTCAAATCTAACGTGCACCGTGTACTTGTCCTCTCGCAGCGCTTCTGCAGCGCCATGGGCCTTCAGACTTTGCGGGAAGCTAACCATCTTTGATTCGATTGTAGGTAAAATAACTTCATCTCTAAAAAACTATGGGTATTCGAGGCAATTCATCGCGCTCGCTATACTAATTGCAAATATTCTCTTGACAGTAAATGTGGGGCGCTCATTGAACCACAGTGTGTTCAATGGGTGGAAATTTTATATAATTACTACGTCCTCTATATAGTCTATACTTCTCAAATGAAGCCCCGATATGTGATCATTTTCCATAGAAGTATATAGATAGGGCACACCACTTTTACAGCCTGTATGCGAGACATAAATACATATAGTCCGTGCACAGCATAGTAAACAACCAGCACAATATCTCTGAGGATTTCCTATATAAAAATGGTTCCCACAAAATTTGACCTTGGGATGATTTATGGATGATTTTACGGCTGTGAAGTTTGGGTAGAGATGCGAAAATGAAAATATCGATACCGGTACCAACTCGATATTTTTTAGCCAAATAGGTGCATTTCGTTCGTACAGAGAATTTTGTGCAATTGATTACACCCCTCAATAATTATATAATTATTTTCGATACCGATACCCCTACAAAAGTATCGATACCAGCTTGGAATTGCTCAAGAAGTATCTAAGATAAAAATACTCGATATTAGTGCAGAAGTACAAGTATCGAAGTATCGTTAGCATTCCTACAAAAAAAATCATCCAAAAGTGGGGACGCGCGTGTAATTGCCGCCAACCTGAGTTATTGTGCTGGTTGTTTACTATGCTGTGGTCCGTGGGCGCCAGCAGAGGGGTGCAGGGGGGGGCGGGCCCACCCCCTGGAGCAGCGAAGATAAGAAACTTGTATAAGCAAAAATTAAATTCGTCCCTCCTGTCCCTATTCAATTCAAGTAAGTCGCCTCCCCCCTGTACAATTTTCTGCTGGCGCCCTTGATATAGTCCAACGTGCATCATCAATGAGTACTAGAGATAACAATACTTTTAATTTTAGTAAATATGTACTATACCTGACTGTAGCTTCAATATCTGGCCATTCTGCTATTCTCTTCAATATAAAAAGCTGATGAGATGCTTCTTCCAAAATTGCTACTAATATTTTCTTGCTCAGGTCAATAGGTAGCTCAAAAACTTCGCTAACATTTTCTGATATCTCCTCAGTATCTTCGGATTCTATGTCGGACATATTTATTGCATATTTTGCTTTAATGAATCAAAAATAAGCAACGATATAATTGTTTCAATTCGACTTTACCGCATCTGTTTGATCGATAATAGATGCCGGATAATGGTTTGGGGTGGTAGTAGCCCGGGATCCCAGGCCCATTTTCACTAGTTACTACTAACAAGCTAATTTTGCGTGAGTAGCTTCATTTTGATGAGACGCCCAACTTTTTCCTCTACAAAAATTCTCGATTGTGGTAGCTTACAGGGGTAGCAGGAACGAAATATGTCTATTTGAAGAGTGTCAAAAAGTAATTACTAACAGTTAGTTTTTCAACTAAATCTTAAGAATGTGATCAACATTATTAGAAAAAATGTTTGTCCTACAAAATCTATGGTTTGATCACATTGTCCTCCTCCATCCAACATGTACCAATAACAAGGTCAAGTCTAATGTTCGTGGATAGCTTCGTTGCGATGAGACGTCCAACAACTTTCTATACGAAAATTCTCGATTGTGGTAGCTGAGCTGAGGGGTAGCAGGGATGAAATACATCAATTTGACGAGTGTCAGAAATTAATTACTAACAGTTAGTTTTTCAACTAAATCTTAAGAATGTGATCAACCTTATTAGAAAAAATGTTTGTCCTACAAAATCTATGGTTTGATCACATTGTCCCCCTCCATCCAAAATGTACCAATAACAAGGTCATACAAATTTATTACTAACAGCCCGATTTTTTTACTATTGCTTCGTTAATATTTATACAATTTGACAGCAACATTGTCCTACAAATCACGTGGTATGTTATCCTGGTCCTACGCTCAGAAGTTGTAGTACAAATCCCGAGTGTAAAAATAATTACTATCCAGTCTAATGTCCGTGGATAGCTTCGTTGCGATGAGACGTCCAACAATTTTCTATACGAAAATTCTCGATTGTGGTAGCTGACAGGGGTAGCAGGGATGAAGTATGTCTATTTAACGAGTCTCAAAAATAAATTATTAACGGTGGTCCTTTTAATCAAATCTTAAGGAAAGTAAACTCACAACGTCGAATGAGGTGGTTCAAGTTATCGAAGAGTATGTATGCAGAGTATACTGCCTGAAAACAAAAAATGACATAAATAAAGGGCGGTATGAACTGTTTGAAAGAGGGTATAGATCAAAAAATGAAAACGAACAAATTTTGAAACAAAAAATCGTCGGATATGACTCTTCCAGTTTGCCGTCGACAAAACAGGAATTATTACAACAAATCAAGCGAACGGTATTCATCTCCAATATCTGGTGTAATGCACACATGCGGTACCCCACAGATAAATTACCAGAAAACTATGGATGGACAATTATTGACGGCAGGTACCAGTACTATTGGTTTGATGACCCCCAAAGTGCATCTTTTGACGAATTATCTTCCAACTCACAAGGTAACCCAATGATACTATCGTTATTTATAAATTGATTATTCGGCAATTTATATTGTTTATATTATTACAGAGCCAGATAGCACGAATCATGAAAATGAGGGAGATGAAAGAGATTAAGACGATAGTGAATTCAGTAGCGGAGATGAAGGTTTGTCAGATGAGTCTGATGCTGATTAAATTAATTTTTGCATATAATAAAATAAAATTTTGTACTTAATACAGTAGATAATGAAGTTATTTCTTATAGATTTCGGCAAAGATTACACTTTATAATTATAATACAAGTCGAAAAATGACAATTCTTGTCGGACTAACGGTACATACCTGTTTTCTTCTGGGACATTATTTCCTTTGGACAGAGAACCATCGAGGTAGAATCCCAAGGAGACGCTATAACATTCAATTTCGCATAACAAAAACGGTAGCAGGAGGCGTGGCTAAGTGTGGTAACAATATGGACTCCTCGCCAGAGCCGGATTACTTTCTTATGTAAATAATTTTGAAAATTCATTACAATGATGATTTAAATATGAAGTATTGGGTTGATTTTTCACTCTAATGCGAAATTCATAGTTAAGTATATGAAAAAAAAAACAGGCATTGTAGAGGCGACATTCATCATCGATTGAATAATACAACTGTACTATTGCTGCGATACGTTACACTTTATCGAGATAAAGATTACAAATGCGGTCCTGTACATTGTTATTTTTTTGCATTCATACCTATGAATTGTAATTCCTGTCGATTTCTTCTGATCCATGCCATCTCTTCTAGAGCAACTAAGATAAGCACATGAAACCATTATTTCCTTTATGAATTCACTAGAATATTACTTAAAAATAACTAAAAATCTCGGTAAAAACACTCAAAAAAAGCAAACACGAAATTGTCAAAGAAACGTCAGCTGTTTGACGTAAGTGTCGAACCATTATGGCCAACTTGCACCTGCTTTCAGCCACGTTATGGCGCCTCCATGGGATTCTACCTCGATGACAGAGAACACAGTCAATCAATTATGTGATATTTTGTCTTACAGTTAGTAATGAAAAAATGTGGTATTGACAACTTCTGAGCGTAGGACCGGGATAACATTCCACGTGATTTATAGGACAGTGTCGCTGTCAAATCTTATAAATATCAACGAAGCAATAGTTAACAAATCAGGCTGTTAGTAATAAATTTGTATGACCTTGTTATTGATACATGTTGGATGGAGGGGGACAATGTGATCAAACCATAGATTTTGTAGGACAAATATTTTTTCTAATAATGTTGATTACGTTCTTAAAATTTAATTAAAAACTGACAGTTAGTAGTTACTTTTTGACACTCGTCAATTGACATATTTCATCCCTGCTACCCCGGTTAGCTACCACAATCTAGAATTTTGGTAAAGGAAAAAGTTGGGCGTCTCATCTAAAGGAAGCTACTCACGCAAAATTAGCCTAGTAGTAGTAGTTATTTATTATAGATTTCGGCAAAGATTACATTTTATAATACAAGTAGAAATATGACAATTCTTGTCGGACTAATGATACATACCTGTTTTCTTGTAGGACATTATTTCGTTTGGTCAGAGAACACAGTAACCTATTATATGATATTTTGTCCTACAGTTAGTAATGAAAAAAATGGTCTTGTGGTATTAACAACTTCTGGTCGTAGGACCGGCAGCCTAATCACAGAAGGAATCGCACAGCGGCTGCTAGGCGGTAGCGGATAAACATCCACAAAACATCCTCAAAACATCCTCAAAACATCCTCAAAACATCCACAAATCAGCGAATGCGGCAGCAGCAGCGTTTGTATCTCCTAATTCTGCGGCGTGCTGTGACATGACAGTTCTGGCCACAAAACGTTCTGGCCAACTACTGACTTCATTCAGCCTACATTGTAGGTTATGTCCGTGATATTATTATATTTTGAGTGCGTCGTTTTAGAATTTAGAAGTAAATAGGGAACATTGTGTGTTAAATGGTCAAATAAACAAGCTTTTGGACATTTTGATGGAAAATATGTCGTTGGTGCAAGGCGTGGGTCTGGATCTTAGGCTGCATGTGGCAGGAAATTGCAGGCAGGCTCAATGCCCCTGGATTTGGGTATTCAGATATTCAATCGACAGTGAGCCGACATCGGAGTGATCATATTTATATTGCATCTGCTTATGGTGAGTAAAAATGTAATAGAACATTAAATATTTTCAAAAGTGTAGAGGTCAACTAAACACATCTTTATTAAACCTTTAGTCCATGTTAAAGTAGAAAAAACGTTTATTCGGTATTTAATAATTGTTAATTTTAGATGTATATAAATGTTCAAGGAATGGATCAGTTAAAACATTAATCTTTTGATATCCAATATCCAGGTGCCTGCAGATATGTGCAATAAAAAAAATATGTTTATTATGACTTTAAACACATTGTATATTCACTACTTCAAAAATGCTTGTTTTTGGCATTATAGGTTTGAAGAAAAAATTCATCAGCATCCCAAGTATTCAAGACACAAAAGGCAGACTGATACCAGAAGGCGAAGAGCACAGATGGTTACGAGTTGAGAGCCTCCATCATGATGACTTTCTAAAAATGTAGATACAGACATGTTCCACAAACTGTGTATACTAACAGCACTAATAAATGCTTATGTTATCTGTCAATAAAAGGTATAGAAACATTTATTGTTTGTAATCAAATAAAAAGTATTTCAAATTATAAATAGTTTCATACCCATATTCATAATTTTTTCCAAATATGTAACCTTGAATAGTATCTAGTTAAAGTATGCCTAGAAAAAACATGTATTTTTAGTAGAAGTTTGCTAAACATGAACATAGAGGGTGATTAATTTCTTAATGTTAGTGGTTATCTAAAAAACACTTATTGGGTGATTGTAAAATTGCACACACTAGAAGCTGAGGATTATTACTTGAACAAAACTATTGTTGAATTTTGCTATATTTTTATTATACATATTTTCATTTGATATCCAAGAAGGGCTGATTCTGAACAGTAGGAAATTCATTGTATCGGAATCGTGATTGTCGAAGTGGAATGGTGGAGTGCCCAGGCAATTTGATCTCCGACTCTGAATACTTTGAATGTATTAATGTAAATCCTTCTGAATTATGTTAAATACATGGAATATTAAAATGTTCACCCATCTTTTTCTGCCGCTTTTGGTTATTTATTATTTTTTATAATGATTTTAATAATGTTTAATTTTTTACCCTAGATGAACATATACTTTAATATTTCCATAGTATATCCATAATAAAGTGAAAATTGATATTGAGCATCGTCTTCTACAAATGCACAAATCCACAAATATTTGAATTTATTTATTGCTTAGAAAATTTCAAAAAACGGACTAAAATTAATAATACGTAATTTTACAATAACATTGACAAAAATGTATCTAGGGACCCTAATATGACATTAACAATGCGGGCTTTTGGTACAAAATATGAGATAAAAATTTCAGTACGATTCATTAAATAGTTTGACAAACATGTTCTTTCCAATGCTATATTGCAGAAAATCTTAAAGATCCAGATCCTATGGGCAGAATATCAAAGAAGAAGGCCCAAACTTTGTACCTAATTGAATGGCAAAAAATAATTTTACAACATTGCAAAATAATGTAATGCTCTATATAATTTTGTACTTATAAACAAATAGAATAACAGTTTACATAATTTTTTTCATATGCAAAAAGCTGGCATTACTATACATACTTTAAATTGAAAAAAATATATATCATAATTCATAGGTTAATTTGGGCCAAAGTTATCATTTTTCTTTTAAAATTTACAGCTCCTTTGTTTATGACAATTAAGGAACCTAATTTGCGCCATTTAAAAGATATAATGTCAAAAGCTTTCATGTATTTTGTTAAGACATTGCATGTTTCCAGATGAACCAGCAAAGCTTCAAAAATGCAGCTCAAATGAAATTTGCTTAGAAATGTGTGCGCTCAAAAAATTAAATATAAAATAATTAAAGTTGGATCAGTTTATTATATCTCTGCATAATTATATTGACAGATTTTAACGATTATTTTTTTAATGCATATGAATATGCATGTTCCCTTCGCGTACATTACAAATATGAAATTTGTTTACAAATTTAATATCTATTTACTCGTGTAAATTATTTAAATAGTTTTTTGCAGAAAAATCATTTCTTTGCATGTTCCAGTTGATCAATGTTGAAATAAGTGAACAAAGATATATTTGTTATAAATAATCCATTAGGGTAACAAAATAAATGCAACAAAACTTATCATTTTTTTATCATGCAATTTTCATTAAAAAAAAACATTTTTTGTTTATTAAATTTATTTCATATCAAACCATTGTTAAATAGTATATATTATATAATTCAGGATAATATACATATATTAATGGTAATATATATTAATAGTATCTCAATCCTAGATTTTATTGAAATATCTTCATAATACAGAACTTAATTCATCTAATCAGTAACAAAATAAACATAGGTACATAGTAATGAGATTGGAGACTTCAGTAATATCAATATTAGGTTTGGTTCTAGGTGACTTGAATGCAACATTATCTTGAGTGGTATAAGGAGGCACAACAAAATGAACTTTTTCAAGAATTTAGGAACAATCTGTAATAATTTTTATAAAAATAATCCTGCCTCAAAATTTCTTCTATGTTCTAGACTTGACACTTCAAATCATAATAATGCTGTGTGTGTGTATGTGTTGTTGTTATATGCATCTCGTTTTTAGTTTAGTGTAAATCAGTTTTGTATAATTTTGCATTATAATTCATGAACTTATATAACTGAACTCTAATCTTTAAAGGAATAAATTGTTGTTTTGATTGCTATTTGTGTAAACTACTATTGTTATTAACATAATACAGCATTCGAATATGAAATAGAGTTTACCTTAATAATCTTATTCCTATATTTATATTTTTCAGAAATAATTTTGTACATTGGACAAAATTATGTCTCATGGAAAAAGTCCAGTAACACCATTCTATTCCAAATAATTCAATGTACATTATCAAGCAACCTGTTTAACAACAAGCTTAAAAAAATACTGATATTACTGTTCTAAGTGATAAAGACAAGTTATACATTTAAAGTATTTAAATCCTACATACAAAAGTAATAAAGACTGTAGTACAACAAACAGAAAATCCGTTATCAAATTATTATTATGTATTCCATATATTACAAAATCAAAGTCACTTAGGTATATTATATAAGAGCATAATCATTGCTATACAATTTCAGAGCAAAAACATACATATTTGATATTTATAAACTAACAGGCTTAACAAATATAAAACATCTCATTACCTGAAGGGATTTAAAACCAATGTGTCATGTAACTGAAACATTACTATATATTATATTATTATTACTATTGTTGAACAGGCAAGCTGCATAGCCGATGATGTTGTTCACTCTTATGCTGCTTATGGAAAAATTGGTAATCAAATATGATGGAAGATGGAGCTTATAAAATAGCATATAAAACAAAATAGAATATAACTTAAAAATAGATTAAAAATATCACAAGTGCTATCACAGCATTATCAAAGATGTGTACGAATTAATTAGGTGGTCTAAGACATAAAGGTTATTCCACATGTACACTGCTCAGTGACACATTTTTTGTGTCTTTATGGCTTGATATATACAGGGTGAGTCCTAAGTTGATCCTTTTTCTAAACTGTGTAAAAAAATCGTTAAAACAAGCAATTTTTTCTAAAAACTTTTTACCGAAAACTGATAAATACACGAGGTACAGAATCAAAAAAAGTAAATCGGGGCTTGTGCACCAAGACGTACCTAGCTGTTTATAATAATGCGCCACTTTTAAGATTTACCAGTTTAAAAGTAACAATTATAAACAAAAAGTGGGTACTACAATATCTAAGAGGTACAATGCCTAATCGATTTGACAAATCCGAGCAAAAAACTAAACATAAACAGACTAGGTAGTCTTGATACACAAGCCCAGATATACTTTTTTTTATTCTGTATCTCACTTATTTTTTAGTTTTCTGAAAATTTGTTTATTTTATCGACTTTTATACACAGCAAAAAAATATCAACTTGGTACTCACCCTGTATATGCAACCAATATAATTATGTAATCTAAACTTCTGCCAATCAATATAAAACTGTGATACTTCTCTAATCAATGGATATTGTAAATTTGTTAGAGCACATACTGTCCTGAATATCATTGAACTATAATCTGGTTCTAGTTCTGGTATAAAAGATAAAATTTAAAAACCTTGGATTCTACATATTGCCCTTTCTACATGAAGTCTTGCTCTTGCAATACTTTTTGTCTATTGTATCTGCTCTGATGTTAATTCTGGAGTACTGAGAAATGGTGGAATATTTAAACTTACGGCATTAGGTACAATATCACTTATAAGAAAACCTTGATCTGCCAATATTAGATCTCCACTTTGTGTCAAAATGCTGCTGAACAATATTTTTATCGATATTAGATCCTGGGTGGAGCATACTAGCATAAGTCAGTATGCCATTAGGACCACACCAACTAAGCTTTTGAAACTGTTTCTATGCTTATAACTACTATAAGTAAGACGCTAGTTCTTCATTGATTATCATGATTCTTGGTACAACACAAAATACAAGTACAATCTATTATTATTCTACAATTAGTGAATTTGGTAAACAAGAATGGTTTTTTGATCTTTTAGAAATGTCTTTCATAAACCTCAAGAACAAGACTTCATATAGAGTTTGTACAAAGTAACGACAATATTTGTAACAGCAACTTCAGATATTTTGAATCTGAACGCTAAATCTGTACAAGTAAAATTATGGTGCAGTTTCAAAGTTTCATTAATGTCAAGAGTAGCTGACCACATCACTTAATTTTTTGAACATTCCATTTCAATTAATAATTTATCTTAATATCTTTGATCAATTCATACACTTTCAAATATTGTGTGACTTTGCAATCCAGTGTAGTAAAAAATATACTTATCACTGTCACGAATTTATACATAGCTCATACTTATACCTAGAGATTTGATTATCTTATCCTTTCGCTCTAGTCGTAATCCTTGCCAATAATTTTCTTCGTCCAATAACACATTCGAACCTTAACATGAGGGAGTAGCAGTACCTGCATCAATAACATCTTGGCCACACCTAGGCCTATCTGAGGCTAAAGAAGAACTTGGTTGGTATAAAGAGGATATGCTTGAGTTTCTGTAAACAGAAATCATAAAAAATCATACAGTATGTCATATATTATTTGTAATTATAATAATAAAATAACAAATCTTTATTGCAAAATAACTCTGCAAAATACATAATGTCCTCACAGAATTAGGTGAAATAGAGTCAATATAACAAATGGGAACAACAAAATTTAAATAGTCTTCAAGAGAATAGGGTTCCAAATTGACTAAGATTTTGTGTATCTTTTTTTTTTGAAAGTTGTCAAATTGTTTACAAGACCAGATGGTGGATAATTGAAGATTTTCATTCAACTATACTCTACATTCTTCTCAGTTAAGGTGAGGTGATGAACTGGATACCTATAATTAAAGTTCCTTGCAGGGTACGATACGATTTTTTTTAGTGGCCTCCACATGAGATGTCCACCTAAGCGTCTCATCTATAGATTATATATACTCCAAGGAATTTGGTGTTGTCTACTACTGTCTACTAAATGAATTTGAACATCTTTTCCCAAGCTCATTTTAACTGGTGGACCCTGGCATCTAGGATTTTTTGATTTGAATAATAAGAAGTTTGTTTATGTAGCATTTAAAACTAAGGTGGCCTTTTGTTCCAACTAGCTTATAAATTATTGGAGCAGTAACAAGCACACTAGTATCATCTGCATATTGGGTAACTATCATCTCAACTGAACTATCAATATCTAGGAACAAATCATTAACTTAACATATATTATAAGTAAAAGTGGACCTAGGATGCTATCTTGTGCGATTCCTAATGATGTTTGTTGATTGCTTGGTATTATAATTTTTTGTAATCATAATTTTTTGTTTTCAACATGTGAGGTACGATGTATTGCACTGCAAAAACGTTCCACCTATTCCATACTTTTTCAGTTTAAATAGTAAAAGGTCTACATAGTCAAAAAGCATACCAAGGGGAATATTTCCTTTTTTTAAAATAGCAATAATTTGGCGATTAAAATGATAAATATCTGTAGTAGTCGACTTGCCTTTTATAAAACCATGCTATGCTTCAGTTATCAAGTTGCAGTTGCTCAAATGCTTCAATACCTTTGTTTGAAGTACAAGTTTCACAAATGCAGAGAGTAAGCTTATCGGCCTATAGTTTAACATGTCTGCTACATATCCTCTTTTGTAAACTGATATTACTTACTTCTGTGTCATCGGCATAGACTGCTCTGGTCATCAGGCCCATGTTCTGTATAGGCTTTTTTACTGTTTCCTGGCGTCATTCTAGGAACAGCACTGTATTGCTGATTTTAGTTTCTCTGGAAATTTACCAAATTTTAAACAATTATTGATAATGAAAACCAATGGACTAGCAATATGGTAAATATAGGATATCAGCAAGGTTTTAGGAAAATTATGCTCACCACTGCTGAATTTATTTGTTGGTTTATTTTTCAAATTTGGCTCAACTCCTGCAGTTTTTCAGTTGTTATTAACTCTGTACGTATTTATATATTAGGTTAGACGATATTGTATGAAAAGGGTATAAAAGGGAGTCCTTGGTTACATTTGAAATATATATATGCCTTTGCAACACTTTCTGAATTTCCAGGAATAAGTACATCTGAATCAATTGCATACCCCTTAATTTCACTGACTATGTTCCACACACACACACACACACACTTTATCTTGTTATCAGAGGTAACAATTCTATTAAAAATATTTTTTCTATCACCTAATAGTTTGTTGTAAACATTTCACACATCATTGTAAGCTTCTTTAGACTTTTTATCAGCAAAACTTGAAACATAGAGTATATCCAACTTTTGTTTACATTCTTCAATATCTAGCCAGTTTGAAAAATTTTTCACTGCACACCAACATCACTTTCCAATACCTCCCACTTTATACTATGTAAGTCCTCTATAAAATTATCTTTGTTATTTTTGCTGAGATTTCTACATAATTTTTCAATTTTTGATAAATGTGTATTATAATTGTTATCTTTTTGGTGGTATGGTCAGACATAATCAAATATATATATTTAAAACAAAACTGTAGGTATTGCTGGGAAGCAACAAATTAAACAACAATATCTACTTCTTTCTAGCTTTTAGGATTGTATACCACTTTCTCAAGGCTACCAAACATAAAATTATATATCAACAACAAAAAGTTACATGCGCTTGTTACTGAAAGATATTTGGTAGAAATCCAAGGAGCATGGAGACTCATCATTTTGTAAGACAACCTTGGGTGCAATATATAATATATAAGTATTTACCTAGGTATCTGTGAAGATGTTTTGCCCCATTTCTGGTCTCTGTGGAGAAAGATGATATAGGTTGAACACTCCTCTACATTATGTGTTTACAATTCTGGCCAATTAGTCTTCTCTGCTTCACAGAAATAGCAATCACAACCTCTTGCTTCTGATCCACTAAAAATTGGATAGGTTAGATAACAGCTAGTGAGTAGCCACAATAAGGCAAACAATCACTTCAGAATGTATAAGAAATTTCTGTAACTTAGAAAACTCAACTACTTCTGCAAGTGTCTTATTTTTGGGAAACCTGTAAAAACTGCAGAAATCTCTCTGATCGTTGTGGGCCCAACCTGGGGCCCAACTCGGCAATAAAATATTATTATTATTTATTTGTACTGTTGATTACAGTTTTCAGGAAATAAACATATTCACATAACCTCAAAATGAGCGAGTATATAATATTCCTGTTTTTACAAAGATTCCACCGTTAAATCGTGATTCGGCATTAGCAAGCGGTTAAAATATTAGTTCACTTACCTGTTTTTCTACTTTAGGTGGTCACATTAAGTTTAAAAACTTCTTACGGAGGATCGAGGATGAATCACTCACTGTTACATTACAATATCAGTTCACATGCTATGGCGTATGTATTAAATGGGGCATGGGCGTAGGTAATAGGTATTATATGGTCTCTGACCGTTCTACGCAAAAAGCACTTCGACGTCTTGTCCGCTCTCATATTTTCATAATTGTAGCTCTGAAATTTAAAAATTTTAGAATACAATATGTCCGCTGTAATGTCGCTTCCTGCCGCATATAATGCTGCTGAGTGCTGCGGCTGCGGCTGCGGACATGCTGCTGCATCTGCTGACATTACATGATACGAATTTGACTTTGACAGAAGCAAGCGCCAAACATGCGGCTGCCGCATAGCGTCTACGACCTTAGATGATACGGGGGCGGGATAACATACCACATGATTTGTAGGACAATGTTGCTGTCAAATTGTATAAATATGAACAAAGCAATAGTGAAAAAATCAGGCTGTTAGTAATAAATTTGTATGACCTTGTTATTGGTACATGTTGGATGGAGGAGGACAATGTGATCAAACCATATAGATTTTGTAGGACAAACATTTTTTCTAATAAGGTTGATCACATTCTTGATATTTAGTTGAAAAACTAACTGTTAGTAGTTACTTTTTGACACTCGTCAAATTGACATATTTCATCCCTGCTACCCCTGTTAGCTACCACAATCGAGAATTTTTGTAGAGGAAAAAGTTGGGCGTCTCATCAAAATGAAGCTACTCACGCAAAATTAGCTTGTTAGTAGTAAGTAGTGAAAATGGGCCTGGGATCCCGGACTATAGTAGCTGTAGGCCATTTTACAATTTAAGTAACCCAGGAAACATTTTTCACACAACCGACTGATGGCTGAGCGCCTGTATGCCGTCATTACTATTAATGGTACGCGCACATAAATCGGCATCGGACGGACGGTACGGATCGGAGAGAAATACTTTGTATGAATTTAATGGACAAGCGCAGATATGTTCGGATGGTAGGCATCGAATTTTCAAAATCCGGCGAGAATGTAGCGACTAGGATTAAATGCCGGCCGACGCGTGCCGTGCGTGCCGATACCGACGTATGTGCGATGCTGATCGGAGATTGCCGAAGCACCGTCGGCTTTTTGCAAGTATCTACTTACCATCAGCCTTTCTTTTGCTCTAATAGGCGGGCGAGATGAACCTTTACCTTCTGCAATGGCTTCTCTTATGGCCTCCAGTAGAGAATGGAATTTAAAACGCGTCATTCCGAAGTACTTGTAAGTAAGAACCTTTTTTCGTCATTCATTAAGTCGTAAAATTAATGTACATATTCCCCAAAAACTACCGTTCTCTGACATACTTCATGAACCCACACCCGTCTACGCTTTCTACATTTTTGAAAATGTTCTTCTTCCAGAACAACTGCTATGTCAGCGTTCGAAGACATATTTGCAACTGTCTTCCAATTATTCCGTCGAAGCCGATCAGCTATGTGCGATACCCGAATGAAAAATCCGTACCGTACGGCCGTTCCATCCGTCCCGTCCGTCCGATGCCGATTTATGTGCGCGTACTTTAACTAGGAAGTACAGTCCATTCCGTGTAAGAATATAACAGTGACGTCACACAATTGATGACTTACCGGCGTAGACAAGATTGCCTTTCTTTTGCTCTAATAGGCCCGCGAGATGAACATTTTCCTTCTGCAATGGCTTCTCTTATGGCCTCAAATAGAGAATGGAATTTAAAACGCGTCATTCCGAAGTAATTGAAAGTAAGAACCTTTTTTCGTCATTCATTAAGTCCGAAAATTAATGTACACATTCCCCAAAAACTGCCGTTCTCTGATATACTTCATGAACCCACACCCGTCTACGCTTTCTACATTTTTGAAAATGTTCTTCTTCCAGAACCAACTCGTTACCGTTCGAAGACATATTTGCAGCTGCCTTCCAATTATTCCGTCGATTCCGATCAGATAAGTGCGATACCCTAATGAAAAATCCGTACCGTACCGGCCGTTCCATCCGTCCCGTCCGTCCGATGCCGATTTATGTGCGCGTACTTTAACTAGGAAGTACGGTCCATTCCGCGGAAGAATATAACAGTGACGTCACACAATGGGGTATTTTCCGAACAAAATTTTATGACGGAATATTGATGAACGTCCCCAAAAACCATGTAGCTAACATTTTTACTTTTTACTGTGAGCGCGAAGTGGCTTAAATGCACCTGCAAAGTTCAAACATAAAATTTCGCGCCAAAGCTGTGACGTAATAAATCTAAGCGTGACTTAATAAGTCTTTCGTCGAGCTATCCTTAGAATGTGACTCTACTTTGTCGTCTGACCTTTTTTCCATCTACAGACATAACCTCAGCTTCGTATTGATATTGGCAGATGTTTGTTTACGTCATTTCATGATCTATCTTCGTTAAATGAGATACCGTGACAGTCGTGCCACCAGGGGAGGTTATGTATGCATGACACTAGTAACAGGCTGCTAAAGACGAGTGTTGCCGAATGACGAGGGAAACTGTGAAAAGTAACTACGAAACATTCTCAGAGTAAACTGCTAATTACATAACAATGCAAAAAATGGAATAGCTGTGCAATATAACATTTATAGTCTACAAAAAGAGGGAAACTAAATGAACATAAAATAAAGTTTACATCCTTTATAGAAAAACTATGCAAAATATTAACAACGTGACAACCTTGAATCTTCAAATTAAAATAGTCACATCCTATCTACATCCGGCATAAAGATCACTTTTGATTGGTTGATTTCTTAGGCGGGAGGTTTAAGAGATTTAAATGAGCTCTTTTCAAAGGGGTGATTTTCAAAGTCTATCTTAACTCCATGTAGGCAGAAAAAAATTGAGCAAACACTGCCATCATTACAAATTATGTAACGAAATTGTTGTTAATTTCGTTACACGTCGTCTGTGACTCCTTTATAGATTAGTTCTTCCAGAATGGTATTCTAGTGACAGGTGGATATCTGTTCCTCCCGTATGCGTTGCCGTTACGCTATTGGAAGAACCCCTTTTCCGCGCCTATGGATACTGATCATACGCCTGAGATGTATTCTTATTTCCCGATGGATATGGGGTATATGCAACCAGACTCGCAACAAGGGGCCTGCTGTGATTGGTCAGTTGGCTATTAAAATTCGTGAACTCTCGAGAAGCGTTCGTGGTTTCCGACGAAAAATCATAAATAGGCGTGTTCCTCCCTAGGAGCTCTCTCTACGGCGTTCTCTTCTGCGTTAGCTTCTGCGGCTGCTTCTGGTCTCTCAACATCACAGGTCGGTTCTAGCCTTTTTGGCCTTCCGCCATCTTTAATCCATGAATTAGTTGCCAGTTTCAATTTGTCGTGTGGGTCAACTTTGAAGTTTATTTACTCTCTTTTCGCGAGGTTTTTATTTGAAGTACCTAACACGGCAATTATTTGTGGAATTCCGCTATTTCGACATTTTGTCTGACTGCCATTGTTTCGCAGTGATTTCGTATTTCTGCTAGCATACCCTTGACATCGAACCTTTAGTATCTAAAATCGATATTGTTGATTTGATTTAGTTTCATTTTCGAGTTAGGTTGTGAACGCCATACTGTGTTATACCTATGTGTTTTCAGCTCAAGTATGTGCATCTGCTTCCTGAAGGAACCAACCTGGTGTTGATGTCAATCTAAGGGAATACAAGCCCCTTTTTCCACCTGCTTCTGAGACCTTGGAAGGACACACAAGAGCGTGACTACAAGCTGTTCCTGCTACTTTGGATATAGAAGGTACGTAAAAATTGCTTATTTCAAAATTTGATCGCCATTTTTGGCAGCTATCGAGCTATTTTACGTACTTTCGTATCTAGAGTTTGTAGTCACCTCCAAGTGTGACCTTCAGTCCGCTTTTCCTTTTTTTTGTTTTGTTGCTCATTTGTACTTTTTGAGAGAGAGAGAGAGAGCACACCTTTCTTTTTATTTGGTAGAGTCTGTGTAAAAAATTGCTTAGTTTATTGTTTCCGCCATTTTGGGCAGCTAATGAGCACTTTTGCATAGGTGTCTAACCTTCTTCAGTTTTCTTTGTACCTCGTACAATTTTAGAGAGAGAGAGAGAAGCGTCTTTCTTTATTTTGGTATAATTTTGATAGTTTTTGAGTGTGCTGATACACACATTTTGCAAATTTTGAGCTGTAATTTTGCTGTACGAATTTGATAAATTTTTCCATCTTTACAACCGATTCAGCCTGCCGAAGTACATCTATGTGAGACTGAACGTACTCATAGATTTTTGTTTTTTTTTGAGCTATAGTTTTAGCAGTGAGAATATTTATTGAAGTACAGTTGCTTGTACCTTGCAACTACTGTGCATATAATTTCAATTTCCGGATTATTTGTGATATTTGATTTTGAGACATTTTAGTAAACATTTGTGGGCTTGATAATTCTTTTTGTGGTTGTATTACCTTTCAAGATTCTAACTTTCTGGAACACTAGAGCCAGCAGTAACTTAATAGAATCATAGCCTTGATTTTCTCTTAAATCAATTAAACTGCTTTGAACTTAAGTGAACTATAGCCTTGCTCACTTCAAGACTCATATTTTTAAGTTTTATTTTAAGTGTTAGACTTGAAAGGCCTATCAAGTATCTAGGTTAGGTGATACTTTGTGGTTACGATATTGGTCCTTTATTTTAAGATTATATATTTTTTTTTATATGCAGATTCAATTGTGAACCATTGTGGGGAGATATCTGCTACAACTTTGTGCTGAACTTTTAAGAAATTTTAGTATAGAATTTAAGCAATTTGTAAGGGATCCTTGTTAAATTTAAGCAGATATTGTTTCAACTAAATTGTTAAATTTAAGCAGATATTGTTTCAACTAAATTGTTAAATTTAAGCAGATATTGTTTCAACTAAATTGTTGAGGAGGGGGCTTTTAATTGTTCGATTCAAAGCCAAGTAGTACGCCTGAGCTTGCATAACCTCCTACATCCTGGGGTTTTGCCATAGAGGGTCCAGACTCTAATCCTTCTTTTTTCTATACTTTGCATGACGGCGGCCGGAAGTGGTAGCCGAGCCAAACCCAGATACCCCTCAGCCTAAAAGGGGGAAAATCAAAGAGTAGGGGTCAGGGCCAAAGGAACCTGAAGAGGCTGCCAGTCATCAGAGGGGACCCTCTGAAGGAGCGGTTAGAAGGAGCCCACAAGCCGACCCAGGAGGAGAAGACAACCTCGTTGAGCAAGCCAGGTTGTATCGCTCACTTCCAGCAGTCCCCTTTTACCACTGTAAATTAGTCACTATTCACCATTCATATAATTTATATTTTAGCAACCAATATACTTGTTACTGTTTAATTCTCTTTTGAATTTTTTTTCTGCTACCATCCCTTCAGTGTTTCTGGAGAGGTTGGGCAATTTCACTAACTTCCTTGGAGTTTGGAGGTGAAAACTCCTGGCGCCCTTTTCTTGAAGTTTTTTGAGCCTTTAGAGTAATCTCGTGTTAAAAGTTAGTGATTTTGCCTGACATCTCTTATAAGAGGAAAAGAATAAGTTGCCAAGGATCCACAACCCACCGTAAGTAAACTGAGCAGCCCAAAGGCACCCCAGTTTTAGCCAGCTTGGGGGTCTCGACTTAGTTGGGACTTTCAATCTAGCTTTACACAATTTGGCGCCCGCTGTGAGGGCACGATTTGGCGATTTGTTCTTTTCTTTCTTCGAAGCCTGAAGAGAGGTGTGGAGTGAACTTTTGAAGTGAGTTGACTAGAGTCAGTTTTTTTTATAGTTTGCCTTTATTCTAAATTTTATTGAATTTTGCTGCAGTTATTTTGCCAATATTTCGAATAACTATTAATCTTTTGAATTTATTTTGATATTTTGACATTTAGATTTTCTCCTGATAGTATCACCTTTGAGAACTATTTATTGCGTTCAAGACTTTATCTTGCCTACATTTTTGAATATATCTTGATTATTGATTCTGATTGATTGCCTACATCTTTGAGTATATAGCTACTGATTATTGATTTTTATTGATTGCCTACATTTTGAGTATTTTTGACTTATTGAATATTCTCTGATTATTACCCATTTATCTTGCTGACTGCTGTGAGCAGTATATCTTTTGTCAACTTTTGATTACTGATTAATTTAGATTTTGATTCCCAAAATGGACGCAGGTCATTTATTGAGTGCAGAACTAGACTACGAACTCCGTGTGAGAGGTATACAACCATCTGGTAGTATGGATGACAAACGAAAGGTACTGAGAGGGTTGTTCAGTCAAGAACGAGCTCACAGATCTTTCATTGAGTCATTTATAGTTCAGCCTCATGATGACGATGTTGATGCAATCAAAACGTCATTGACCGATTTAGAGCAAAAGATAGCAGCCTTTGTCAGTGCTACTGGTAGTTCTGAACACAAGAGGCTTGTATCTCGTTTGACCCATGTTTCTGGTAGGATCAATCGCTTAAGAACCGATGATGAAAGTCAGGAAGCCATGAAGCAACGTTTGCTTCTGCTTCTTTTAAAATTGGAAGCTGAGCTAGATGAAAAGGTTGCACCTGCAACTAGCACTCCAGTGGAGAGAATGCCTCCAGCTCCAATTTTCTCAAACCCCAAGCCTGTGTTACCATATAAGTGGAATTTGTGTTTTAAAGGGACTTCAAATGAGTCCGTTGTCTCCTTTTTAGAAAAGGTTGAGTCCATGAGACTATCCCGCTGTGTACAGAAAAATGAACTATTTCTTTCAGCTGGTGATCTATTCAAGGATAAAGCTTGGATTTGGTTTAATGTTAATAGATCTAGGTTTTCAGACTGGGACAGTTTGGTTGCTAAGTTGAAGGAAGATTTCTTGCCTTATCAGTATCAGGAGGACCTGATGCAGGAGATCAATAATAGAACTCAAGGTTCTGATGAACGAGTCTCTTTATATATTTGTGCTATGGAGGGATTATTTAACCGTCTCCCTGAAAAACCTGATGAGAAGACCATAGTCAACAAAATCAGGCGCAATCTTTTGCCATTTTACGTAGCCCAACTAGCTCTTCATGACATCAATACAGTGTCAGAGCTGACAACTCTGTGCAAAAAGCTAGAGGAGTCTAGAAGTTGGTCCAATAGGTATAAACCTCCTATTCCTAGTAACTCTAGTTTCTTAGAACCAGACTTACCCTGCCCTTCAACATCTAGGGGTTATCCCAGAGAAAACAGAAGGATATTTAACAGTAAGTCCTTGGGTGTTTCTTCTATATCTAAGGACGAGTGTTGGAATTGTCATCAAACTGGACATAGGTATTCCAAATGTTCAAGCCCTAGATCAGTATTTTGTTTTGGTTGTGGATCACAAGGCGTGATTAAGACCAAGTGTCAAAAGTGTTCGGGAAACGGGCAGGGTGGTTCCGCAAGACTGGACAACGCAACCACCCCAATTCAAGGTCCAGTGCAGACCGAAGCTCCGACTCAGTCGCCTTCAAACAGACGAAAAAAGTCCCAGAAAGGAGAGCCAAAACAGAAGTAGAGTTTGTTTCTCCTGTAGAGAATCCGAACCCTTGCACCTTATTGGAAGACCCATGTAAGAAGGTCTGTCCCATGTTTGTGTCCAAACCTGGTGATGAAAGACCATATCTAGAAGTCCAAATCTTAGGTGAGACTTTTATAGCTCTTGCTGATTCTGGCAGCAGTGTTTCAATTTTGGGAAACTCTGGTTTTGCCTTGCTTGAAAAATGGAATGTGAATCTTTCTTTAGATTATTCTCTGCAAGTGACAACTGCAGATGGTGTTCCACAGGCTACTATTGCAAAATTTACTGTACCCATCACTCTTGGTAACATGACAAGGGATGTACAAATTTGGGTAATTCCGTCTATTAATTATAGTCTTGTTTTGGGTATTGATTTCTTAAAAGCTTTCAGAGTTCATGCCAATTTCCCAGATAATCAGTATCAGATGTCAGTTTGTGTGGTGAACACTATTTGTCCTGCTGAAAATCTGAATTCCCAACAGAAGGCCAAACTTTCAAAAGTGATTGACCTATTTAAGTTAATTGGCCCTACTGACAGAATAGGAACAACTCACCTTCTGACCCATCACATTGATACTGGTCAAGCCAAACCAATTAGGCAAAGACAATACCCTTTGTCACCAGCAATGCAGAAACATCTTGACAAGGAAATCGATCAGATGTTAAAGCAGGGTCTTATTCAGAGATCAAATTCCGAGTGGTGTAGTCCACTTTGGCTTGTGAGGAAAGCTTCTGGAGAGTATAGAATCTGTTTTGACGGACGCAAGCTTAACTCTGTGACTTGTAAAGATGCATATCCTATGCCCCTCATTGACTCAGTGATTAATAAGTTGAGAGATGCTAGATTCTTGTCATCAATTGACTTAAAATCTGCATTCTTTCAAATCCCTTTAGATGAGAAATCAAGGCCGAAAACTGCTTTTGCTGTTAGAGGACGAGGACTTTTTGAATTTTGTGTCATGCCCTTTGGTTTATCATGTTCCGCTCAGAGCATGTGTCGTTTGATGGACATGGTTATTGGTCCAGCATTAGAACCTTATGTTTTCTATTACCTTGATGACATTGTAATTGCTACACCAGATTTTGATTTGCATTTAGACATTTTGAGAAAACTTTTTGAAAGATTGAAACAGGCTGGTCTTACAGTTAACTTTGAAAAATGTGAATTTTGCAGACCCTCATTGAAATTTCTTGGTTTTGTTGTTGATGAGAAAGGCCTTCGTACAGATGAATCTAAAGTATCTGCTATTGTTGATTATCCAGTCCCTAAGACCACCACCCAAGTTAGGCGTTTGATCGGTTTAGTTGGCTACTACCGACGCTTTCTAAAAAATTTTGCCTCAATCTGTAGTCCCATTTCTGACCTTTTGAAAGGACGAAAAAAGGGTCAAAGCATTGAATGGACAGAGGAAGCTGATCGTGCATTTGCTCAGATCAAGGAGAGCCTAACAACTGCTCCAGTCCTAGCTTCACCTGACTTTTCAAAGCCTTTTATTTTATATTGTGATGCTTCAGATACCGGAGTTGGTTCTGTATTATATCAGGAAACTGATGGCATAGAGCATCCTATAGCCTATGCTAGTAAAACCCTGAATAAGTGTCAGAGGAAGTATACCGTTACCGAAAAAGAGCTGTACAGCATTATTGTTGCCATTGAAAAGTTTAGGGGATACATTGAGGGCACACATTTTACTGTAATAACTGATCATGCTTCACTGATTTGGTTAAACAATATGAATAACCCTAGTGACAGACTAGCCCGTTGGGCAGGTAAACTTTCTCAGTTTGATTTTACAATAGTCCATAGAAAAGGATCCCAGAATGTAGTAGCTGATGCCTTATCTCGATCAGTAGCAGTTCTTAACTTAGATACAGTAAAACTTGATGGGTGGTACACTAAAATGATTCAGAACGTCCAAGAAAAGCCTGATGATTATCCTTCTTATAAGGCAGAAAATGGCATTTTGTATAAACATATATTTAGTAGAGATCCTTTAGTGAGTAATTTAACAGACTGGAAGATTGTGGTGCCTCGAGCACATCGTAAAGAAGTAATTAAAATGTATCATGATAATGAGACCGCTGCTCATTTGGGTGTTTCTAAGACCATTTCTCGTATATCAGAACTGTATTATTGGCCATTTCTTCATAAAGATGTATATAGATATATTAAGAATTGTAAGACTTGTGCTAGTTGTAAAGTTTCTAATCTGCCTAAAGCAGGTTTAATGGGCTCATATAAAAACATTAATTTTCCGTTTCAATTGGTCAGTTGTGATCTTTTAGGTCCTTATCCTAGATCTAAAAGTGGGAATCAATATCTTTTTGTGGTCATAGATTGGTTTACCAAATTCACTTTAGTTCAGCCCCTTCGTAAAGCTACAGTCCAGCACATTAATAGGTTTTTAGAGAATAATGTTTTCCTTATATTTGGTGTGCCTCAGATTATAGTATGTGACAATGGACCTCAGTTTAGGAGTAAAGATTTCAAATACCTTATGGAGGAATATAAAGTTCAGAAAATATGGTATAATGCCAGGTATCATGCACAAATTAACCATACAGAGCGTCAAAATAGAGTTATTATCACAGCCATTAGGTCATATATTAAGGAAGATCAGAAAACTTGGGATCAGTCTATTTTCAAAATTGCTCAGGGTTTGCGTTTAGCAAAACATGATGTGACTGGGTATTCCCCAGCTTTCTTAACTTTCGCTAGAAATGTTCCTGTTTCAGGAGACTACTTTGGAAAGATTTCTGATAATGCCAGGAACATTGTTGAAATTTCTGACAAGAACGCCAGGTTAGATGATGTTCAGGGGATGACGGAAATTTTTTCGAAGGTTCGAGAACGAATCAAAAAGGCTTATCTTCGCAATGCTGAAACTTATAACCTAAGGCGTAGGCCCGCCCAATTTTCTGAGGGTGAAAAGGTTTGGAAGGTTAATTATGTGTTATCTAAGGCCGCTGATCATTTTAACGCTAAATTGTCCCCCAAATATGTTCCTTGTATTGTTAATAAGGTTTTGTCCCCTTTGGTATATAATTTGGTGGACAAGTATGGTAACGACTTGGGCAACTGGCATGTCAAGGATCTTAAAAAGGATGATACAGGACTGGATTCTGATGATGATCCAGATCCAGTTCCAGACTTGGAACCAGCCTCTGAACTAGAGTCTGAAGCCAGTGATGATGGGGGTTAATTGCCACGTCTTTAAGGACATTGCCCTGCTGATAGGGGCTGGCATGGTATGTTTGTGGGGAAAAAGGAATACTTCTTTCTGCTCAAGCATCAGTGCCTGAGGAATGCTACAGCACCGGAAAATTACCGGGTGGGAGTACAAGTCTTCCAACAGGCTACTTATGGACGAAACAACATCTTTGTCTAATCACCTTAGGTGATTTACGTCCAAACAGCATTGCTGATAGCATCAGTATGCAAGAGTGTCGTTAGGGATTGTTATTGTCTGGTACTTATGGTTATCTTTCCTTTTATACGATGTATAAATTTGGTTTAGGTTCTTTTGTTGTAGATATCACTGGTCATAGCGTGAAATGTGACTTGTCATTTTGCTGGATAATGTTATTACTATTTCGTTTTCCCTGATGACTCATTTGCTTATTTGAGTGCATTCACCGATTTGTCGTTTGTATATTAGTTCCCGGATTTGACATTTCTGGTTATTAGGTATAGTGTCCTGAATGTGAATAGGCACTTTGTATATTAGTTCCCGGATTTGACAGTTTAGTATAGTGACCTGAAGTCAATAGGCACTTTTGTTTTTTTTTTGCCATTTTTGCAGTGGGTGCTGGTGAGTTCCGAAGCAACAGCTTTCAGTAGCGATGGGCTCTAGAAGGATAAATGTTGGGGGGGTGACAGTCGGTAGTCAATGTTCTCACTGGAGACTTGGCGCATGCTTACTGTCACTACTGCATTCTATCTCAGCTCCTTTGTCCAGGTTGTAGCGAAAGATTGCCAGCAACATTGTTGGACTGAGACCACGTCATTGTCTGTGGAGACAGGTTTTGGTTAGTACCCTACAGACTCTCTTTAAACCTGTTCTCTTTTTAGTCTGGTGGATACTATATATAATTCACTTACTTGTAGTCAAACTACAAGAGTTTTTTTTGTTTTTTTTTGCTGTCATGATCTTGAAACCAAAGTATCCTTGGCTGGTGCGTTGTTCCCGTCGAGTCCCTGCGCCAATAGACGACTGGTGGCAAGGTGGAACCAAGCCTACGGCGCTGATTTAAGATCTTTTAGCGAAATGGTTTGTTCCAATTGGGTAGTGACTCGAGGGTGGCGACTCTCCTCCCCTGGTCTATTTGACTGGAGAGATCCGCTGCGGTATTTAGGTTAGGTTATTTTAGGTTATTTTGGGTTAATATTATTGACATTCTCACCTTAGTTGTACTTGGGTTAGTGTCGGTTGTCATAATGCTTATGTATAACCTTTGCAAGGTTTGTCAGTCATTTTCTTTTGTGCTCGTACTGTGGTATTCTGTAATTTCAGGTTGATTAGTACCTTCCTCTGTAGTTTAACTTCAGTTAGTTTGAAAATTCTCGAATGGCTTCTCGAATTTTTCCTGGTGGGAGGGATGTGTAACGAAATTTTTGTTAATTTCGTTACACGTCGTCTGTGACTCCTTTATAGATTAGTTCTTCCAGAATGGTATTCTAGTGACAGGTGGATATCTGTTCCTCCCGTATGCGTTGCCGTTACGCTATTGGAAGAACCCCTTTTCCGCGCCTATGGATACTGATCATACGCCTGAGATGTATTCTTATTTCCCGATGGATATGGGGTATATGCAACCAGACTCGCAACAAGGGGCCTGCTGTGATTGGTCAGTTGGCTATTAAAATTCGTGAACTCTCGAGAAGCGTTCGTGGTTTCCGACGAAAAATCATAAATAGGCGTGTTCCTCCCTAGGAGCTCTCTCTACGGCGTTCTCTTCTGCGTTAGCTTCTGCGGCTGCTTCTGGTCTCTCAACATCACAGGTCGGTTCTATCCTTTTTGGCCTTCCGCCATCTTTAATCCATGAATTAGTTGCCAGTTTCAATTTGTCGTGTGGGTCAACTTTGAAGTTTATTTACTCTCTTTTCGCGAGGTTTTTATTTGAAGTACCTAACACGGCAATTATTTGTGGAATTCCGCTATTTCGACATTTTGTCTGACTGCCATTGTTTCGCAGTGATTTCGTATTTTTGCTAGCACCCTTGATATCGAACCTTTAGTATCTAAAATCGATATTGTTGATTTGATTTAGTTTCATTTTCGAGTTAGGTTGTGAACGCCATACTGTGTTATACCTATGTGTTTTCAGCTCAAGTATGTGCATCTGCTTCCTGAAGGAACCAACCTGGTGTTGATGTCAATCTAAGGGAATACAAGCCCCTTTTTCCACCTGCTTCTGAGACCTTGGAAGGACACACAAGAGCGTGACTACAAGCTGTTCCTGCTACTTTGGATATAGAAGGTACGTAAAAATTGCTTATTTCAAAATTTGATCGCCATTTTTGGCAGCTATCGAGCTATTTTACGTACTTTCGTATCTAGAGTTTGTAGTCACCTCCAAGTGTGACCTTCAGTCCGCTTTTCCTTTTTTTTGTTTTGTTGCTCATTTGTACTTTTTGAGAGAGAGGGAGCACACCTTTCTTTTTATTTGGTAGAGTCTGTGTAAAAAATTGCTTAGTTTATTGTTTCCGCCATTTTGGGCAGCTAATGAGCACTTTTGCATAGGTGTCTAACCTTCTTCAGTTTTCTTTGTACCTCGTACAATTTTAGAGAGAGAGAGAGAGAGAGAGAAGCATCTTTCCTTATTTTGGTATAATTTTGATAGTTTTTGAGTGTGCTGATACACACATTTTGCAAATTTTGAGCTGTAATTTTGCTGTACGAATTTGATAAATTTTTCCATCTTTACAACCGATACAGCCTGCCGAAGTACATCTATGTGAGACTGAACGTACTCATAGATTTTTGTTTTTTTTTTTGAGCTATAGTTTTAGCAGTGAGAATATTTATTGAAGTACAGTTGCTTGTATCTTGCAACTACTGTGCATATAATTTCAATTTCCGGATTATTTGTGATATTTGATTTTGAGACATTTCAGTAAACATTTGTGGGCTTGATAATTTTTTTTGTGGTTGTATTACCTTTCAAGATTCTAACTTTCTGGAACACTAGAGCCAGCAGTAACTTAATAGAATCATAGCCTTGATTTTCTCTTAAATCAATTAAACTGATTTGAACTTAAGTGAACTATAGCCTTGCTCACTTCAAGACTCATATTTTTAAGTTTTATTTTAAGTGTTAGACTTGAAAAGCCTATCAAGTATCTAGGTTAGGTGATACTTTGTGGTTACGATATTGGTCCTTTATTTTAAGATTATATATATTTTTTTTATATGCAGATTCAATTGTGAACCATTGTGGGGAGATATCTGCTACAACTTTATGCTGAACTTTTAAGAAATTTTAGTATAGAATTTAAGCAATTTGTAAGGGATCCTTGTTAAATTTAAGCAGATATTGTTTCAACTAAATTGTTAAATTTAAGCAGATATTGTTTCAACTAAATTGTTAAATTTAAGCAGATATTGTTTCAACTAAATTGTTGAGGAGGGGGCTTTTAATTGTTCGATTCAAAGCCAAGTAGTACGCCTGAGCTTGCATAACCTCCTACATCCTGGGGTTTTGCCATAGAGGGTCCAGACTCTAATCCTTCTTTTATCTATACTTTGCATGACGGCGGCCGGAAGTGGTAGCCGAGCCAAACCCAGATACCCCTCAGCCTAAAAGGGGGAAAATCAAAGAGTAGGGGTCAGGGCCAAAGGAACCTGAAGAGGCTGCCAGTCATCAGAGGGGACCCTCTGAAGGAGCGGTTAGAAGGAGCCCACAAGCCGACCCAGGAGGAGAAGACAACCTCGTTGAGCAAGCCAGGTTGTATCGCTCACTTACAGCAGTCCCCTTTTACCACTGTAAATTAGTCACTATTCACCATTCATATAATTTATATTTTAGCAACCAATATACTTGTTACTGTTTAATTCTCTTTTGAATTTTTTTTCTGCTACCATCCCTTCAGTGTTTCTGGAGAGGTTGGGCAATTTCACTAACTTCCTTGGAGTTTGGAGGTGAAAACTCCTGGCGCCCTTTTCTTGAAGTTTTTTGAGCCTTTAGAGTAATCTCGTGTTAAAAGTTAGTGATTTTGCCTGACATCTCTTATAAGAGGAAAAGAATAAGTTGCCAAGGATCCACAACCCACCGTAAGTAAACTGAGCAGCCCAAAGGCACCCCAGTTTTAGCCAGCTTGGGGGTCTCGACTTAGTTGGGACTTTCAATCTAGCTTTACAATTAGGTACAAGCAATCCGTTTCAGCCATTAAACAGGCAATATTAGCAAGTTGGAAAATACCCCATTGATAACTTACCGGCGTAGACAAGTTGTCGGATGACATTGCTAACAGTCAGAGGCGTAACATAATTTTTGTCTCAAATCGAATTTGCATAATAGTATAATACAAAGCATAAGTGCGTTAGGCCGAACTACTCGACATTGGCTGGTCCGATATCGATTCGTTTATGCATATGCTCTCGCGGTCTTTATATTTTATCAAGGCCTTATGCTTTAAGAGGGTCACTGATTCGGCTTGCTGTTGGCAAGATGAAATCAATGCTATCTTGCCGACAAAGCACCTTAACATTTTATCCAATATTCGAGATACTTTGCCGTAATTATTTGCCAGCTACTCATCTTGAGCGGCTCAAACAAATGAAAAGCAATGAACCTAAATAGGAAATGTACAAAACTTCTGCGTCTATTTAGTTATTTTCCAGTCTGGATGGTACGCCATTTACTCCTATGTGTTGTCCTTTTTAGAACTTAGGGATTATAGTCCAAGGTTATATACATATACAGGGTCAGTCCTAAGTAGATACTTTTTATTAAACTGTGTATCATCATCATAGTCACAATGTCTTAACAGACATGTTGTGAACTCGTAAAATGCATTAAGTCGGAGCTAGAGTATAGCCGACACGAATATCATCAATAGTTTTGAGAACTGTAGCTCGCCATCGTTCGCGATTTACTGTCAGTTCAGTGGCGCTCTTGATACTCATATCTAGCAACTGTTTCGTCGTATCCACCCAGCGTGTAGGGGAACGGCCACGGCGCCGCCCACTCGGGGCGTGACCCTGAAATACAAGTGTCTCCATATTATCGCTTCTGTGAATATGTCCGAAGAATGTAAGCATTCTCGTCGACACAATGGAGGATAGTCTCTTTGGATTACCGAGCTCATCCAGTATTGAAACATTAGTTCGATGGGCGGTATAAGGAATTCTCAGCATTCTCCTCCACGTCCACATTTCAAAAGCATCTATGCGAGCTCGATCTGCCTTTTTAACAGTCCAAGTTTCCGAGGCATACAAAAATATGGAGGACACAAGAGACTGAACCAGTGACATTTTGGTAGCTTTAGTGCCATATTTTAGTAAGCTTTGTCATATTTTAGTAAGCTTTGTCAAGGCCACCCGTGCCTGTTGAATGCGCCGTCGAATCTCATTCTCACAGCTACCTGAATTGTCGATCAAAGAACCGACGTACACAAAACTTTGAACTACCTCACAGCTGCCTATTGACTTTATTTCTCGATGATTGTCATGCTCTCTAACTACGATATTAACCTTGGTCTTGTTGTAGTTAATACCAAGACCATATGCTGCACTGTGTTGTTCTAAAACGTTCAATAGAGCTACAGTTCTTCCTGAGAAGCAGCAATAAGGGTTGTATCGTCAGCAAATCTTAAGTTAGATATTTTGCTTCCGTCAATAGTTATACCGCCATTCCAGTTGTCCAATACCTGTCTCATCACAAATTCAGAGTAAATGTTAAATAACATCGGAGATAATACGCATCCCTGACGAACTCCTTTTCTGGTTGCTGTTTGACCAGACAGGTTACCATCAATTCTTACACGAGCAGCTGAGCTAGATTCATAGAGTTGCTGTATGAGAAATACTAAGTGGTAAGGGACTCCCATGGAGATAAGGATTTCCCACAGTTTAGGCGACTTTACGTTATCAAACGCCTTAGAATAGTCCACAAAGCAGAAAAAAAACGGGAAAATAATGCTCTTTGGCTTTTTCAATAATCTGTCTTAAGTTTAAGATCTGTTCACGCGTACCGCGTCCTTTTACGAAACCTGCATGTGCCTGAGAGATTTGCCAGCCAATAAAACCCTCCAAACGAGACTGTAAAATATATAGTAGAACCTTGCTTGCATGAGAGATTAACGAAAGTAGGCGATAATTGTCTGGATTTGTTGGAGATCCTTTTTTATGAAGTGGAACAAACACGGATGTTCACCATTCATCTTGCCAAACACCGGAGGACCAGACCCTCTTACAAATATTATATAAAAGAGAGATGCCGTCTTCACCCAAGCATTTTAATGTTTCGGCAGAATAAATAGCATCAATGCCTGTAGCTCTATTAGTTTTTAACTTGTTGAGAGCATGTTCCACTTCAGACAAAAGAATATCAGGTTCATATTCAAAATCCAATGAGAGGGCCTGAGGGCCATCCTCATGGTACAGGTTTTCGCAGTAATTTCGCCATACCTCAATAACTTCATGCAAGTTGGTAATTAGCTGTCCCTCGGGATTTTTGACAGCCCAAGATTTGGGTTTAAAATCCCGACTGAGGCATTTGACCTTAAAAAACATCTCTTTCGGATGATTAGTATCGGCATGCATCTCTATTTCCGGGCACAATTGCTGTATATAAGAGTTCTTATCTCTTCGGCATAGTCTCTGAATCTCGCGTGAGAGCTGTCTATATGCGTTTTGCTTTGTATTTGAATCAAGACCTGAGATCTTAAGGCTTCTACGTGCCTCAATAACAGACAATGTGTGGCTACTAATCCATTGTTGTTTTGGTTGAATGCTACTCTTTGGTTGACTTATCTGGGCAGCATGTAAGAGCACATTTTTGAATGATAGGCACATATCGTTTGAATTTGACACATCCGTTGTAGAGGCATCCCGAAAAAGCTCTGAATATTTTAACCGAAAAGAAGCAGGGTCAGCGATCTCCATCCGTACTATCCGCTTAGAACGTGGACATACCTTCAGTTTTAACTGAAGTTCGCACAGAAGTAGTTGATGGTCTAACCTGGTAGTCTTGCAAAGGCTAATATAGATGACTTCCACCGTGTACGAACTAAAGTGTAATCAATTTGATTACGAAATCGTCCGTCGTGTATAGAAGTCGTCAAAATAAACAACTTTTGAAATAAATTTTTTCCGAAAACTGAAAAATAAACGAGATACAGAACCAAAAAATTAAACCTGGGCTTGTGCATCAAGACATACCTAGCCTGTTTATGTTTTTTTTGCTCGGATTTTTATGAGTTTCAGTTTATCATAGTTCATTATTTTAAATTGGTAAATCCTAAAAGTTGTTCCATAATAATCTGCCACTTTTAACAAAAAACTACTGTACTCCTTGGATCCTCTGCCCCTAGGGACATCTTAAAAAATTTGGATGACAATTGGTATCGAGTAATATATCTTGTTTCAAAGGTATGTCGAGAAGTCCTTTATTTTGACATTTTATTTTTTGAATCGCTCGATTCGTTTTCTAGAAAATTAGGAAAATTTGGTAATTTGGTCAAATAGAAAAAACACATGATGAAAATATCACTTTTTTATTGCACTAAGTAGTGAGATATCGTGGCAGCTTTCGATGTTGCGTTTATGAAGGTCATCCACCCGTACAAAAAAGTCTAATGGCGTCAAATCAGGAGATCTATCAGGCCATTCTATGTATCGTCTTCTCCCTATACGTTTGTCTGGAAATGTCCAGCCATTACCGAACCGGAAGGACGGCATCAGGAGTAGCGCCATCTTGATGAAAATATATTTCAGCGTCATAAAGCCTAGGGTTCCCGCCCTCTTCGATTTGATTTTCAATGGTTGTCCATAATTTTTGTCAAATTAGTTCGTTATATCTCGCCATTGATTTTTTATGTAGTATATACCATTTCATCTCGACATTAATTACCACCGCCATTTTTTTTTCTCGAGCATTGGCATTAGGTCAGTAGCCTTTTTGCCACAAACTGTTTATATTGTTATTTTAGATTAATATTTTAGTATTATTCTGGAAGGTTACCAGCAAATCATATATATCTTTATCGTTGCTAGCAAGTAGGGTACACGTATTAGTCGGTAAGGGAATTTTCAGGCCACACAATTTGGTCAACAAACCTTTCGGAGTGTTGTTTGTTTGCACTGCAACCAAAGAAAATATGATTTATGTCCGAGATTTGGTTATCGTTGGGATACCTATTTTATGAAGATGAGAGGGGAAGTTACCATGATTTAATTTGAGTCGGGTAATGGTTGTAGAGTATTTTCTATTCACGTTGAGGTAGGTTTGGGTGTAAATAGAAATAGTTGCTTAGATTATTTTCACTGAGGGCTAGCCATTCACTTCTCCATTCGTTCAACATGTTTGCTCTGTAATGGCTGAAAGTGTCAGTAAGGCTCGACACATTAGTAAGGTCAGCAGGTCTACTGGCTTCCTTGGCAGCCCTGTCAGCTCTCTCATTACCTGGAATCCCTGAATGTGCCTTAACCCACACAAAATTTACAATGGTGTGGTTGGACACCATTACCACAGTATATCCAATTATAAAGTAGCGCAACTCCCTAGAAATCATGCAGACAATTTGTCTCCGAAAAACTGGCCTCTCATAACCCCATGTAGGCTCCTCAGCACGAGCCGCGAGTATTGCCGTTTACGTTTTAAACGCAGAGTCGGCTTAGCAATACTGATGAGTAATCGAGTGATTGTTATTGATAATTATTGTATTGCAATAAGTTGTCTCGTAAAAAGAGTAAATTTTAAGAGCAGTGTGGTAATGTGATATTCTTCATCGAGGTTAGGCAGTTGTCTTTGGAATTCTGAATTAGAATTTGTAGGTTATATCCATGCATTCGCATTTATTGTACGTGAAAATGTTTTGTACTCATTCTTCTAATTCATCATGGGTTCCTTGCATATAAATGGGATGTAAACATTTTTTCTAGAAGGAAAACAAGAAATAGTCGGTGTATGGAAGAAAATTGTTAACTCCGAAAAGATAGGTGGCTTTATTGTTTGTAAGTAAATTACAAAAATGCGAGATTTATTCAATTTTATTTTATCTTATCTTACTTAACCTTAAACATTTAAATAAATATAAAAACTTTATAATATCTTATATGATTCAAATATGGGTATATGTAACGACGTAGCGTCCAAAATAACTCTATTTAAAGGGTGTGGGATAACTGTAGTTATCCAACACTCTTTAAATTTATATTCATCAATCATCATAGAAAAACGTTTAAGGTACGAAAACGTGGTAAACAGCAAACCCGATGAAAACTTGTTAGGTGTACACAAAAAATAATGATCAATATGTTTATAACAACGATAAGATATACTAAAACTGGTCGTTACTCATAAAAAAATTGCAAAACTGTTTTTTATCTAGTTTACCAAGACTACCTTTCCTTCTGTATTTGTATATTACATATGAATGGGCATATTGAAGAAAAGAATTTATGTTTATAGAGGAAAATGATATATTTTTGAAACTGGCATGTTGATTCTTTTTATTGTGAACTTTCTGTTTGAGCATCCATTAAAATGGACTTCACTTCCTGCTTAAAATTTCATAATGTTGGAATGCATAATCATATTCATTTTGTTATATGTCGTGAAAGATCTTTTGAACATTGTGGTGGTGTGAGGAAACGGTGAGAATTTATTATTCTGACTTTAGGCTCATAATTAAAGAACAACTTTCTGTAACCGTAACTGAAAAAAAACACACAGCTACCCTAATACCCGGCAGACCTTGTTAGAGACAAATGGAGCTATGCTGTCACACCTTAATATTATTAGGTAATAAAGGAGCATATTAAACACTGGAGGAATCGCATACCTGGCAGCACTTGAGGAAGCTTAAAAAACTATAGTCACAGTTTTTGGAATTGTTAATACAGCCTACAGCGGCGCATCACTTGACTTCACGCGTGCCGATATCCATATCACCGTATCACCAAATTCCTTAATCCGGTTCTGTCAAAGACACTACCTTCACTCTCATAGACTGAACACGACTCAGGCGATCGCCGTGCTAAACATCCTGCGAACGATGCGCGGGATGCTATGCGCGAACCACCAAAATTCTGGAGAGTCGCGCTACTCTATAATTGGATATACTGTGCCATTACCACGTTGATCATCTTCCTATTTCCATTTAGTCATTTACATTTTTAGATTAGTAAATATTGAAACTTTATACATTTGTTTATTTCCTCCCATCACTTCTTACAGCACAGTCGTTACACCCAAGTCCGCTAAAAAGCAAAATTATTGCATTTCTAAGACTATTAAATTTTTGCGATTAATTTATTCTTTTGATCAGACAGTGGCATACTACATTATGGTTGATCAACTTAAATATCGTTAGGGTTGTGGAATTTTACAAATGCCTATATGCTTCAACATGGAAAACCTTGCCCATGCTGAATGTGAAAATACGAAAGGGCCTTACCGACATGTGGACCTTCTGACGCCAGTCAGATGATTTGTGACGGGTTTACGCCTCATTTATTCTCGGGGCAGTAAACAATGGCGTTACACAGTTATGCTTATTAACAAATCCAGTAAAAAATACGTTCATCAGTGAGGCAGATATTTGTTCACAAAACTTAACTAACCGGTCGAAATCATCTTCGGTTAACACTTTCACTATTTTTATTTTAAATGGATAAAGCTTTTGCAGTTCAGTAACTGTGTGTATACATAGAACCAAATCAAATATCAGTCGCAACAAATCCAGTTTGAGGAAATTTCGTAACAACGTCCAAAACATACCTATGCGAAGATATCTTCCCGTATGCCTGGCATTAAACGGAATGGCAGTTTGTTCAACACATTGATTTTGGACACCATAAATTAGAATCATTTCCACTGTTTTTGCAACTGTCCGTCAGGTATTTGAACACCACCATTGTTTTACCAACAACAAGAGCAGTATTTTCAAAACTTGCTGCAACAGCTTTGTCAAAAAATCATCGAAAATTTCATGAAAAGAGTAATGGCCTGTCATCGGAGCCCGGGGGGGGGGGGGGCACTTGCTGAATAGTTTATCCTATACACAATCAGAAAATGTCTTCTTTACAGTGTAAGGTAAATGTAGCAATTTACTCGAAAAATACTTATTCACCTCTTTAAACGAAAAAGTGCACCCTTTGGAACATCTAAAGATGTAGGGCAATAAAAAAGTACTTAGATAGAATCATCATCATCATCATAGTCACAATCTCTGTTGTGAACTCGTAAAATAGATTAAGTCGGAGCTAGAGTTTTGCCGACGCGAATATTATCAATAGTTCTGAGATCTGTGACTCGCCATTGTTCGCGATTTACTGTCAGTTCAGTGGCGCTCTTGATACTTATATCCAGCAAATTCAGCAACTGTTTCGTCGTATCCACCCAGCATGTAGGGGAACGGCCACGGCGCCGCCCACTCGGGGCATGACCCTGAACTACAATTATTATCGCTTCTGTGTATATGTCCGAAGAATGTAAGCATCTCGTCGACACAATGGAAGACAGTCTCTTTGGATTACCGAGCTCATCCAGTATGGAAACGTTAGTTGGATGGGCGGTATAAGGAACTCATATCATCACATTTTCCTGCACGTCCACATTTCAAAAGCATCTATGCGAGCTCGATCTCCCTTTTTAACAGTCCAAGTTTCCGAGGCATAACAAAAATATGGAGAACACAAGAAACTGAACCAGCGACATTTTGGTAGCTTTAGTGATGTTATGGTCACGCCATATTTTAGTAAGCTTTGTCATAGCCACACGTGCATATTGAACGCACCGTCGAATCTCATTTTCACAGCTACCCGAATTGTCGATCAAAGAACCGTGGTACACAAAACTTTGAACTACTTCACAACGGCCTACTGACTTTATTGCTCGATGATTATCGTGCTCTCTATCATCGATCATAACCTTGGTCTTGTTGTAGTTAATGCCAAGACCATACGCTGCACTGTGTTGTTCTAAGACGTTTAATAGAGCTACTAGTTCTTCCTGAGAAGCAGCAATAAGGGTTGTATCGTCAGCGAACCTTAAGTTGGATATTTTTTTTTCGCCAATAGTTATACCGCCATTCCAGTTGTCCAATACCTGTCTCATCACAAATTCAAAGTAAATGTTAAATAACATCGGGGATAACACACATCCCTGACGAACTCCTTTTCTGGTTGGTTTGACCAGACAGGTTACCATTAATTTTTACACGAGCCGAATTAGACTCGTAGAGTTGCTGTATGAGAAACACTAGGTGATAAGGAATTCCCATAGAGATGAGTATTTTCCACAGTTTAGGCCACTTTACGTTATCAAACGCCTTAGAATAGTCCACAAAGCAGATAAAAACTGGAAAATAATGCTCTCTGGCTTTTTCAATAATTTGTCTTAAGTGTAAGATCTGTTCACGCGTACCGCGTCCTTTCACGAAACCTGCCTGTGCCTGAGAAATTTGACAGCCAATAAAACCTTCCAAACGAGATTGTAAAATATATACCGAGCCCATCCAGTACGGATACTTGCATGAGAGATTAAAGAAAGTAGGCGATAATTGTCTGGATTTGTTGGAGATCCCTTATTATGAGGTGGAACAAAAATAGATAGAATAGTGATACAATAAATAACTTGATATTAGTATAATTGTGTTTCAAATATATTATTTCAGTGTTTCACTAATAATTTTCGGAACTAACTACTAAAGTGCAAATTATAAATAACAGAATACTATGAAGCTGTAAAAGTATTGGTCTGCAGTCAAAGTAATAAGCTAAGAGTCCAAAGCTACGGTGTCATGTTCTCTCCGAGGAATTTGTTCACTGTGATTATCATGTCTTCCAAAGGACGTCTGACATTGGATTCTATTATGTGTATCAGAGGGTAGTGCAGAAATCCAATTGTAAAATTAATCAGCGTTTCTGTAACCCAGTGGATAATTCCATCGCCACTATAATGTACGCTCAGTTTCCTTAAAATAGAAATAAAAAATTGAGGTTACTATGATATCTCAAATATACGTCTTTAGTGTAGAATTGCTTTTATTAAAATAAATTAAAAATATTAAATCTGTCTGTCGGTATTTTGATCACAGTTTAAGAAACTCCTCGTACAATCATTACGGAAAATGGGTAAATTTTTAAAATATTGCAAATAATAGTTGTCGACACATTAACCACAAAGAGTCAGATAACCCCAAAATGCCCTCAGTAAACTCCCCAAAAGACAGGGGTGCTTTATTAAATCGACTATTAGTTGATTACCTTACCGAAACATTTAACAACAAACAACTAGATCGACCTTATCGCCACCCAGACCCGGGAACTGGGCTAGAAGGTTTTAAAGAGTGGACACAAAATCAACTCTCCTCCAGGTGGCGCAGTATCTCAGGAAATCTCTGCCAGATTAGGCAACTCATATTATTGCCTGAGGCCAAAGAGGGACGTTTCTATGTTTCTCTAGATAAAGGTCAACTGAAACTAGTGGTGGGTCTAGTGACAGGCCATAATATTTTGACTTTGTCCAGTCTGTAGGTAACCAGACCTGATAGACCGATCGAGTGATACGGCCGTAACTAACAGGAAAGGTTCAAACGCCTCAAAATAACTTCAGACAACACATGCAGCTGAAGGTGATTGTTTGTGATGAAATGTGTGCACCGAGAAGAGTCTGGCATAAATTATATATTGCTGATAGGCTATCGTAGAATGCGCCAAAGGTCGTTCCAAGTTTTGCTAGAAAGGCAGATCTTGGGTGCTAGCATGGTTAGAGGTCAAAGGTGCAAGAGGACGCACCGAGTGGTTTATGCATCTGTGACCATGTCAACAAATTAACTCCCTCGTCATTCATACATAGAACTAGAAAACAAACAACGTAAAGAATTCTTGGTAAAGACCTGATATATGTGTTTATTTCGCTTACTTATGAAACTTACTTCGAATAATGAATTTAATGTTCAAATGATACTTACGATTTATCTTTGATTTGGAAGTGGTCGAGCTTAAGCTGGTAAGTCCCATAGTTGAAACTTATTTGGCAATCGATTTTAATGTTTTCAACTTTTCCAAAGACATCACCTCGGTGGTGGAAAATAAAATGTCTATCAAACTTATAAGAAAACTGGAAAACGAAATGTGTTAGTATAACATCGAATCTATCTATTTCTAAAGCAGAAATTTTCTAATGCAAAGAAGCATCAAATCTATCTCTAAAAATAATAACTTTATTACTTCCCACACCGATAGGTGAGGGGAGTATATTGTGAACGCGAAAATTTTCGATTTTGAGATAACACGCTTTTTGGGCGTTTTATGTCTACATAACGAAAATCCATGTCACTCATTTCCGTCTGTCTGTCTGTCTGTCTGTCTGTCTGTCTGTCTGTCGGTCTATCTGTCTGTCTGTGCGCGTCTTTCTAGCCTCGTGATCCCAGTAACCGCTGCATGGATTGTGATGAAATTCGGGCAGAGATATGCTGGGGGGTCGTAGTAAGTAATGTTCATATAATTTTGAAAATCGGTGCAGGGGCGGCGGAGCAATTAGCAAAAAAAATTAAATATTCCTCAGACTTCGTTTTTAGGTGGGGGGTGGAGGGTTGTAAATCTCAAAAATGTGTTGTACTCATAAGGCTATCCATTGACCTGTAAAAGAAAGACCTAGCGGTATGATGCCCTTTTTTAATCCCATCCGAACATTGCCTTGCCTATTCCAGAAACCAAGGGACTTAGAATTGTCTGATAAATACATAGAAATATTGCTTTAGATCGTTCTGCATTGAGTAACGTAAAAGTTATGAAATGGATTGTAATGAAACTTTGTCACAGTATTACCACCACGGCGAGGATGGAAAACGCGTATGTTTTGGAAAAATCGTGTTAGTGGCGGCGCAGCAATAATAAAAAACAAAAAAGTAAAAACGCCTCAAACTTTGTTTTTAGGCGTTTTAGGGGTTCCTGATCATTTTCTACTTTTTTGGGTAGGGAATAATTTGGGGTGGTTGGGGGGTGGGGGGTTGGAAAACTGAAAAATTTGTTGTATTCATAATGGGCTCTCCATTGACCTATGAGTGAAAAACCTAGCGGCATAATACACTTTTTTAGATCCATTTGAACATTGCATTGCTCATTATAGAAACTAGAAAACGAGCGACTTAGAATTTGTGATGTATACAGACATACGAGTATTGTTTTGGATCGTTCTATATTGCATAACGCGAAAATTATTCAATTGATTTTAACGAAATTTTGACACAGTATTACTACCGCAGCGAGGATGGAAAACGTTTATGTTTTGGAAAAATCGTGAGCAATAATAAAAAGACTAAAAATATAAAAACAGCTCAAACCTTGTTTTTAGGCGTTTTAAGGGTTCCTGAACATTTTCTACGTTTTTTTGGTGGGGGTGAAATTGGGGTGGTTGGGGGTGGGGGGTTGTAAGACTGAAAGATTTGTGGTATTCGTAATAGTTTGTCCATTGACCTATGGAAGAAATACGTACCGGCGTATTTTTTTTAAGTCCATGTGAACATTTCCCTGCCTATTACAGAAACCAAGGGACGAGTTTTGTGCGATGCATACATATAAGAGTATTGCTTAATTTCGTTCTATGTATATTGCGTAAAGCAAAAATTATTAAATTGATTTCAATGAAATTTCGACACAGAATTGACTGTCGCGGCGATAATGGAAAACGGGTCAGTGTCTGAAAAATCGTGTCAGTGGCGGCGCAACAATAATAAAAAACTGAAAATATGAAAACAGCTCATACGAGTACTTCGCTTCTAGACGGTTTAGAGGCTCTTGATCGTTTTGCATCATTCAGTTGAAGCATGCAGAATGAAAACTGTGGCGTCCTAGGAGGGAGACGCAAGAAGCTATTTACGAGAGTTTTGTGTGGTACGTTTTTTCTGGGAGGGCGGGCGATGAGCAAGGGCAAGCGGATTTCAGACTATAGCTTCATGCAATGGGAAAACAATAAAATGAAATCATTATTGTGTGTGGGAAGTACTGAGTCAATCAACTTGACTCCATTTTTTAATTAGTGACTCACCATCAAAGAATCAAATTTGAGTGGAATTTCTATGTTGATAGTTCGCGTTCTAGAATTGTATGTGGCTAATGCATCACCTCCTTTAGATATTGTGGATAGATCTTCTAGCCAACCAGTTGTTAGATTGAACTCCCATGTTAACCACTGAAAAGACAATAGTTTCTAATTACTGTTTTGAAATACATAGACTGACGCCGAATATTGTGTACCCAGCAGCAGAAAAAGAGCAGTCCTGAACGAAATCGTCCAGTCGATCTCCCTTTACAGAGCGCCAGGACACTCAAAAGGAAAAAAGATCAGCAGGAGCAAAGTTTACGGAATACATATAAGTTGGATCACTCCGTCGGCACTTTGAAGAACTCACATGAAAGCGATGCCGCGACCGCACGCGCCAGTTAGTTTTTGCGTTGGTTTTTGCCCAAATACGAGGGTCTTTTAGCGGGGACTTGCTAACGCCTGGATTTTACGTATATACGAGGGTCATTGAAAGACTATGTATTGACAGCCGATTTAGATATACAAATACAAATATAACGTTTATTTTGCTGATATACTAAGTTACATAAATGGATATTAAAAATAAAACCTAGCAAACCTATTACTAATGAATCTCAAATGATTTCACATATTGTAGCTATTTCGTAGATAAGTAAAAATTGGTCCATAGGTGCTGTAGTATTTTTACCTTAAAGTTTTGTTTATTTGCCTTATTTTTGAGACCACAGCTTATAAAATGTATGGTATAGTATATACGAACTCGTATGTACAATTTTAAAAGATAATCATGTGGAAATGCTTTACTTGGATGTGAGTAAATAATTTTTGACATGTTGCTTTTCAGTGTCATTCCAATTGCTACTGTAGAAACTAAATTGTTAAAGTTATCAACAAAAATATCTCCGAGCTCTAAAATATAATTTAGAATGTCCCTGGGTGGTATGGTAAGACCACCGAATGAACACTTTGTCTCACGATACGCTTTTAGCGTGATACAATTCTTTAAGTACCTGGAAGTCTTGAATCAATCACTTTAGACCCCAAGTGTGCAGTTAGTTGGAATTGTTTTATCGGGAGGAACACAGAAAGGCACAAATGTACAGGGTATCTCATTAATTATTTTTAATTTAATGTCACGTGACCAAAAGCAAATACCTCATTGGGTAGTACAGTGATAAAAAAAGACACAGCATCTGCTCTAATTTACATCCCCAAAATTATAATTCTCTACTACTGCCCAGTTCCGACATATTGCTTGTCTTAATCGTCGAGAAACACCCTGTATTTATATACTTTACATTTCAAGGTTTACGACAAAATAAGGATGGATCTGATTGTCATTTTCCATCCGTTAATAAATTTAATTGATAAGATCAAACTTCTAAAAATATTATCCATTTCCTGCAAATAAATCCGAGATAACAAAATCCGATATTTTTGAGACACTGTATAGACTCGTTAAACACGTTCAACCTTTACTTTGCGCCGCCCCGTATCTCCCGCCTGACGTCGGTACACTGCTACCGGTGTACCGGGGGACGGAGCAAGGGGCAGGACGTTTTGATATTTTTGCGGAGTGATCCAACTTATATGTATTCCGTAAACTTTGGCAGGAGCTAGACCGGCTACAAAGGAAGTCACTGCTGAGTAGGGTTGTCAACCACACTTTTTACTGTTTAAACTAAAGAAATTACGCTTGCGTCCGTTGCACATGCGATCAGAGGACTCAAGCTGGTTCAGCGTCAGGCGGGCAGACTCACTCTCACACCTTCCCGTGTGCGGGAGCTTCTGTGCTTGCGATCAAGCCGAATTCCTAAACCCTCTATAATAAAAAAGTACTACTACTACTAGAAATTTTACTACTTACTACTAAATTTATTACTCTTCTTATTATAGAGGGTTTAGGAAATCGGCATGATCGCAAGGACAGAAGCTCTCACACACCCGAAGGTGCGAGAGAGAGTCTGCCCGCCCGACGCTGAACCAAGCTTGAGTCCTCTGATCGCATGTCCAACGGACGCGAGCGCGTCTATCCGACATGCCACCACGGCCCGACCGGCTAAAACCCGTTCCCTCTTTTCTTACCTTCAAGCCCTCCTACCACTCACGGAACCTTCGTCGAACGACATAACAACATGCGTGTAGGGCTGGTCTGTGCTGGTTGATATGGTGTTAATCACCACTTCTACGTTCCTCGCTTTCTTTGGCGCTCAGGATTTTCCTCACCATACAGTGGATGGTCATCCAATAGACTTTAAGGGAGATCATCAATCTCACCATGTTATCTGCTTTCAGATCTTCAGGTAAGTTTGCACAGGCTTCTTGTCTGTATGTGAGCCACCTCTCACACACGAAGAACGTATGTTCCGCCGTGTCGGTCTGTCCGCAATGGCGGCACTGGTCATCCATAGCTCTTCCTACCCTTTTCCGATACACTCGGAATGGGCCATGTGCCGTTAGAGCCTGCGTCAGAAAATAGCAGGTAGTCCTGTGCTCGCAGTTTACCCATTCTCCTACTGATGGTATCAGTTTTCGTCCACTGCGCAACATCTGTCGTTTGAGTCCATATCTGCTGCCACTTCTGTATGGTCCGTTGTCTGTCGGCAGTCTTTCCGCCTCGTCCCTGTGTCTCCTTGTGGGACGTAAATGTCTCGTCTCTGTGTCTCCTTGTGGGACGTGAATGTCTCGTCTCTCTTCAGCTAGCAGATGCAAGGGTGGTATCCATGTCACTACTTGCAAAGCTTTACTGGATACTGTGCAGTAGGCACTGGCTGCCCTCAGCAGTGAATTCCTTTGCAGCCTGTCCAGCTCTTGCTGATGTTTTTTCCTTTTGAGTGCCCTGTGCCAAACTGGCGCTCCGTAAAGGACAATCGACTGGACGATTCCGTTCAGGAGTGTTCTTTTTCTACTGCTGGGTCCCCCGATATTCGGCATCAGTCTAGACAGCATGGCTATTCTAGCTTCTGCCTTATAGGTCGACCTTTTCATGAGATCTGAGAAGCACCTCTCGTTATCTATATAGACTCCCAAGTACCTCACGGACTTACTGGGGTTTATCCTTTTTCCTCTAAGCTGGAAGCTCACGTGCTTTCTCTTTATCCTATATCCTCGTAGTATCACTGCCTCAGTCTTTTCTGGAGCCAGATCTAGGTGATGAACACCTATCCAGTCGTCAATCTTTTGCAAGGCCCGGTTCACCTTGTATGATAGGGATACGTCGTCCTTGGCTATCGCGACTAAAGCTGTCATCTGCGAAGCCTATCGTTCTAATGCTATCGGGTAGCGGTAGCTTCAATATCCCATCGTACAGGATGTTCCAGAGGGTTGGTCCTAGTGCCGACCCCTGTGGAACCCCGGTAGTCATTGGCAGATCTACTTTGTATATAGATATGGCCCTGTCCTCGAAATAACTGCTTATTATATAATATATATGTATAATAATAAAAAAAGTACTACTACTACTAGTAGAAATTTTACTACTTACTACTAAATTTACTACTGCCACATATTTATATCATGTCCTTACCCTGAAATGCGTATTAGGCAATTCGACTGGATCCAATCCATATCTTATAAACACGTTTCCGAAGTTTTCTATCACCTGGTTTGCAAAAGTATTCAAATTGGCGGTTATGGATCCACTGTGAAACATTTAAGTTATAGATATGTATATCGTGATATCCAGTTTTTACACAACACTTACTCTTTCAGATTTTTACCCTTAATAAGACATTGCTCTTTAGGAATGAGTACTTCTTTACGAAACAGCTTTTCCGTCACATCATTTAGCTTCGGTGGGACAATCTTACTTCTTCCAAAAGCTACAGAACAAAACTGTGATATGCAGAGCATGAAAATTATAGAGCGCATATTTGGTGAAGATATCGACGATTAATCAATGGATAGATAATAAACTTACTGAAAATAGGTCAGTTTTTATATAATAGACTAAAATCACTTTCATGAGATGTTGGTAAATATTTTTTTTAGTTTTCAATTGTTCTGTGATTAAATCTTGTTATAATAACATCCTAATCTTTTGAAGTGGTCTATAGAATTTCATTGTTTCTTTTTCTTTTACAGTTATTTCCAAGTAGTTTCAATATAAGAAGCTGACAGTAAATTAAGATAACACCATGTATCTATACCATTCGTGTCATATTCTAGTGGTTTTTCTAAACCACTAAACAATACATAACACAACTACACACACCTCAGTTACATTATATCAAATGTACCAGAGGGAGATTAGTAGTTAGGAATATACGCACTTAGATTGTTTGTCCGTAGAACTAACAAATAAAAAAATGAAGTCAAGTTGATTGACTTAGTACTTCCCACACATTACCGTGATACCTGTTTATTATTTTCCCATAGCATAAAGCTATAATCTGAGATCCCCTTGCAACCAACTCATCGACAGCCTCCCCCCTCCCCAAAATTGTGTTATGCCACAAGGTCTTTCCTTAGCAGGTCAAAGGACAGCCTATATGATCAATACTACAAACCTTTCAGTTTTACAACCCCCCACCCCCAACCACCCAAATTTCACCCCCATCAAAAAAAAACGGTAGAAAATAATTAGGAACCCCTAAAAATTCTAAAAACAAAGTTTGAGCTGTTTTCATCTTTTTAATCTTTTTATTATTGCTACGCTGCCACTGACACGATTTCTAACAACCATGCGCGTTTTCCATCCTCGCCACGGTAAAAATACTAGGTCAAAATTTCATTAGAAGCAATTTAATAGTTTTCACGTCACAAAAACACAAAACTATCTAAAGCAATAAATACTCGTATGAATACGGAAAATTCTAAGTCCCTTTGTTTTGATAATAGGCAAGGCAATGTTCGGATGGACCTAAAAAAGTGATCTATGTCGCTAGGTCTTCCTTCACAAGTCAGTGGACAGCCTATTATGAATACAACAAATTTTTCAGTTTTTCAACCTCCCACCCCCAGCCACCCCAATTACACCCCCACCCAAAAAAAACCAAAAAATGATTAGGAACCTCTAAAACGCTTAAAAACGAGAGCTGCTTTTATATTTTTAGTTTTTTTTTTTTCATTATTTCTGCGCCGCCACTGGCACGATCTATAACAGTCATACGCATTTTCCATCCTCGCCACGGTAGTAATGCTGTATCAAAATTCCACCAACCAACAGTTCCTTCGTTACAGAATACAAAACGATCTAAAGCAATAGTCGTATGTTTACACGAGAAAAATAAATTCTAAGTCCTTTAGTTTCTGTACTAGGCAAGGCAATGTTCGGATGGACCTAAAAACGTTACTTATGTCGCTAGGTCTTCCTTCACAGGTCAGTGGACAGTCTATTATGAAAGCAACAAATTTTTAAATTTTACAACCCTCCACCCCCAAACCACCCCAAATTTCACCCCACCCAAAAAAAAGTAGAAAATTATCAGGAACCCCTAAAACGAAGTTTGAGGAATATTTGAAATGTTTGGTTTTTTGCTAATTACTCCGCCGCCCATACACCGATTTTCAAAATTATACCAACATTACCTATAGAACAACCCCACAGCATATTGCTACCTAAATTTCATCACAATCCATGCAGCGGTTACTGAGATTACGTGGCTAGAAAAACGCGTACAGACAGACCGACAGACAGACCGACGGAAGCGAGTGACGTGGATTTCCGTTATGTAGACATCATAAAACGCCCAAAAAACGTATTTTCTCGAAATCGAAAATTTTCGCGATCACAATACTCCCCTCACCTATCGGTGTGGGAAGTAAAATTGTAAGAAATATTATTCTATGTAAATTCAATTAAGTATTTGGGGGGCTTTCTAGGTGTAAATAAGTATTTAAGGATGAATTCTACGCTTTACATCTGGGATGGGGCAGTAAGGACATTAACTCTCGAGGTAAGTCTCTTTATGACTATATTGTTAAGAAAGATTTACGAATCTTAAATAGAGGCACGGAACCGACTTTTATTAACGCCCGCAGCCAAACTGTCATAGACATTACGCTGGCAACAGCCAAAATCTCCAATAAAATTCTGGACTGGCAGGTGTCAGAGGACATTTCGATGTCTGACCACCGCTGGCTGAATTATACTTTAAGTCTGGAACTCAAAACTCTCGTAAAGTCTCGCGACCCGAAGAGGACTGATGTAAATCTCTACAATCGACTCTTAGAAGGTGCTCTGCGTAACGAACAGGTTTTGACTCCGTGCACTAACGAAGAATTGGAAAGATATACAATATCTATCCAAGATAAAATAAGTTATGCTTATAAAAAATCCTGCCCCATAAGGATGGTCCAGGAAGGCGGCAAAACCAATATTTGGTGGTGCAGCGAACTGGAACACCTCAGGAGAGCAGCAAGAAGAACTTACAACAAAGCAAAACGTACCAAACTCAAAAAGGATTGGGACTTGTACCAATCCAACATCAAAGAGTTTAAGAAAGTCTGTAGACAAAAACAGAGGGCTGCCTGGAGAACCTACTGTGAAGAAATAGAGGATTTCCCACAAGCATCCAGACTGCAAAAAATGCTCTCTAAAGATCCACATCGGTGCATCGGCATTCTAAAAAGGGAGGATGGAAGTAAAACCTCCAACCTCCGGGAAAGTGCCGAGCTCCTAATGGATACACACTTCCCTGGTTCAATTGTCACTGCGACGTCGAACTGGATGGAAGACATCCACACACACCCTCGCCGATTGACTGGCAATTCACCAGAGAAATAATCAGTGAGGAAAAGATAAACTGGGCCATATCCTGCTTCTCCCCCTTCAAATCACCAGGGCCAGACGGCATATGTCCAGCCCTACTTCAATGGGGTCTGGATCATCTTATGCCGCACTTGGTGGGAATATTCAGAGCCTCCTTGGCTCTAAAATATATTCCCAAAAGGTGGAGAGAGGTGAGAGTGGTCTTCATACCTAAACCAGGTAGGATGGACTACACCCTACCGAAGGCATTCCGACCAATAAGCTTAACATCGTTCTTCCTCAAGACGATGGAACGGCTATGCGAGAGGTATATAAGAGATGAGGTGCTAATTCATTTCCCACTTCATCCAAATCAACATGCATACACTCCAGGCAGATCCACCGACTCTGCACTACATCAAGTAGTTGGCAGAATTGAGAGATCACTGGACAACAAAGAATCCACCCTTGGTGTATTCATAGACATAGAGGGAGCGTTTGACAAAACAACATTCCCAAAAATTAGCCAGCAACTCCAGGCTAGGAACGTGCCTAGCACTGTAAGCGAATGGATACTTAGCATGCTCTCCAACAGAGCAATAACAATCAACGTAGAGGACATTTCTGTTAAAGGTGTTGTTACCAGGGGTTGTCCGCAGGGAGGTGTTCTGTCACCACTGCTTTGGAACGTGGTTCTGGATACCCTCATCAATCACCTCAACAGCAATGGACACTACACAATAGCATATGCGGATGACATAGTCATCCTGCAAACAGGTAGATTTGAGAACACGTTGGGTGAACGCACCCAAGTAGCACTCAAATCAATAGAAAAGTGGTGTCTAGAACACTCATTGTCCATTAATCCCAAGAAGACTGAGATGGTTCTGTTCACCAGAAAAAGGAAGATCAGGGGCCTAAACCCCCCTGAGCTTCTCAGTGTCAAGCTACATTTCTCTGAAGAGGTGAAATATCTTGGTATTACCCTCGACAGAAAGCTGACGTGGAACTCTCACTTAGATAGTAGAGCCAAAAGAGCATATGTCGCTTATGAACAATGTCGGCGAACAGTGGGACGCACTTGGGGCCTGTCGCCAAGAGTTACCCACTGGATCTATACCACAATCATTAGGCCTATGCTAACGTATGGAGCCATTGCCTGGGTACCTAAAGTTCTGCAGGCGACGGCGATTAATAAATTATATAAAATACAACGTATGGCCTGCATTAATATAACAGGAGCCATGAGCACAACACCGACTGCTGCTATGGAAGTAATAATTGGCATTACCCCTCTAGATATTTACATCAAAGAGGTTGCGTTACTGTCAATGTTACGACTTCGCACGGTTGGTATTAATCCAGATGTAGGTATGGGACGACTGAGGCAGCTGTTATGGTGGGAAGCGCTAAAGGCACTACCCATGCTACAAGCAACCAGCGACTCAATTAAACCAACATTCGTTTTTAAGAAACCCTACAAAATAGAGATTAAACAGAATGTTGAGCCAAATGTGACAAATGCAATTTGCATATACACAGATGGCTCCAAAACAAGGGACGGCACTGGATGTGGTGTATACTCCAGGTCTTTAAACCTAAGAACAAAGTGGGCTATGGGCAAACACGCCAGTATCGTTCAAACGGAACTGGCTGGCATATCGATAGCCGCAAATGAACTAGCCAGGAGAGATGTATCTGGCAAAACTGTAGCAATCTGCACTGACAGCAGACAAGCACTTCTAACCCTGAAAAGACCTTGTATCACCTCAGGGCTAGCAATGGAATGCCACCAATCTTTAGCCCATGCTTCGGACAAAAACAATATTGTCCTGAGGTGGGTTAAAGGGCACAATAACAACAAAGGCAACCGTATAGCGGATGGTCTAGCCAGGAAGGCCGCTGACCAAAGAATTTTAGGACCATGTGACCTTTCTGGAATGTCGACAACCACAATTTCGGAAATAGCCAAAAAACACTCCCATGCCCAAATGGTAAAACGATGGGAAGAACTACAGGGATGTCGATTTGCCAAGGAAACCCTTGCAGGTTTTGACATGGCAATATCCAAGAAGTATTTGGCGATGACCAGACCAAACCTACGTCTCTTAGTAGGATTCCTGACTGGCCATTGTCAACTCAGGAAACACCTCCACACTATGGGGTTAAGTGACACACCGATATGTAGAATGTGTGAAAGTGAAGACGAAACTGTGGAACACGTCATATGTGAATGCCCAGAGTTATCTTCTATTAGAGAGTGTGCGTTCGGCGAGTCTTGGCCTACACCTGCCCACATAAGGGAGATGTCCCCTAGCGACTTGTTCACCTTCCTACAATTGGCAGGATGGACGATGACCTGAGGAAACGACTCCCTGGGAGGATGCACAATGGGCCAGTTGTGGCCTAAGTGCAGTGGGACCACTCACCCTCCCCACTCTACAGATACAGATTCTACGCTTTAATTCAACCACATCTCGGATATGTAAGAAATGCATTACAGCCAGGCATGTATTTAATGGGGGTTCAGGATCAGGGGGTCCGGAACCTCCCGGCCCCACACCGAAACCGGTGGCGTAACTAAGGGCCCGAAGCTGCGGGGGGGACCCGAGGTTTCTGGGGCGCCGTAATCCTCGAGGCCGAGGCTCCTCAACCACCATCGATTGTGCAACAAAAAGTACTAAATTAAAGGTCATTTTCCTTGTATGTTAGTATGTTTTACAAATAAAACGTCAAACTATGAACCCCAAGATGCATACCCATCAGTGAAAAAGTGGGACAGTATTGAATTTTAAATTAAACCCTAAAAATCGGCCGAGAATCCGCAGTAAATGGAAAAATACGGGAAGACAGCATACGTCAAAAATTTTTTGTCTAATTTAATTCGCTGTCATCCACAATACAGGTCGCATTAACAACTAACGCATACGTGTAAAATATAAACTAAACAACGACCTTCTAAAGAAAATTAAACAAAAAAATATGTGTTTTTATACCACGAATTTTGTAATTTTACGGGTGATTAAAACATATAAGGTCGTTGCTTAGTTTGTATTTTTGTATATAAGGTCGTTGTTTAGTTTGTATTTTACACCTACATAATATGTGTTGATTGTTTGTGTGACCTGTGTTATGGAAGACACCGAGTTAAATAAGCCAAAAATTTTTTGACGTTTTTTGTTTCTAGAATTGCATTTTAAAGCCTGCGACTCGATGAACATTGCTGTTTTCGTGAGCAAATCTCAACGTTACGCCCTGAAGCTGGCAATAAAAATTGCCTAAAGCTTGACAGTTAACGCCATAGTCATTAGTCTCCTTTATGCAGTGACCCGTGTTTATTTTCAAAATTTGGCCACAAGCCCAATATTTTCGCTTTAATATATACAGGGTGAGTTGATAACTTTTTTAACTGTTCATAGAAGTCGTTGAAATAAACTACTGTTTCAAATAACTTTTCAGAAAACTGAAAAATAAACGAGATACAAAATAAAAAATGTAAATCTGGGCTTGTGTATCAAGGAACTTAGTCTGTTTATCTTTAGTTTTTTGCTCCGATATTTGTCTTATCGATTAGGCATTGCACCTGTCAATAGTGCAGTAGTCACTTTCTTTGTTGATTTTAAGTTGGTAAATACTAAATGTGGCACATTATTAGGAACGCAACTAACTATACGATAAACTGAATGTGACTAGTACATTAATTGCCTGATGATAAAACAAAAATTTGAGCGAAAAACTAAACATAAACAGGCATAAGAACTAAACATAAAAAAGCTAGATGATTTGATTCTGTATCTCACTTATTTTTCAGTTTTCGGAAAAAAAGTTATTGGAGAAAGATGTTTATTTTAACTTAGGGCTCACCCTGTATAGATACATAATATATTATGAAAAGAAAAGCGACGGAAAATTTCTTGCGGGGGCCCCGGGAAGAATCTTGCGGGAGGGGCCCGAATTTGAAGTTACGCTACTGACCGAAACGCAGGGCCGCTTAAAACCTAATCCACAGAAATTGAACCAATTATTTAGTTGTAATAGCAAAACAAAATACAAACACGGCGCTGCTGGTGATGTCTTGGTAACAAACAGTTCTGAAAACTTAGTTGAAGTTCGTAAAAAGTTTAAATTGAAAAAATGAAGTCAAGTTGATTGACTCAGTACTTCTCACACATTACGGTGATACCAGTTTATTATTTTACCATAGCATGATGCAACAATCTGAGATCCCTTTGCAGCCAAATCGCCAGACCTACCCCTCCCCCCCCCCTCCCGCCCAAAAAATTGAAAAAAGATCCGAGACCCCTAAGACGCCTAAAAACGAAGTTGATCTATTTTTATATTTTTAGTTTCGTTAGTATTGGAGCCCCACCATTGACACGATTTCTAAAAAAACACATATTCCATTCCCGCTATGGTAGTAATACTGTGTCAAAATTTCATTAAAATCGATTCCATAGTTTTCCCGTGACACAATACAGAACGATCTAAAGCAATACTGGTATGTTTACCAGCAGAAAAAACTCTCAAGTCCTTTGGTTTGATGGTTTCTGTGATAGGTAAGCCAATGTTTGGATGGACCTGAAAAAGTTATTTATGTCGATCTGTTACAGTCTATTATGAATGCAACAAATTTTTCAATTTTACCACCCCTTACCCTCCAACCACCCCAAATTTCACTCGCACCCAAAAAAAAAAGTAGAAAATGATCAATGTCATAGAACTTTTTGATAGCGTTTGTAGACATAATAAGCGATAAAATTCTGGTTTTAGTGACAATCACAAGCCACAGCCTAACTTTGGGGCACCAATTGTGAATAATTTTGTTGTCTCTATACATCATTTGAACTTTTTTTCGATAGAACCCACCACAACAGCGCTATTTGTCAAAAAGCGTCACAAAACAGTTTTAACACCCTCCCCCCGAGCGGTAACCCCCAAATGTCGCAAACTGGATCTACTTATATTAATTATAAAATGCCGGAGTAGTATCATTCCCACTAGAAGTGTATGCACAAATACGATATTTTTCGCAACAGCACATATCGGTGGTAGGTAGGGGTGCGTTCCTAAATGCCGTAATTTTTTTAAACCAAACGCGTGAGTTTAGGTAGCTGCCGATAATAAAAAATGAAAAGATATTCTTTTAGAGACACCAAAATGTTACAAGTCTTTTTGAAAAAGTTCTTTGCCTGATAATCCGCCCTTAAATTCTGGTTTTAGTGAAAATCACAAATCAACCCATAACTTTGACGCAGTGTAGGACGGAAACTGTTGGTCGCACACAAAAACGTAAAGACCAAAATTATGCAGAATTTTGTTCCCTCCATAAATCATTTGAAGCTTTTTTCGATATCACTTACCAAAACGGCGCTATTTTTCGAAAGCGCGGCGACCCCTCGAGGTGACAAGCTTAGGTGGAGATTCAGAGAACCAATATCTACCATCCCACCAAAATTCATTTCATTCCCACCATTTGCTGTCAAAGAACCCCTACCGCCTGGACTACTAGCCAACCATAACAAGCAGACTTACAGTGTAGTCTGGCCAGAGCCTGCGAACAGTTGTCTTAGCAACTTCTAATATTATTTGGTCCGCTTTTCCTCCTCCTCAGACACGACACGGCAAGTGCCAAAAACTATAACAAACATCGTCTTCTGTTGGTAGCCGAGGAAGATGTCTGGTTTGTTAGCCTGTACATACTGGAGCATGGAGAACGAATAGCTCAAGTAGATCCGGGCCTCTCTCGTTCTCCACAAACAGACGACAGGCATGGGTCAGGGGAGTGTGTCACACTACTTAACATCAAGTATAACTGTCATTTATACTTACACACTTTAATACTTATTTCAGCAAAGCGACAGAAACTTTCTTCAATGCTATGGCTGTGCGCTTCGACTCAGATAAGTACTAGATCGCGAAATGGTTAATGTGTGGCCGCCCTTATCATATTTGTACGTCACTACGTCACTTGCTGAGGTAAACAATCGACAAAAACAGTAAAAAAGACCTGTAATCGACCTTCGTCCTTTTTTGCTGTAAAATCGAAAGTGTTATAGAAAGGGAAAGTGAAATAAATTGGGCCACACACGCTTCAATCATCTTTATTACAAAACTTCAAACGTTGATTTCTCTGTAACAAATGCTAATTTAAGAATAATTCCTTTTGATATCGGCTTCGCATTTCGACTACTATATATTTTACAATCTCGTTTGGAAGGTTTTATTGGCTGGCAAATTTCTCAGGCGCAGGCAGATTTCGTGAAAGGACGCGGTACGCGTGAACAGATCTTAAACTTAAGATAAATTATTGGAAAAGCCAGAGAGCATTATTTTCCAGTTTTTATCTGCTTTGTGGACCATTCTAAGGCGTTTGATAAAGTAAAGTGGCCTAAACTGTGGGAAATCATCTCTATGAGAGTTCCTACCTACCGCCTAGTGTTTCTCATATAAGAATTGATGGTAACCTGTCTGGTCAACTGCAACCAGAAAAGGAGTTCGTCAGGGATGTCTATTATCTCCGATGATATTTAACGTTTACTCTGAATTTGTGATGAGACAGGTATTGGACATGGCGGTATAACTATTGGCGGAAACAAAATATCCGGCTTAAGATTTGCTGACGATACAACCCTTACTGCTGCTTCTCAGGAAGAACTAGTAGCTCTATTAAACATCTTAGAACAACACAGTGCAGCATATGGTATTAACTACAAGACCAAGGTTATGATCGTAGATAGAGAGCACGATAATCATCGAGAAATAAAGTCAGTAGGCCGTTGAGAAGTAGTTCAAAGTGTTGTGTATACCTCGCTTCTTTGATCGACAATTCGGATAGCTGTGAAAATGAGATTCGACGGCGCACTCAACAGGCACGTGTGGCCATGACAAAGTTTACTAAAATATGGCGTGACCATAACATCACTAAAGCCACTAAAATGACGCTGGTTCAGTCTCTTGTGTTTTCTATATTTTTGTATGCCTCGGAAACTTGGACTGTTAAAAAAGCACATCGAGCTCCTAAGATGCTTTTGAAATGTGAACGTGGAGGAGAATGCTGAGAGTTCCTTATACCGCCTATCAAACAAACGTTTCTATACTGGATGAGCTTGATGGTAATCCAAAGAGACTTCCGTTGTGTCGACGAGAATGCTACATTCTTCGGACATATACACAGAAGCGATAATATGGAGAAACTTGTAGTTCAGGGTCATGCTCCGAGTGGGCGGCGCCGTGGCCCTTCCCCTACACGCTGGGTGGATACGACGAAACAGTTGCTGGATATGAATATCAAGAGCGCCACTGAACTGACAGTAGATCGCGAACGATGGCGAGCTACAGTTCTTAAAACTATTGATAATATTCGTGTCGGCAATACTCTAGCTCCGACTTAATGCTTTTTACGAGTTCACAACACGTCTGTTAAGACATTGTGACTATGATTATGACGTAAGTGCTGTTTATTTTTTCAGGATCCATCCTGGGACACGGTCCCCAAGAATAAAATTAGCCCCCCCCCCAAAAAAATAATTCATTCAGTCAAGTTTATTGTATCTAGGGCGGGGTCTAACCCCCTCCCCCTCCCAGATTCAGGGACTTAACTATGCCTATATAAATAATATACGTATTGGCACATACAGGGTGAGTTTTTAGTACCGGCTCGGTCGATAACTCCACTATTGTAGAAGATAGCGAAAAAAGTTGTACATAAAAGTTGTAGCCACGGACATGCTCCTTGCTCAGAAAATATTTTGATTTATACAGGGTGATCCATAACTACGTGGTGATGCAAACACGCATTTTTTTAAATGAGATACCCTATATATTATTCCATATTCAAATTCTACTAATGATTTCCGTTCTTCCAATATAGGGTATTGTTACATTATACAGGGTGTTTCAAAAGTTATGACCATTTTTGTATCCAAATCACGGTCAAATGAACGTACTGTATATCAAAAAGTAATTAATCAAAAATTATTTTTTTCACATGAGAAGATTAGAAATATCCTCTAGTTTTAAAATACGTTACAAAAAAATCCCGCGACGCATATTCGTATACAGGGTGATGTAGAGTGCAAAATCTAGATTTTCTCTCTTTTTTTAAATGTAACCCCCAATATTTTATTATACCAAAGAATTGCTTTTAATATGCTCTTTCATCTTTGTATAGCACTTATTATGGCTGCATTCATTAGTTTCTGAGATATTTCTATTTTTCTACAAATTTTAAATATACCTTCTATTTGTTTAATAAAATTTATTTATTTTAAGAAAATACTACCAAATTTTGTTTTTGCTTAACAAACAACTAAAATATAAGGCGATAATAATACTTGATCAAGTCAAAACACTGAACTAACGAGATAATATAGGTCAAGTGTGCTGAGGAAACAATTTTATAGACGTCATGCATAATTATCAAGCAGATGTATCAGGTAGGCTATGAAATATGAAACGACACAGTCCAATTAAAACGATTCTTCAATCTTTCAAACGCATTAGTTTTAGAGTGCCTCCGTTCTGGATATTGCTATTCATAGTTGATATATTCTAGAGGCAAGTAGACATTTTCTCAAAGATTCTCCTGAATACCCTCAATGGAAAAATTAATTTTCAAAGCTAGTTTTCCACACAGTACGGAATTATTGAGCAGGTTATGAAAACGCTCAATTTTTCAAAGCCTACCTGATAAAACTACTTGATAATTATGCATGACGCCTACAAAATTGTTTCCTCAGCATACTTGACTTTATTATCTCGATGATTTAGGGTTTTGACTTCATCAAATACTATCAAGACGTTATAATTTAGTTATTCGTTAAATAAAAAACAAATCGGATAGTACTTTCTCAAAATAAATAAATTTCAGTACACAAATAGAGGCTATATTTTTAATTTACCGAAAAATCGAAATATCTCGGAAACTGATGGACGTAGGTACAACAAGTGCGATACAAAGATGAAAGAGCATATTAAAAGCAATTCTTTGGGATAATAAAATATTGGGGGTTACATTTGAAAAAAAAGAGAAAATTTGGATTTTGCATTCTACATCACCCTGTATACGAATATGCGTCTCGGGCTTCTTTTATAGCCGATTTTAAAACTAGATGATATTTTTAATCTTCTCATGTAAAAAAAATAATTTTTGATTCATTACTTTTTGATATACAGTACGTTCATTTGTCCGCGATTTGGATATAAAAATGGTCATAACTTTTGAAACAACCTGTATAATGTAACAGTGCCCTATATTGGAAGAACGGAAATCATTAGTAGAATCTGAATATGGAATAATATATAGGGTGTCTCATTTAAAAAAATGCATGTTTGCATCACCACGTAGTTATGGATCACCCTGTATAAATCTAAATATTTTCTGAGCAAGGAGCATATCCGTGGCTACAACTTTTATATACAACTTTTTTCGCTATCTTCTATAGTAGTGGAGTTATCGACCGAGCCGGTACTAAAAACTCACCCTGTATAAGCTGCTGTGGAAAAAAATGATTAACTGTTAAGTTATTCTTTGTGCTTACTACGATTATTTCCGCAATGGAAACCTTAACAACAAATCAAATCAACAAAATGTTTTCCAGCGCCACTGACAAATCCAAATCCCTGAACGTGGGTCACGCCTCGTGTAGGACTCTCAGGAAACCGCTCCTGATACAATCCTGAAGCGGCTCTTCCATTGCAATGAACTTCGCCATAAATTAATAGCATATCGGCATATTGGGCGAAAGTATAAACCATGATTCACTGGCGACACAATACTTTATTGACAGATTTTTGACAACTCGATAAGTTTTAATAAACCAACGCCAACGTGTTCAAACTGCATAGGTGAAATAGGAATCAATTAATGTATCTGACTTAGTGGCGGTTTCCGAGGAAACGGTGTCAGTTAGTGCCTATTGCTAAGAGTACCTTTTTTATGTAAAAGGCATTGGATAATCATAATCAGATATGAAAATGGCAAAAAGTTGACGTGTTAGAGGAGTAGGGTCAATTTTACCCAAATACCCGCCTGGTTTGTACGCCACTGGCTAGAGGTGACAAAGTCCGGAAGACTCAAATTGATGAACCTTCCAACTGCATTTCATGTTTCAAAATTGGTGGCGATAGTTGCAGTAGTAGGGCCCTAGCTCCCTGAGGAAGCGTTTCCGGACCCATGTTCATATGAACGTTTTTTCTTATTTTCTTGTTTAGTACCCTAGAAGTTTGTAACATGATCACCGGAACACCATGTATATTTATATATAATTTGAGGAGATGATTTAAATATTATTATCGATTGTGTGAGACGGTTGATGTCAAATTAAAATGGTTGGCGTTGAATAGTAATTTATAATAAACAATAAAATGTCACGGATGTAATATACGGCCAAATTTTATATAAAGTAATTAAAGGTAAAAATCTGAAAAAGAATATAGTTTGGTCATAATATTTGAGACGTTGAGCTTCACTTATCCTGTATACAGGGTGTAACTTTTAAGGATGTCCATACCTAAACCACCATGTAGATCTCGCTGAGCTGATCATTTTTCGATAAGCAACATATGGGTCCAAAAACGAACCGTTACGGAGATAACGCTACTGAAAGTTATCTTTGCTGACGCTTGAAGTTAGGCAATTCATTCAACGCCTGGTAATTGGCAGAGGAGAGAGGGGGTTACGGATCAGCTGCTAAGACAGATTCGGCTTGTCAACATTTAATCATCATGGCCAAAATGTCAAAAGTAAACCAAACAAACAAAACAAAAAAAAAACAACAACAAAAAACACCGAGATCAGTCATAAATCAGTGAAGGAGAGGCTCCACGTGGCCATCGCCTTGTTGCTCGCACAATCTGGCTCGATGGATGACCGATGCAGTGGCAGCGTTGATTACCTGTGGCTACCTGACCTCTCCAGCTGCTGCAATGATGCGTGCAATCAGCTCTTCTGCTGTGTGCGGTGCACCCCCTTGGTAGACAAGTGCTTCCAGGTGACCCCACAGGAAAAAATCCAGGGGATTGAGATCCGGAGACCGCGCCGGCCATGCTACTGGCCGCAAGGCGTCGAATTTATTGCCTAACTTCAGGCGTCAGAAAGGACTACTTCCGGTAGCGCTATCTCCCAAACGGTTCGCTTCCAGACCCATGTTGCTTATTGAAAAATGATCAGCTCAGCAAGATCTACATGGTAATATAGGTGTGGACATCCTTAAAAGTTACACCCTGTATTATACAACTTTTGTATTTCAACATTTTTGTATCTTTGTAAGTAAGAGGTACTCACCATGTATGTGTTATAATAAAAAAAGCATTCATGAAGAAACTTTATTAATAGGTTCAAAACATAACATATACCTACAGAAGTAATGGAACATAGAAATACATGCCTGCACAAATACATATTTCGAAATACTTCAAACATATGATATGCTTGACTGTTAAATATTGCTAATTCGCAAACAGTGTTTCTGCTAGTAGTCAGGTGCCAAACCAATCATCTTGTACTATGAATAGGTATTCAATGAAATAAGATAACTTTACGAACGGTATAAAATGAAAAAGATAATATTATCAAATGATTGGTTTGGAATGACTTTTCTGTAGAAAACTTACATTTTAATTAAAAAAAAATTATAAGAATAAACACGTAAGTTGAACAGTTATGAATATAATAATTGAAAAGGCGGAAGTCTAAAAACGGTATAAATGGTATAAAGTGAAAATTATATCAGATGGTTGGTGTGAAATATGTTGCTTTTCTGCATAAAACTAAAATAAAAACACTTTAGTCAAAATAAACTTAAAATAATGAAAACTTACTCATAAATCTATAACAAGCTGACTTTTCACGAGGGACAGTTTAGAACATTACTATATTATAAGAATAAAGATGTGAGTTGAAAAGTTTTTGGATATGATAATTGAAAACATAATTCTAAAAATGGCTATTCTGCAAAGAAATAAACTAAAAACTAAAAATGCTTGAGTCAATATTAAGTTAAAATAACGAAAACTTACTCATATAAGTCTATAACAAGTTGAATTTTGACGACAGTATTAGAATGTTACTATATTCTAAGAATGAAGATGTAAGTTGAACAGCTGTTTTGGGTATAATAATTGAAGAGTATTCTAAAAACTTACTCATATTGTATCTGATTTAATTTCCGCAACATAAGAACTTATATATTTTATATATTATATACAGGGTGAGTTTTTATTACCGGATCGGTCGATAACTCCATTACCGCAGAAGATAATGAAAAAAGCTGTATAAAAAAGTTGTAGCCAAGGATATGCTCCTTGTTCAGAAAATATTTTGATTTATACAGGGTGATCCATAACTACGTGGTGATACAAACATACATTTCTTAAATGAGACACCCTATATATTATTCCATATTTAGATAATACCCGTTTTTAAAATATAATGTATTGTAACATTATACAGAGTATTTCAAAAGTTATGACCATTTTTACATCCAAATGAAAGTACTGTACATTGAAAGTCAATGAATCAAAAATCATTTTTTTACACGGAAAGATAAAAAATATCCTCTTCTCTGTCTCATTTAAAAACATGTATGTTTGGATGACGCTGTATAAATCATTTTTTCTGAGCAAGGAGCATATCCTTGGCCCCAATTTTTATATACAACTTTTTTCGCTATCTTCTGCAGTAGTGGAGTTGTATCGACCGATCCCGTACTAAAAACTCACCCTTTATGTAGTAAATCTTAATGCAGTTACTGAAACTTATTCTGTTGTAGACTCTCTTATCTATCGGGCTTCACTAGTTATACATCGTTGAAAACCCATATGCTGAAAGATAAACTGTACTAACATTTCGGTCGCCTTTGTCGAGATACAAAATTTATCGAATTTATTTGGAATAAATACAAAAAAACTCACTTATTTCAAACAGTTTTTATGTCAAACTTTGTACCTTGATAAAGGATACAGAGGTCGCCGAACCGCCAGTAAAGTTTACCTTCCAGCATGCTTTTTTGTAGACAGGGCAGTAAGACATGATGGAGTAAATTTTAACCCATAAAGATACCTTCATAGATAAAGATGGTTTAAGTCTAATCACCCCAACCAAACGTCGTAATGGGAAGAGTTATTTTAATCACTATAGATATCTATGAAAAACAGCAGTATTTGTATTTGCGTTTAATAGAAAAAGAACTATGAACATCTAAAACTTCTATAGAGCGGGAGTGAGAATGAGGTAAAGTACCTATATGTGCGAACACAAAAGTTATGTTCAAATTACAATATGGTTGGAGATCTGCTCAGTTACTGATATTTTGAATGATACATTGATCAACAAAGAGTGGTTCAACATTTTACGTAATATGTCGACTATAGTTTATGTTAAACTACAAAACATTCCCCCTGTGTAAAAGTGGTTTAGTTGATGATTATTAGACCCTATTAAAATCAACACCAGATACTTTACTGAATTATGGGTCAGTGAAACTAGGTACTTGAAAATATTCAACCCAACCAAGGTAGATAGCTTCAATAGTACTCCAGGAAAATAAGGTAAAAAATAAGGCCATGAGTGGAATGAAGCCGAGCATTTGCAAAGACCTTTGTTTTGATGCTCCAATAAAGCACAAAGAATCTTATATGACTAACGTTGTCTTGAGATTTCGAAGGTCAAGTGTCATGGAAATCGGTTTTTCGCAAAAATCTCACTTCCAGTGCATCTGATGTCGCAAGAACTCCTATCAAAACTTACGTATAGTAGTATTCTCTACAAAATTTTGTATATACCAACCGAGATATTTTGTGAAAAATGGGAGCGCGCATGTTTTATTGGGTAATACTGTATTATACTGCAGAGCTATAATTATATAACCACTTTTCTCAATCTTAATAGAATATCGATTATTAAGCCGTTTAAAATTATTTTATTTATAAAAAAATATATAATAATTAATAACATAACGATATTATTATTTTTACACCACTTTTTTGATGAAATGCAAAACGTTTACTGTTAGGTATGTAGGGTGCTCCAAAAGATGAAGTGAACCTTGACAAATTTAGATACCTCCAAATCATTAAGGTTATAAGACTGTTAAATTGTCAACCCTACCACCTACCAGTGAAACGTATTTAGGGGGGTCCGGACCCCCCTCGCGAAACTTTATATAATGCCGTCTACCCCCCCCCCCCACATGAAAACTCAAGCAAAATTAAAAAGTGACACCCATAATCTGAACCCCCCCCCCCCCCCCAAACCAAATCCTAGATACACGCCTGTTTATCGGGTCTACAAGGAATGGAGTTATGGTTTAAAAAATGACACTTTACAGCCAAAAACAGCTTTACTGCCACCTGCTCCAGACGAACTATTAAGTACAATGTTCTGTAATTGTAATAAAAAAGGATGTGGTGCGCGGGTGTAGAAAAGTCAGGATGCCATGCGCCAAAGTTTTTAGTCAGTGTGAAGGACAGGATTACCTAAACCAGCAAACAGAGTTGTAAAACATCGTAGGCTTCAGTGACCTTAAGCCTGAAGAGGTTTCTCCAACACACATAGAGTAAACAGATATAGAGAAAGCGTCTGACGAAGATAATGTTTTAATCGATGTTGGTGCGATTAATGTTAAAAAGCTTTTCTTAAGATCGAAACATGGGTTATGCCTACTGGGAATAGTGGAGACACCATGTCAAAAAAACGCGCATTCTATTCTACCTCAAAAGTCGGAAGGAAAGAATGTACTTTTTGTTATTACTGCTAAATTTTGCCAAAACAGGATAGTCTGGTAAAGCGGGATACCGGCAATTATTTTTGAATAAGGAGCCCAATATAATAAAATATGTTCAGATGTAGCAGATGGTTATTCTAATTGATTGTTAATCTGTGGTGAGTTACAAGCAATAATTTCAAAGAGGAAGGTTGTTATTTAGTTTTGTGGATAGTTATCCACGCAATTTTTGTTTAAGTTGGCAAGTTAAATAGAGGTGAGTATATTGAGATGTGCAGTCGGGTAAAATGGGACACTAGGGGTCGGATAAAACCGGATATTATCCCGTGGAGAATAGAATGAGGAAAATATGTGAAATGCCATCGAAGAGGTTCTCAGGCTTCGAAACAATAACGAACTGCATATATGAGTTCTATGACGAACGACGATTGGGTGATGTGCCATGACTGTCGACAATGAACTCACGAAGGATGCGTCGGGGTTGAAAACGATGGGTGAGCCGTGTTCGTGCGACTTTTGTCCATATTAAAATGTTTTTATTATAAATATGAGTTGCATAATGTTTTTTGTTCTCAATTTCGATAGATATATTTTACATTCGTATTTTTTTATTGATATGCAAACACTATCCTATTTTATCCGACCGGCGGGTGGGCAAAACAAAGTACTTTACAAAAAGGCTTTTTTCTAGTTTATCCTCAAACAGTTCAGAAACAGTTACATTTAAACTTGTAAAGAAATAAACGACGAGGTAAAGGTTAAACAAAGAGTAGGTGTCAGTAGCGTGGCTAGGGAGTTTCGACTCAAATAACTTTAGCTATCCCGAATTAGCCAACTCTCCCCTAGCATATTTTTATCACGCTATATGTCGAAAGCACTGGACTGGAAGCGAGATTTTCGTAACAAAACGATTTTCATGACCTGCGATATCTCAAGACACACAAGGTTAGCCATGCCATACGATATTTCTTTGTACTTCATTATAACATCAAAGTGAAGGCTTATTTCTCTGGAGTATACGAAAAAAGGTATTTCATTCATTAATATTTGCATGACTTCTCATGTACCAGCACATCAGCTACTAGTCCAACAAATTTGCAACCAGTCAATCTTTTTCGACATGGCACGTCGTTTATCTGTCTGGCTAACTTTTCCATTGAGTAATTTCGTGTGTTTGGCATGTTTCCTCTACAGGTAGGACATTTTTTATCTGACAGTTTCCCATTGCATTTATCACAGAGCGAATGTCCATTTTCACAAAGGTAAATCCCGTCCATCATATAGTCCATGCAAACAGGACATTCCAGACTATCTGGGACTTTTCCAGAAGCTGTTTCTTTCTTATATACCTTAAAGGTATAGAAAAGCTCTACCTCAGAATTATCTTCTACATAAAATCCTATGTTATGGAAGGGCAAATTGCATTTATTTTCATGTAGAATTTTGTCACAACTTTGAAGCAAACAATTTTCGCAGTGCGATCTGTCATAATATTTACCTATATTTTTACATTGTATCAATTTTATTATCTTTATATCTGATTGTGGAACTTCTATTTCTAATCTCAGTTGCATATTGTGAAATTCTTCCATTCCAGACTGCTGTGGCCATACTAAGCACACATTGTATTGGAAATTGACGATATCAGATTTACGACACAATGTAACAAAAATTAAAAGCACAAATTTATCAAATGTAATGCACTGCAAATAAGTATTCTCATGTGTTCTTATACTACGATACAGTTTAGGAGTTTCTTGATCATATGCTACATGGAAGGTTTTTATATGTTTGTGTAGATCTTGAAGAGTGCTGGTGGCCGTACAGTTCGTAAAAGGGCATACTACTGTTCTATTCTCACAATAAATTTCATGCTCCAGTGCGCGCCCCCAAATGGTGTGTATTCCACACCCAAATGCACAAGGGAATAAAACCTTCTTAGCTGATTCTTCAAAATGACTGTCTGGAATCCCCTCAGGACGACAGCGACCGCAATAGAAAGAACCTAAAAAACATTGCATCAACTGATTCTGCACTTAAACGGCAGTTTGTAGTTCCCAAAATAGAATTCATGGTGTCCTAACCCTTCTGACAAAATGGAGAAGGTGGTGAATTCCCTTATTTAATGTAAGGTCCAAAATGTGCAATATTTTTTCCCCTAGGTCGCGTAGTTCTCGTAATACAGTGAGTTGAAAATTTATTTCAAAATCGGTTTTTTTTACTTATTTTAGCTATTGTTTAACCAATATTGTTGAAGTTTGATAATAGCCCAAGAGAACGTGAGGGTCAGGCCTTCGGAATTTTATAAAAGCTGCAAAGTTCTGCTATGTGTAGCCCCAATACAAGTTGTAAGAACAAATCCCACTTATGGCAGGTAACAGGTAGCAAAGGTGTACAAAATCCCGTCTCAAATTATTAAGAATAAAAGCCCCATTTTTCATATTTTATTTGTAACAATATAAAAACTCGCGTAACTCTTTTCCAGAAACTTAGTATGGCTCCAAAACCCCGCCAGGTACCCCTAAACGATAATAAAAAATGGAGTCAAGTTGATTGACTCAGTACTTCCCACACATTACGATACCAGTTTATTATTTTCCCATAGCATGAAGCTATAGTCTGGAATCCCCCCTTGCAACCAAATCATCGCCCATTTCCCGCAAAAAAACACTCAACACAAAAACTCTGGTAAATAGTTTCTTGCGTCTCCCCCCTTAGGAACTATGACGCCACAGTTTTGCATGCGATGCGAAACGCTCAGGAGCCAGGAGCCTAAAAACCGTCTAAAAACGAAGTATGAGCTGTTTCTATATTTTTAGTTTTTTGATTATTGTTGCGCCGCCACTGACACGATTTTCCAGAAACTGACGTGTTTTCCATTCTCGCCGCGATAGTAATTCCTGTGTCGAAATTTCATTGAAATCAATTCAATCATTTTTGCTTTACCCAATATACATAGAACGAAATTAAGCAACACTCGTATATGTTTTAATACAAAATTCTAAGTCCCATAGTTTCTGTAATAGGCAAGCCAATGTTCAGATGAACTTAGAAAAAAAAGAATATGCCGCTAGGTATTTTTTCCATAGGTCAATGGACACACTATTATGAATACAACAAATTTTTCAGCTTTACAACCCCCCCCCCCCCCCCCATGAAAGAAACTCAGAAACCCCTAAAACGCCTAAAACAAAGTTTGAGCTGTTTTTATATTTTTGTTTTTTTTAGTATTGCTGCATACTGGCACGATTTTCCCAAAACATACGCGCTTTCCATCCCCGCCGCGGTAGTAATACTGTATCAAAATTTCATTAAAATCCATCATTTTCGCGTTAAGCAATATACAACGATCTAAAACAATACTCTTATGTATAAATCACAAATTCTAAGTCCCTTGGTTTCTATTATAAGCGAGGCAATGTTTGGATGGACCTAGAAAGGTGAATTATGCCTCTAGGTCTTTCATTCACAGGTCATTGGACAGCCCGTTATGGATACAACAAACTTTTCAGTTTTACAACCCCCCACCCTCCAACCACCCCAAATTAACCCCCACCCAAAAAAAAGTAGAAAATGATCAGGAACTCCTGAAACGCCTAAAAACGAAGTTTGAGGAATATCTATTTTTTTTTTTTGCTAATTCGCCTCCAATACACCGATTTTCAAAATTTTAGCAGCATTACCTACTAGGAGCCCACGGCATATCGCTACCCAAATTTCATCACAATCCATGCAGCGTTTACTGAGATTACGAGGGTAGAAAAACGCGACAGACAGACAGACAGACAGACAGACAGACCGACAGACAGACAGACCGACAGACAGACAGACCGACAGACAGACAGACCGACAGACAGACCGACGGAAATGCGTGACGTGGATTTTCGTTATGTAGACATCATGAAACGCCCAAAAAGTGGATTATCTCAAAATCGAAAATTTTCGCGATCACAATACTCCCCTCACCTATCGGTGTGGGAAGTAAAAGCTAAATTTTATAATATTTTTTGGGAACCCTTCAAACTATGTTTTCCCAGTACCCAGATACGAGAGAGAATTTAAAAAAATATGAAGTGATTGGTGATGCCATATTATTAATTCATTTTTATAGTGTGTTTGAAATTTTTATTGATCGTTTTTAGGATGGAGTAAATTCTAGCTCTCAAGTATAATTTTTTTTGGAAATGAGAACACACGGATGAGTATAGAGCAGAACATTGCATATTTCCAAAAAACTGTTGCAAATTTTTGGTCTCACTAAGACAGATTCAAAATTTTGCTAAGATATGGTTTCTAAATCGGCAAAAGACTAACGAAATCATTATGGGGCATTTTTAAATTCCCAAATAAATCTCCTTGGGAATTTTCATATGCTCTAAAAACACAATAGAAGTATAAGATGGTATCATCTAACCCAGCATTTGAATACTCAAGGCATATGTCAGAACTGTAAATTTTCAATTGATTTCTGGAATAAATAATCACATATATATCTAAAGAAATTTGTTTCCAAAATATCGTTCATCTTGTAGACTATATTAGTAATATCCCGATAAACTGATTTCGTTTCAGAACCAAGAGTGAATGCTTCCCCCAAGCGCGGAATATCAGTTAATTCTAATAACAGTTTATCACAATCTACCTCTCAATTTTCAGTACCGGAATGAAACAAACTAATACAAGCATCCACCTTGCATCAATGGTGCCCACCGAAGTATATGCCTCCTTTACTTCGATCATATATAACTAGATAAGTAATGGGAGCTATTCAACACAGTGATTGTTTGCTTGCATCATCTTAGTAGATTTTGTAAACATCCAGGATGTTTACCCTAGACAGGACATAGGCGGGTGCTTATACATTTAAAAAGGGGTCACGAACTTCTATCTGAGATTGATTTGTAAATGTGTTCAGTGTCGTCAGTCCACATTTAACAAAACAATCTACTGAATATGGGAGTTGATTGGTAGCTCTGTTACATCAAAGTACTTGTGAATGAAACAGTATACAAAGTAAACATTTCATTAATGCTTTAAAAGTAATGAAGTAGCTTACAGTTGAGGACAAAACAAAATCAAATGACCCTATTAGGGTGTAGAACATGTCAAAAGATGAATTACATACATAAAATAAAATTAATGCAAATCTACGATCATACAAAAATGTATACTCATCCATATATTCGTCAAACTGTGTACAATAGAGATATTCATATTAAAAGTTCATCGGTACTTCATATGAAATGTCTCATCCCATACTATAGGTACATCAAAAAGGACAAAAGTAAATAAATGAGCAGAATTTCAATATAGTCAGTGGAATAGTACAGAAAACTCATTCCGAATCTTTTCAATTGAATATTTGGCCATTTTAGCTCTAAATGGAAAGTTCATCCCATAATAAGCTACTTTACTTTTCTGATGATTGGTCATTGTAAGCTGCCTTCAAGAAAATTTATTATTTTTGAAGTAGGTCTGTATGTCCTTAGTTAGCTCGTGCCTTTGCCTATTCCAAGATTATTAATCTCCAAACTATACTCCTCATTGATTTTTGAAAAAAATGGTTTTGGTGAAAGAGCACATACCGTAAAGTTACGCCACTGCAAATATGGTATAAACATTACGTACGTGTGACAAGATCGACCCTCACCCGGTATATACTCCTCTTTGCACATAGAACAGGTTCTAATCATTGTTTTTCATCACAATTTGCACAATAATACTCAAAACACACTCAGCCACCAACGTAGACAAAGATCAAATCGTGGCATGACTCCTGATCCTGAACGCTGACCGGTTAACGTGTCTCTTCCTTCGTTCACAGACAAAGCGCGCCAAATTGAAAATCTACCAATGTATACGCGACTTGCCGCTTGTGTCTATCTATCTCTGTCTTGGACTCAGAACTAGCCTCTGCATAATTTATCTAGTTATATATGATCGAAGCTCCTTTAACAGATACCCAAAATGGCGGAATGCGCGTATGATTGCCGCTAACCTGAGATATTCTGCTGATTGCCATGCTGTGGTAGAACCGCAGCATACCAAACAATCAGCAGAATAATTTCAGATCTATGAATCTCAGGTTGGCGGCAATCATCCGCCCATCCATGGCCGACTCTACTCGCACATCCCGTCGTTTTGACAAGCAGCTAGCCGTACCAAGTGTACTTTAAGCATTTTTTCGCGAGATCTCGGTGTAAAATGAACCGGGTATGGACAGGTGACAAACGGGCTCCCTCTCCACGGCAGTTCTAGTTCCCGCAAGGAAACCGCCTCCCTATTGACATAACAAAATGTCACCCGCCAGTACCTCACCTACGTCTGGCGGGTAGGAATTCAGTTCCCGGTATCACGTGACCTTGTCATATTCGAATGACGTCACATCCGTCTTCCCCTATCCCCGTTTGACGCGAAAATTTCCAGTTCTGTATGCCTATTCCGTATCTCTCTTTCCGCGCGGATCGACACGGAAAGTCACCTACTGCCCGGGAGTGACGTCACTTTCGGTACGTCCGTGCACCTTCCGTTGACCTCATAGCCGCGGAAAGGGGCACCGAGTGCGGATAGACGTCAGTTTCATTGAGTCATTATTGACAACGTGTCATATTTGTATCGTTTTCACCTTTAAGTGAGTTTTTGAAAGCAAGGTAAGTCTATTTTGCTGTATTTTGGTCGCTTTCTTCGTCAAGTATTCGTATTTTTACAACCAAGCCGTACACATGTGCGTGTGAGGTTCATGTAACTTGTGTACCGGGTGTTTCCTTATAATTCGCCGCCCCTCTTGTCTTTTTTATTTGCAGAGATAGAAGAAAAGTTCTTATATGAAGGTTTTATAGCCTTTTCTTAGCAAAATGTGAGAATGACACAAAACATTACCGGATTTAATTGTTTTTCAGCCACCATTGCTATCGTTGATAGAGGTTAACTCCCACATTTTAGAAACTTTGAAGCTAAATATTTTCAGAACCTTCAAAATAAGGTGATCGACAACTATATTTTTGACAACAAGAGAAACATATGTACATATGTCTTTCCGTCCCATAAAAATATAACTTTATACGAAAAACAGGATTTTCTACTATTTTTTCATTTTGCTCGTATTTAATTCGAAATGACAAGAGAAAACTATAAAACTTTAAAATACCCGGCACATGTACGCTGTGTTTGGACAAATTATTGTTTGAATGGCAATGGAAGAAAAATTCGTATTGTGTTGTATTTTAACATGTGCTTCTCGGTTTAGATGGAATTTGTACTTACTGATGCTGAAGCCTTGGAGCTGATGGGGAAGGAGCAAGAATTTGAGCATCACAGGGCAAATCGCATAAGATTGAGGATCCAAATAGTGTATATATAAAGCTAAATTACTGCAAAATAAAAATAATAAAGAATGAATTAATTCTTTATTTTATTGTTAAATTAGGTTAACTAGAGTGAAAAGAGTGAATTCGCCAAACCTATCAAAATAATCCACCCTATCAAACACTTGCCTAGGTACACAAAACAACGTTAAATTTAATTTGTCCACTTCATCATCGTTAAGCATGTTACTTTCAATTATATAGTCCATTTTACTAGCTTTTATTGAGATTTTTTCGCACCTAACTTAAATACTTGTTATGATTGACAACAAACTACAGAACTAAATGACACGAAAATAAAAAAAGTGAGACTAGTGTACCTTAAGCCTGAAAAATATAAAGTCTCTCTTGTGCTTAAAGACGCCATAGTCACAAGTTGACCTTAAGTATTACCAGTGCAAATAGCTGTAAATGACATAGCCGTACACATGTTCTCACAAATAAAACGTGCAATCACAATAAATTCACAACGTAACAAGTTCGCTTCCCGCCTTCACTTCTTCCGAACACTACAAGCATACTCACTACACACTACAAGATGACCGACTATTATGGTAGTAACCACGGAAACGAAAACGGGAACGGAAAGCCTTCCGATCCGCGCGGATCGACTCGGCTATGTGCATTTTGTAAGCGTCTCGGAAGGATTTCCGTTCCCGTTTTCGTTTCCGTGGTTACTACACCACAATAGTCGGTAATCTTGTAGTGTAGTGAGTATGCTTGTAGTGTTCGGAAGAAGTGAAGGCGGGAAGCGAAATTGTTACGTTGTGAATTTATTGTGATTGCACATTGTATTTGTGAGAAGATGGATTCAAACGATGTATGTACTTAAAAAGGATGGATAAGGACTTAGTACCTATTGGTTAGGTTATGTGTAGGGCTATATCATTTACAGCTATTTGCAATGGTAATACTTAAGGTCAATTTGTGACCTAGGTGGACCTTAGATGTTTTTATGGCGCATTTAAGCACAAGTTAAGCTTTACATTTTTCAGGCTTAAGGTACACTAGTCTCACTTTTTACTTCCCACACCGATAGGTGAGGGGAGTATTGTGATCGCGAAAATTTTCGATTTTGAGATAATACACTTTTTGAGCGTTTCGTGATGTCTATATAACTAAAATCCACGTCACTCATTTCCGTCGGTCTGTCTGTCGGTCTGTCTGTCGGTCTGTCTGTCGGTCTGTCTGTCGGTCTGTCTGTCGGTCTGTCTGTCGGTCTGTCTGTCGGTCTGTCTGTCGGTCTGTCTGTCGGTCTGTCTGTCGGTCTGTCTGTCGGTCTGTCTGTCGGTCTGTCTGTCGGTCTGTCTGTCGGTCTGTCTGTCGGTCTGTCTGTCTGTCTGTCTGTCTGTCTGTCTGTCTGTCTGTCGGTCTGTCTGTCGGTCTGTCTGTCTGTCGGTCTGTCTGTCGGTCTGTCTGTACGCGTTCTTCTGTCCTCGTAATCTCAGTAACCGCTACATGGATTGTGATGAAATTTGGGCAGCGATATGCTGGGGGGTCGTGGTAGGTAATGTTCTTATAATTTTTAAAATCGGTGCAGGGGCGGCGGAGTAATTAGCAAAAAACGAAAAATCTCAAATGTGCCTCAAACTTCGTTTTTAGGTGTTTTAGGGGTTCCTAATCATTTTCTACTTTTTTTTGGGTGGGGGTGAAATTGGGGTAGTTGGCGGGTGGGGGGCTGTAAAGCTGAAAAAATTGTTCTACTCATAATAGGCTGTCTACTGACCTGATAGAGAAAGGCCTAGCGGTATAATACACTTTTTTAGGTCCATCCGAACATTGCCTTGTGTATTACAGGAACCAAGGGACTTAGAGAATTTTCCGATGTATACATACAAGTATTGCTTTAGATCGTTCTGTATTTTATAATGTTGAAATTACTGAATTGATGATAATGAAATTTCGGCTCAGTATTACTACTTTGGCGAGGATGGAAAACGCGTCTGATTTTTAGAAATCGTCTCAGTGGCGGCGCAGCAATATTAAAAAAACTAAAAATATGAAATCTCCTCAAACTTCGTTTTTAGGCGCCTTAGGGGTTCCTAATCATTTTCTACTTTTTTTGGGGTGGGGGTGAAATTAGGGTCGTTGGAGGGGTGGGGGGTTGTAAATCTGAAAAATTTGTTGTACTCATAATGGGCTGTCTACTGACCTGAGGGAGAAAGACCTAGCGGCATAATAAACTTTTTTAGGGCCATCCGAACATTGCCTTGCCGATTACAGAAACCAAGGGACTTGAACTTTCTGATGCATACAAAATACATACTAGTATTACTTTGGATCGTTTTGTATTGTGTTACGTGGAAACTTCTGAATTGACTTTAATGACAATTTGACACAGATTTATTACCGCGACGAGTATGGAAAGCACGTATGGTTTTTAGAAATCATTTCAGTGGCGGCGCGGCAATAATTAAAAACTAAAACTATAAAAAACACCTCGAACTTCGTTTTAGACGTTTTAGGGGTTCCTGATCATTTTAAAAATTTGTTTGGTTGGGGGTGAAATTGGGGTGGTTCGGGGGGTGGGGATTTGTAAAACTCAAAAATTTGTTGTATTCATGATATATTGTTCATTGACCTGTGAAAGAAGCACCTAGTAGAATAAAATACTTTTTTTGCGGTCGGGCAAGTGATGATTTGATTGCAACAGCATCTAGACTATAGTTTCATGCTGTGGGAAAATAATAAAACTGGTATCATCGGAATGTGTGGGAAGTACTGAGTCAATCAACTTGACTACATTTTTTTTCTTCCGTGTCATTTAGTTCTGTAGTTTGTTGTCAATCATAACAAGTATTTAAGTTAGATGCGAAAAAATCTCAATAAAAGCTAGTATAATGGACTATATAATTGAAAATAGCATTCTTAACGATGATGATGAAGTGGACAAATCAAATTTAATGTTGTTTGGTGTACCAAGGCAAGTGTTTGACAGGGTGGATTATTTTGATAAGCTTGACGAATTCACTCTTTTCACTCTAGTTAACCTAATTTAACAATAAAATAATGAAAATTCATTCATTCTTTATTATTTTTATTAGGCAGTAATTCAGCTTTGTATACACTATTTGTATCCTCAATCTTAAGCGATTTGTCCTGTGATGCTCAAATTCTGCCCCCTCCTCCATCAGCTCCAAGGCTTCAGCATCAGCAGGTACAAATTCCATCTAAAACAAGAAGCACATGTTAAAATATAACACAATACGAATTTTTCTTCCACTGCCATTCAAACAAGAATTATTCAAACACAGCGTACATGTGCCGGGTGTTTCCTCATAATTCGCCACCACTCTTATCTTTTTTATTTGTAGAGTTAGAAAAAAGGTTTTATATGAAAGTTGTATAGTTTTTTCCTGTCATTTCGAGTTAGACACGAACAAAAAGAAAAAATAATAGAAAATCCTGTTTTTCGTTTAAAGCTATATTTTTATGGGGCGGAAACAAATATTTGTTTCTCTTGTTGTCAGAAATATAGTGTTCGATCATCGTATTTTGAAAGGTTCTGAAATATTTAGCTTCAAAGTTTTTAAAATGTGGGAGTTAACCTCAATCCACTATAGCCATGGTGGCTGCAAAACAATTAAATACGGTAATGTTCTGTGTCGTTCTTACATTTTGCTAAGAGAAGGCTATAAAACCTTCATATAAGGACTTTTTTTCTATCTCTCCAAATAAAAAAGATAAGAGGGGTGGCGAATTATAAGGAAACACCCGGTACACAAGTTGTGTGAACCTGACACGCAAATGTGTACGGTTTGGTTGTGAAAATACGAATACTTGAGGAATACAGAGAACAAAATACAGCAAAATAGACTTACCTTGCTTTCAAAAACTCACTTAAAGGTGAAAACGATACAAATATGACACGTTGTCAACAATGACACTACGTCTATCCGCACTCGGCACGGCTTTCCGCGGCTACGAATGCAACGGAACGCGGAAAGGGGCAGATCGACAGCGGGAAGTGCACGGAAGCTTACAGAATGCACGGCGGTATTCCGTCCGGAAAGTGACGTCACTCCCGGGCAGTAGGGGACTTTCCGTGTCGATCTGCGCGGGAGGAGAGATAGCACTCACTTGTGCACTTGTGCTTAAAATGCGCCATAGACAGAAGTGCAAAGAGAAACTGTCATCTTGAGGTCCACCTAAGACACATGTTGACCCATCCTCTCACAAATAAAATGTGCAATCACAATAAATTCACAACGTAACAATTTCACTTCCCGCCTTCACTTCTTCCGAACACTACAAGCTCAGAGTAATAATTCTTCTCTCTAGAGGGAGTATTATTCAAATGTCATGGTACCTGGATATATTACCGCGTTGCCAATTTTCTGTTTATACTCATTTGGTACTTCCATTAGCATTTTAGTGTATACCGCTTGACGTGCTTATAGCTACTGTGTAATTAGATTTACTATTTTATTACCATGCTAGAATTTTGGAATCCCTAAGGTATGCTAAGGTTCAATCGCAGTTGCAACTCCAGAGATACTTAGACTTTCGGCGGAAACGTGGCAACGCGGCAGTCCGCTGTTTCTATAGCACTTGATGCCAGCTGATGCCAGCCCTCTAAATTTGTTTTTGTTGTAGTAGTAGAGTGTTGCGTTTTACTGCAATTAAAAAGCGTGTTGGTGATTATATAAACTATAAATTGATAAAACTGACTTTCTAGTGACAATGAGGTGTAGAAAGAAGTGTGTAGTGTGTGGCAATTCTGACCCAGGAAATATAACCTATCACAGGTTAGTAGGCATTTGTTTTGTTGAGCAGTGGTGTTGAAAACGGGGTAATGTCAAAATATCTACAAAAGAAATAAGCCTAACTGGCGAGATAACACAAAATATAAAATGATAAATCTGTTTTGTAGGTTCCCTAAGAATGTTGCTGTTAGAAAAACTTGGATTAAGGCTTTACAATTGGAAATGGACAAAATATCTGATTTTTCAGTAGTGTGCTCTAATCATTTTAATATGACAATGAGAACTGGCGTGAGAACTCGTTTGCCTGCAGGAGCAGTTCCCGAATTAACAGCCACCACAGCAAGGTTTGTTATTGTGCACTAAAACGATTATAAAGTGATATATAATCTTGTGGATCAAAATGTCTTTAGTTATAACCTGTAGCACATTGGTTTATATCCAAATAAGAGAAAATTTAGTTCAGAGTGACTCAATTATCCTACAGTTTTCAGTGCTTTTCAAATAAGCAATTTGATTGATAAGGCTTTCTATAGTATTGAACAATTCTTAACAAATGATTTTAGTGATTTTGTACTGTAATTTTATGTATATTTTAACTTATTTGTTTCCGTTGATAAGAATATAAGCTTAATACAAGACTAGCAATGGATAATCTCCATTACTATGGTATGCAATTTTTTTTCTTAATTTTTTTATATATATTTGTATCTATGAAGAATCTCTGTTTTTATTGACATGTGCAAACATTTTATTAATGTATACAGCGCCAATAAATTGTTATTATTATAACCAGAAAAGTTAATGCATATATTACCGACAATATTTGTGGTATATTTTTGTCAGCATTTGTTAATTCAGCTCAATAATTTTTAATTTTTTAGCTCATCTATCAATGACCCAGCATACCTCACTCAAGAAGGAGATACTGCTGGAACTTCTGCACTGTCTACTGTCTCCTCTGGAACACTTACAGCATCAGAGGGCGAACCATGCACTGAAAGGTAGCAACAACTTTCTTGCTTGTTAACATTTTTTCTGCTCATTATCTTGTTTGTGTATGCATTGATGTCTGGTAGGTACTTCAGGAATATTTTTGTCAAATGAATGAAGTAAACAAATCTTTTTTTCACATTGATAAGAGCTGATGAGGTTATTGATGCTTAGATATCAGAATTGAAGATAGTGATTATCTGCTGTGTAGAAATTTACCTATATGGCAATTTTCTGGCTTTACAGTTGGAAGTGGTCAAAATATCTGATCTTAGTTCCCACACTGATTGCGAAGATTTTCGATTTTGAGATAATACACTTTTTGGGCATTTTATGGTGTCTACATAACAAAAATCCACGTCACTCATTTCCATCTGTCTGTCTGTCTATCTGTCTGTTGCTTTTTTCTAGCCTCATAATCTCACCAACCGCTGCATGGATTGTGATGAATTTGGGTAGCGATATGCTGTGGGGTCGTAGTTGGTAATGTTTCTATAATTTTGAAAAAAAAACAAAAAAATTAAATATTGCTCAAACTTCGTTTTGAGGCGATTTAGGGATTCCTGATCATCTTCTACTTTTTTTTGGGTGGGAGTGAAATTGGGGTGATTGGGGGGTGCAGGGTTGTAAAACTGAAAAATTTGTTGCTTTCATAATAGACTGTCCACTGACCTGTGAAGGAAGACCTTGCGATGTAAATTACCTTTTTAGGTTCATCCGAACATTGCCTAGCCTATTACAGAAACTAAGGGACTTAGAATTTTTTGTATACATACAAGTATTTGTTGCTTTAAATCGTTTTGTATTTTGTAACATGGACACTATTAGATTGAATTAATGAAATTTTGACACAGTGTTATTACTGTGGTGAGGATGGAAAACATGTATTATGTTTGTTAAAAATAGTGGCAGTGGCAATAATCAAATCACTGAAAGTATAAAAACAACTTAATCTTGGTTGTTGGATGTTTTAGGGGTTTCTGATCATTCCCTACCTTTTTTTTTGGGTGGGGGTTAAATTGGGGTGGTTGGGGGGGGGTTGTAAAACTGAAAAGTTTGTAGTATTGATAATAGGCTGTCCAGGCTTGACCTGTGAAGGAAAGACCTAGCGGCATAAGACAATTTTAGGGGAGGGCTGGCGATTATTTGGTAGCAAGGGATCTCAGACTAAAGCTTCATGCTATGGGAACATAATAAACTGGTATCACCGTAATGTGTGGGAAGTACTGAGTCAATTAACTTGACTTCATTTTTTCAGTAGTGTGCTCTAATCATTTTAATATGATAATGTAAACTGGCGTGAGAACTCGCTTGCCTGCAGGAGCAGTTCCCAAAATAACAACCACCACAGCAAGGTTGGTTATTGTGCACTAAAACGATTATAAAGTGATACCTAACCTTGTGGATCAAATGTTTTTCGTTATAACCTGTAGCACATTAGCACATTAGTTTATATCCAAATAAGAGAAAATTTAGTTCAGAGTGACTCAATTATCCTACAGCTTTCAGTGCTTTTCAAATAAGCAATTTGTATAACCAGAAAAGTTAATGCATATATTACAGACAATATTTGTGGTATATTTTCGACAGCATTTGTTAATTCAGCTCAATAATTTTTAATTTTTTAGCTCATCTGTTAATGACCCAGGATACCCCACTCAAGAAGGAGATACTGCTGGAACTTCTGCACTGTCATTGATTAACGTATCTACTGTCTCCTCTGGAACACTTACAGCATCAGAGGGCGAACCATGCACTGAAAGGTAGTAACAACTTTGCTTGTTAACATTTTTTCTGCTCATTATCTTGTTTGTGTATGCATTGATGTCTGGTACTTCAATGAATATTTTTGTCAAATGAATGAAGTAAACGAATCTTTTTTTTACATTGATAAGAGCTGATGAGGATATTGATGCTTAGATATTGAATTGAAGATAGTGATTTTCTGCTGTGTAGAAATTTACCTATATGGCAATTTTCTTTTCTTCAGTGGATCTAAATAACTCTATAATAGTAATTAATAAATAAATACTGCGACTCAAGATTAAAAAACAACCATACTAAAACTTGGCACATTTATTTTGTCTTCGATTTTAGTGCTAGAAGTGTTTTCGACATTAAATTAAATCAAACTAAGCCAACAAGTATCTTACACAAATTATCTCTCGTAGCTTGTCTGAAACCGCCACAGCACATGGAAGTGACACTATATCAGTAAGGAGTGATACTTTATCATGTGGAAGTGAAACAGTCACTGTTGACATTGAAGCTGAAACTGAGGCCATTTCATCTACCACTCCATCTCCAGCAATGGTTCTCTCAGATGTAACAAACAGGCCTCATAAAAGGAGGTATGATTGCAGAACTTGACATTCATCAATCAATCATTCATTGGTTTTAATACCTACAAGTATACACAAGTCCATGGGCGCCGCCAGAGAAAAAGCCAGGGGGAAATATTTTGGGGGGAGGGGGGAAGCAAGTGGCATAATCTTGTGGCGAAGTTAACTAGTTAGGCCTAACTCCTTGGGAATATTGACTGAAGAGCAAAAAAAAGGTCCTTTTCTTATGTTTATGTCCAGTGTAGTGCGCTACCCGCTCCCTCCAAGGGGGAGTGGGGATATAATATGTTCAGGGGGGAGTGCAAAATCTGCTACTCAGAGGTTTTATATATAAAATTTGATATATTCTATTTTCTAGAGGGGGAGCGAGGCGCAAGTGCTTCCCTGGTGGCGCCCATGCACAAGTCATACATTTGAAACAAACAACAAAAAGAAAACATACAAGAGATGTCTCTCTTCATTAGCATTAATTACAGATTATAGTCCTGGTTGAAAGCAGTGACTCATTTACATCATAAAATGGATTTTGTTTATTCCAAATTCTATAAGTCTACTTCTGAGTGGGAGGAATATTAGCTGCTTTCCTAGCTATTTTGTCATAGAACGTAATTGCCCAAAAATATGGTCCATTTCTCATTCTATCAACCCTCCAATATGGCACAGAGTAGATCATTATATGTATATACTATTATTTGGAGAAAAAATAAACAGTTTATACTGTTTCAGATATAATGCAATTTCACTGGCAACTGCTGATGATGGAAAGGAAAACCCAAAACAAAAAATCAGGTGCGTTAAAATTTCTCTCACAATTTATGCAGTGTACCTACTATGTTCGTTTTTTTAGGAAACGTCGACAAATGCGTTATTTTGGAGATTTCAAGCAAGATGATATTGAGGATCCGCTAATACGAAAACAGTATTGGCATGTAAGTCAAAGAACTGTGGCAGTCTGTAGGCAAAAAATAAAAAATCTTCAAAGAAAAAACAAGCGAATAGCAAGCAAGATCCACACACTTGAAGCTCTTACAAGGCATCTCAGGAAAAATAATTTAATATCTGAAAGTGCAGAAATAGCTTTAAATGTAAGTTTCAAATTCAAAAGTAGTTTAGGAGCCCAAACAGTAATCATTAGCAGACTGCTAACTCTCTCATTAGATTGTTATCTCCTTTGCAAAAATAGAATTCTAATGACCTAGAGCATCAGCTTCTCTCAGGAGCACTGTGAGTTGCAGTTTCAGTATAACATTTCTACCCTCTCAGTTCAACTACTATTATTGTATTAGTATATGTTTGTTTATCGCAGAAATGATTTTTAATGCTTTCCTATATTTACGCAGCCTGTCTTAGTGTCGTTCTAAAGAGTATCCTTTGTTTTAGGAATCGTTTTCTGATTCAGCCCAGGCTCTGCTCAAACGTGTATTGAAGGGGAAAAAGAGAGCTACATATGATGCCCAGTTAAGAGCATTCGCATTAACGCTAAACTTCTACTCGAAACGGGCATATAATTATGTCAGATCAACTTTTAATAAAGCTTTACCTCATGTAAAAACTATATCAAAATGGTACTCCACTGTAGACGCTTCACCCGGTTATATGAAAGAAGCTCTCGTTGCTTTAAAAATAAAGGCAGCTGAAGCATCTCAAGAAAATAAAAGGATTTTCTGTAGTCTTGTTTTTGATGAGATGTCGATATATAATAAAATTGAAAGCGATGGTCGCAAAACTTATGGTTACGTGGATTTAGGAACTGGAAGTGAAGCTGATACAGGAGAGGAAGCCACAGAAGCATTAGTATTTATGCTGGTTGCATTAAATAGCCACTGGAAAATACCAGTAGGCTATTTTTTAATAAATAAATTAAATGCCTCTGAAAAGGCAAACATTTTGATCAACTGCTTAGAATTTGTTCACAATAGTGGTGTCGAAATTGTATCCATCACTTTTGATGGATGTCCAACAAATTTTGCAGTATGTAATGTTTTGGGGGCAAACCTTAAAGATCATTTAAACTTGAAAACTTATTTTCCTCATCCCATTACAGGCCAAAATATTTATATTTTTCTGGATCCTTGCCATATGTTCAAGTTGGTAAGGAATTGCTTTGGAACGTTGAAAACAATAGAGGATAGGGACGGGAGAGTAATAGACTGGAAATTTGTAGAAAAACTTTATTACACGCAAGAAACTGAAGGCCTTCACTTAGCTAATAAATTGCGGCGTAGGCACCTTCTCTGGATGAGGGAAAAAATGAAAGTGTCATTAGCAGTCCAAACGTTAAGCAAAAGTGTTGCTGATGCAATAGATTTTTTAAATGTAGACTTGAAAAACCCAGATTTTGCAGATTCTGACGCAACTTCGACTTTTTGTAGAATAATGAATAACATGTTTGACATATTTAATTCTAGGAACTTAAAAAATAAAAAAGAATTTGAAAAACCATTGTCAGTTTTCACTGAAGAAAAATATTTTCAGTTCCTCGAAGAATGTGAAGTATATATTAAAAAATTAAAATATGCAGGGAAGCTTATTATTGAAACTCAGAGGAAGGTTGGGTTTATGGGAATGCTTATTAATATCAAGAGCATACAACTCTTATATACTAAATTAGTGAAAGAAGAGAAATTGTTAAAATTCATCCTAACATATAAGCTCTCACAAGACCACATAGAGATATTTTTCAGTGCTGTGAGAAGTAAAGGAGGTTTCAATAATAATCCTACTTCTAGACAATTTCAAGCCATAATGAAAAGATTACTGATCCATCAGGAAATATCTGGTAGTGAAAATGCCAATGCGGTGGCACTGGATAATACTTCCATTTTGCATTGCTCCAGTGCCTCGCCACAATCTAATTGTGACAGTGCAAAAAGAGATTCGGAAGTGGAAATATCTTCAATAAGCGATGACATTAACTTAAATCGTAACATATGGCATTTGACACTCTATTTAGAAGATGTAACTGCTTACATAGCTGGTTTCATTGTGAAACAGTTGAAGAAGGAGGTAAAATGTATGCACTGTTTAGAAGTCTTGGAAACCAGCGATACTATCTCCAAATTGCAAGTCAGGAAAAGATATGGTGTTTTGGTTAACGCTTCACAGTATGTCATTACTGTTTGCAGGGTCGGGGAAAATGTTTTCAAAGAGTACCTGAAGAAGTATGGTGTCTTTAGAAGTAACCTTTCAAAGATCCATTCTATAGTGATAAACCAAGTCTTGCAGTGCCTCCCTAAGAATACTTCTTCCTGTTTTGCCGACCATATTTATGACGATGAACCACTGTCCAATCATTTCATAGGCTTGACCAAATTGATTTTGAAAAAATATATCAATTTGAGAATGCATCATGAACACGTCAAAAAAAGTGATTCGCATTTAAGAATTAGACCTAAACTAACAAAGACAATACTTTTCAGTCACCAATGACCAACTTCTTCCTAAATAAAGATTATGGGTATCTTAATGATCGATTATAGAGGCGATTATAGGTATCTTAAGCTTGTGTATGTAGATTAATTTTATTAATATAGATTAATTTTAATAAAGTTTTTATCAAACTACTAGCGTTTTATTGCTCAAACATGTTCTACAGGTATCCCTTATTTCCCTCTTTGCATTATAGAAATGAACAGCCGCGGTCCGTCCTGGGTACCACAAGTCGGGCGGGTGCCATTCACACAGAAAGGGGCGTCATTGTTGTCATGAAAATGGAAATCCAAAGAAGACAATATTTTCCTTAATTTACATTGTGTACCGGGTGAGTCAACGATTGGGCAAAGTAAGATTTCGCTCATTTCAAGCGGTAAAAAAAAATATTGAATATATCAGTTTTAGGTTTCGTTAAGGTGTACAATTTTGAAATATTTTCCAGTATAAAGGGTGGCTCAAAAAAGTATGACGAGTATAACATATTTTTTTTAGATGGAACACCCTATTTTTTATTAAATTTTCTATTAAAAATTGGGGCGTTCCATCTAAAAAACATATGTTATACTCGTCACACTTTTTTGAGCCACCCTGTACACTCAAAAATATCTTACAATTGTATACCTTAACAATACCAAAACTTTCATTTCATATAAAAGATTTTTTTATATCTCTTAAAATAAGAGAGAAATCTTACTTTGCCCAATCGTTGACTCACCCTGTACAGGAGCCTTAGTAGCATTCAGTCACGCCTGAAACATTTAGGGCCGGTTTCTCAATGTCCAGTTAAAATGTCAGATAGGTATCTGCCAGATAGCGTTTCTATGGATACAACTGTCAGATAAGATTTACGTGACTTCGTAAGTTTAGCCTTCAATTGTTTAAACAATTTATCTAACAGTTGCTGTTATCTTGCAGATAAATATTTAACTGGACACTGAGAAACCGGTCCTTAAACAATAAAACAGCAAACAAAATAGTGCTACATTAACTATGACAACCCAAAGCCTACTATTTTACACAGCTACTTTAAACTTTAACTCACTATCGATGATTTGGTAAAGTGCATATAGTTTCCAGCTTTTACTTGAGATGCTCTTTAAACACATATATTATATACGTAAGAGATTTTTCCAATAATAATAACAATGACAAGGATTACCCAAATTTCAAGAATATGCAGTCCACACTGATCAGTTAGCCGTCGCTAGATCCATCACGCAGAAAAAACGCGACGCCACTGGTATTTGTTTGGCGTCGCCCACTATCGCCTAGCAACCTCTAGATTGTTTATGTCCACATATACCTATTTTCCGTTACTCTTAGTCCAAAACAAACCTGTATAATTGTATGTTTATGCTCCCTCTAGAGAGAAGAATTATTACTCTGAGACTACAAGCATACTTACTACAAGGTGACCGACTATTGTGGTAGTAACCACGGAAACGAAAACGGGAACGGAAACGGATTGGCGGCGGGTGGTGGACGGCGGAACGGGAGCGGGAGAAGCAAGATCGACAGAATTACCGAATAGAGTTCCTGTACCCAGTAGTACACAGTGTTGGACCGAGATCTCGCGAAAAAATGCTTCACGGCTCCCTGACTTTGACAGTTGACGTTGACACGGAACATAACCTAAAACTAAAAGCCAAAAGGCCCGCACACCGAGGCCCGCATTATTTTGGGATTTTCGCCACTTTCGCGGTTTATGTATCGCTGATATTTTTCGTCTGAGAGTCTGAAGTTTTTAGTAATATTGGAATTGAAGTAACACCTATTATTTACTGTGAATTAATTAAAAAAAATGTAGTCAAGTTAATTGACAGTACTTCCCACACATTTCGATGATACCAGTTTTATTATTTTCCCACAGCATGAAACTATAGTCTAGATGCCCCTGCAATCAAATCATCGCTCGCCCGACCGCAAAAAAGCGTTTTATTCTACTAGGTGCTTCTTTCACAGGTCAATGGACAATATATCATGAATACAACACATTTTTAAGTTTTACAAACCCCCACTCCCGAACCACCCCAATTTCACCCCCAACTAAAAAAAATTTTAAAATGATCAGGAACCCCTAAAACGTCTAAGACGTAATTTGAGGTGTTTTTTATATTTTTAGTTTTTTTATTATTGCCGCGCCGCCACTGATAAATGATTTCTAAAAACCATACGCGCTTTCCATACTCGTCGCGGTAATAAATCTGTGTCAAAATGTCATTAAAGTCAATTCCACGTTTCCACGTAACACAATACAAAACGATCCAAAGTAATACTCGTATGTATTTTGTATGCATCAGAAAGTTCAAGTCCCTTGGTTTCTGTAATCGGCAAGGCAATGTTCGGATGGACCTAAAAAAGTGTATTATGCCGCTAGGTCTTTCTCCCTCAGGTCAGTAGACAGCCCATTATGAGTACAACAAATTTTTCAGATTTACAACCCCCCACCCCCTCAACCACCCTAATTTCACCCCCACCCCAAAAAAAAAGGAGAAAATGATCAGGAACCCCTAAAATGCCTAAAAACGAAGTTTGAGCTGTTTTCATAATTTTAGTTTTTTAATATTGCTGTGCCGCCACTGAGACGATTTGTAAAAATCAGACGCGTTGTCCATCCTCACCAAAGTAGTAATACTGTGCCGAAATTTCATTAACATCAATTCAGTAATTTCAACATTATAAAATACAGAACGATCTAAAGCAATACTCGTAAGTCCCTTGGTTCCTGTAATACACAAGGCAATGTTCGGATGGACCTAAAAAATGGAGTCAAGTTGATTGACTCAGTACTTCCCACATATAACGATGATACCATTTTATTATTTCCCATTGCATGAAGCTATAGTCTGAAATCCCCTTGCAACTAAATCATCGCCCACCCGCCCGCAAAAAAAACATCCAACACAACAACCCTCGTAAATAGCTTCTTGCGTCTCCCTCTTCAGGAAATATGCATTAAAAATCAATTGAACAATTTTCACGTTACGCAATCTAGAACGATCTAAAACAATACTTGTATATATACATCACAAATTCTAAGTCCCGTGGGTTCTATAATAAGCATGCAACGTTCGGGTGGACCTAAAAAGTGATCATGCCGCTAGGTTTTTCATTCGCATATCAATGGACAGCCCATTACGAATACAACAAATTTTCCAGTTCTACAACCCCCCATCCCCCAACCACCCTAAATTCACCCCCACCCAAAAAAAGTATAAAGTGATCAGGAACCCCTAAAACGTCTAAGAACGAAGTTTGAGCTGTTTTCATATTTTTAGTTTTTTTAATATTGTTGCGCCGCCACTGAGACGATTTCTAAAAATCATACGCGTTTTCCATCCTTGCCAAAGTAGTAATACTGTGCCGAAATTTAATTAACATCAATTCAGTGGTTTCCACATTATAAAATGCAGAACGATCTAAAGCAATACTCGACAAATGCTAAGTCCCGTGGTTTCTATGATAAGCATGCAACGTTCGGATGGACCTAAAAAGTGTATCATGCCGCTAGGTTTTCCATCCGCATATCAATGGACAGCCCATTACGAATACAACAAATTTTCCAGTTTTACAACCCCCCACCCCCCAACCACCCTAAATTCACCCCCACCAAAAAAAAAGTATAAAATGATCAGGAACCCCCTAAAACCTCTAAAAACGATGTTTGAGCTGTTTTCATATTTTTAGTTTTTTTAATATTGCTGCGCCGCCACTGAGACGATTTCTAAAAATCATACGCGTTTTCCATCCTTGCCAAAGTAGTAATACTGTGCCGAAATTTCATTAACACTAATTCAGTAGTTTCCACATTATAAAATACAGAACGATCTAAAGCAATACGTATGTCATACATCGGAAAAATTCTAAGTTCTTTGTTTTCTGTAATCGGCATAATGCAATGTTCAGATAGACCTAAAAAAGTTATTTATGTCGCTAGGTCTTCTTTCACAGGTCAGTAGGCAGTCTGTTATGAATACAACAAATTTTTCAATTTTACAACCCCTCAACACCCAACCACCCCAAATTCACCCCCACCCAAAAAAAAGTAGAAAATGATCAGGAACCTCTAAAACGCCTAAAAACGAAGTTTGACGCATATTTGAAATTTTTCGTTTTTTGCTAGTTACTCCGCCGCCCATGCACCGATTTTCAAAATTGTAGCAACATTACCTACTACGACCCTACACCATATCACCACCCAAATTTCATCAAAATCTATGTAGCGGTTACTGAGATTAGGAGGCTAGAAAAACGCCAACAGACAGACAGACCGACAGACAGACAGACCGACAGACAGACCGACAGACAGACCGACGGAAATGAGTGACGTGGATTTTCGTGATGTAGGCATCATAAAACGCCCAAAAAGTGTATTATCTCAAAATCGAAAATTTTCGCGATCACAATACTCCCCTCACCTATCGGTGTGGGAAGTAAAAAGTGTATTATACCGCTAGGACTTTCCTTCTCATGTCAGTGGACAGCCTATTATGATTACAACAAATTTTTCAACTTTACAACCCCCCACCCCCCAACCACCCCAATTTCACCCCCACCCAAAAAAAAGTAGAAAATGATCAGGAACCCCTAAAACACCTAAAAACAAAGTTTGAGGCATATTTGAAATTTTTCGTTTTTTGCTAATTACTCCGCCGCCCATGCACCGATCTTCAAAATTGTAGCAACATTACCTACTACGACCCTACACCATATCACTACCCAAATTTCATCAAAATCTATGCAGCGGTTATTGAGATTAGGAGGCTAGAAAAACGCCAACAGACAGACAGACCGACAGACAGACCGACAGACAGACCGACAGACAGACCGACAGACAGACCGACAGACAGACCGACAGACAGACCGACAGACAGACCGACAGACAGACCGACAGACAGACCGACAGACAGACCGACAGACAGACCGACAGACAGACCGACAGACAGACCGACAGACAGACCGACAGACAGACCGACAGACAGACCGACAGACAGACCGACAGACAGACCGACGGAAATGAGTGACGTGGATTTTCGTTATGTAGGCATCATGAAACGCCCAAAAAGTGGATTATCTCAAAATCGAAAATTTTCGCGATCACAATACTCCCCTCACCTATCGGTGTGGGAAGTAAAATGGCTTTAGGATGCATTACACTATTTTCAAAGCATCGCAATTTAAGGCTGCATGTGAAAAAATTTCACCCTAGTAGGTTCACAACAGAGACGTCTGTACAAGACAAAAAAAACCGCCATCAAAAGATTTAAAATACTTGCCAAACCAGACGCCGAAGACGCAAAATAATATCGCGCTAAACCTTTTATATCCACCAGAATAAAACTAACTGAATTTCAATATAAATAAATTGTTTATTATTTTTTATTTTGCTAATTTATAATTTTAAAACTGATTCCTTTTCGAATACTCAAGTATATTAAACTAATTTATTAATTCTAGAAGTATTAAGAAATAAAAGATTGATATATAGTGTGGTCAACATACGGGAAACTTTTTCTATTCTATTCATGATAAAAGATAGTGCATTAGAGAAAAACTAGCAGTGAGTTGATCAAATCTGCCATACCATTGTGTATACAGGGTGTGTAAGAATTCGGAATATCTGATGAAACTAACCTAAAAAATTGAATTTTTGAGACAACCAAATTATAGATCCTAAAAATGTGAGCAGAAGAGCACTATAAAGTTTTTGCGCATCAGCTGTGGTTACCGCGAAAATTATCATTGAAAATGCAAAAAATCCGAAATAAATAGGAAAACATCGGTCAGATTTTCTGAATTTTCACATACCCTGTATACACAATGGCAGATTTGATCAACTCACTGCTAGATTTCTTTATGCACCATCTTTTATCACGAATAAAATGTTCTGAGATATCGATAATAAAAAAATTTTCCCATATATTGCACACTAAAATGACCACAGTGATATGCGAATGGCCACAATACATAGGCACATAATAAAATAATACAATTTACGTTACATTTCCATTTTCAAGTTTAAAAATATAAGGCGTGACAATTTTCTAATCATACATGGCCGACTTTACTCACTAGGCCGGAGCATGAAATATGGCAACACTGAATCAGCGGGCCGAGTTTTCATTTGTTGTTATGTCATGTGTATTCTTCCAGGAGCAGAAAATACGGTTGAAAGGTGATTATTAATGTGTTTCTAATTATTTACCTGCACAAACGAAACTATAAAGATAACAAGATGCCTGCAAAGCGTGTAGTACCAGGTTGCAGCCCAGTAGAGGACTACCAAACCATGGCCCAACATAACCTTATTCCAGATTAAAAAAAAACGTTGCAAGGTGATTTTTAATGTGTCTCTACTTATTTACCTGCACAAATGAAACTATAAAGATAAAAAGATGCCTGCAAAGTGTGTAGTACCAGGTTGCACTAGCAATTGTGCGTCCAATAAGGGACATAAACAGAAGTGGGTGAAAGGTATTCCTCGGAAGGGCTGGTTATATTTATAAGGATAAAGACAATAATTTACAAACATTTCAAAGGATAAGACCTATTTTAAAGCACAATGTGGTACCTATAATGTTTTTTGGACCTCCCAAATGTCACAGAAAAATGCAGTTAATAGAACTCATCTGGGCATGGCCTGGGGCATACCTACTAAAGGATTTGATAGTGAAAGGGAAATCAAGACCAGCAAGAATGGCTTCACAGTGACCTAATAGTGAATTTTTCTAGCTCAAGTGGCAATTTACAAAGTAAGTTGAGTGTTCATTTAAGTGGAAGTGGAAGTGGCAGCAGGAAACAGGTTGCGTTCATTTTTATTTTGTAGTGTCTGACTATGATGAAACAGACATCAGATGTAAGTGGTATTAGTAGTAGTAGTTCTAAAAAGTATTTTTCTTAATTCATTAACCGAGATGAACTCTAATACATATAAAATGTAATAATTATTCTGAAACTATAGGGCCACTATTTGACAGCTACGCCACGTTGCCACATCTAAGGCGCCGGCCTAGTGTAGAGTCGGCCACGAATCATAACATGACATTAGTACTCTGCGCATGCGGAAGTCAGGGAGCCAAAGTACTTTTGGTACGGCTAGCCGCTTGTGTCATTTTGGGTATCTGTCAAAGGAGGCATACACGTTGGTAGACACTATTGACGAAAGGTCGACGCTTGTACATATTTGCTCATTGCCGAGACAAAATGCATAAGCGTCCGCTGTGAGATTTTGTAAATGATATGCTGATAGTTACTACGTTTCCACAGGTTATCAAAACATTTTAGATTTTTAAATATACGTCATGGAAACGTCAATTGGACGCGTTTTCAAAACGTTTCCTGTTCAAGGTCGATTCGCCAATTTTTGGGATCGTATCGAGATCCAAATGTCGTGGAATAAACACCAGCTGTCACTTTCAACACGTTTTGAAATGAACTATGCGCAGTGCGTTGCTATGTAATGTCACTATTACCGGATTATTAAAGTTAATTTCGAAATTCGAAACTAAATTTTTATGAGAAAACAACAAAATACGTTTTAGAACTAGGAAATAACGTTTATCGAGTGTCAGTTGAAAACGTACTGAATGTGTTTCGAAAATTGTTTCAAAACCTATCGTGGGATGAACGTATTGAGTACTTTTGTCATCGACACTTTTTAAGCGATTTCAAGCTAGTGTCAATACCTTTGTAGGGGTATCATCGGCATCAAAAATAATTAATTACTGATGATTGTAATCAATTGCACAAAATTCTCCAAACCAAACGCGGTTTCATTGACGTGTACAGAAAGATATCGAATTGGTACCGGTATCGATACTTTTTATTTCAAATTCTGTAGAAACCATTTTAATATAGCAAATCCTCAAAGATATTCAGAGATATTCTGCTGATTGTTTTGTATGCTGTGGTAGAACGTGGTACATCTGTCATGAACAACAACCTCAAAATTTAAATGTATAGTCATAATAAGCAGTCACTGAAAATCTCTAAGCACATATCTAGCAAAACTAGGAAAATCCGACATACTACACTGTATCAAAATACTTACAAGGAGTAACAAAGTTGCTTGGGAAGTATCCGGTATACTCGTTTGTTTTTCCCATCCACCAATTATCTTTATCTCTGGCCGTGACTGTGATGATGTCATTTCTGGAAAAGCTCAGCTCGTCCAATTTTTTCGCTGCACGCGTATAAAGAGCTTTGACAATGCCTGTTAAAAAAAACTACGATGAAAAATACAATTCATGCAGTTCATTATTAAGGTAATAATAAATGACGGCATAAAAAATTAAGTATTTATAGCAGTAGTGGTACTTTATAATGTGTCTGATTTTCTGTGACATTCATCGATCCTTCTGTGGTGCACCCTACGTCTATGCCTATGTTGTGGTACTAGTTTGTAGGAGTGCTAATGTTGCACATTACATATTATTGAAATGTCAGCGATACACGTGCTGTTTACACGGGCTAGGTACTGCATGGTGACAGGAAAGGGCAATCGGTACCTGGCAGGTGAAACAGTGCGGACATTGAACTAAAACAGATCTAATATACAGTTTTTGGTCTGAAGCCTGTGTTTCAATGGTCAAGCCAATACCTGCAAATAGAAAAGCATCACATGGCGATCCTGCCATAAAAGTTAGGCAGCTTAGTTTCAAGCAGTAGTGTGCTTATATTTCCGGAAGATGGGGAAAACTAGTTCGAAATACAGCGAAGTGACGGACACCGGAGTAGTGAATTCTAACTTCAATGTAGAAGAGCAGGCAATTCGGGTACTCACAGACGTTAGAGTAGGTACTGCTGTACGTAATCGTGGCCGGAATACTATCAATCGTGGCCTTAAAAATGTGCAAAGCTTACCGTTGGAGTATTAAAAAGAACATTTCCAGAAGTATGATACTCCGTACTCAGGCTGGCGACATCTGAGTGTCTTGCGGCGGAAAAAGACTCTTCGGAAGCATCGGGAGCATCATTAGTGTAGTGCTATAGTGCGATTTTGAATACATTATTGTGGATTAATATTGGTATGTGACATTTCTCTTCTTGACAGTGAAACGTTTTTTTTTCTTTCTACTTTTTTTTATATTTTGCTTTCTTTTTATTTAAGATGAAAAAGTTGTCAATAGATATAAGACCTTAAGTAATTCCACTTACTGCAGTTCAAAAAAGAAATGGGCCTAAATAATACTTTCGATCGGCGAAATGATTTATATTTCATATTTTAGTATTGTTATCGTAAAGGAGATGATACGCTTAATGGCTTAATTATCTCACATGACTACTTGGGAAGATATCTGGGCTAAATTATCAAATTTAAAGCAAAATATTGTAAATTAATCAAAAAGGGTTATAAAGAAACAAGTACCTACGACGGAATCTGTTCGTTTTGAAATTCGGGGCAATTTGCTGGTATATTATAATCAATTTATAAAAGAAGTTATAGCTATTCAGTCTGATCTTGATGATAGGCAACTCAGCTTAGAAGAAGTTATTTTCCTATTCAATGGTAGTTTAGTAAGATCATACCAGGTATTAGAAGTGCCATATAAGGTACCTGCATAGAATTTGTCAAAATCGATGTCCTGGACGAAGATTTAAGCTATAGCGAGGAAGACTCGGAAACTCGAAACAGCGAAGCTGAAAACACATGTGGAGCAGAAAATCCGTTTTCAAATATGGCAACTACGAACTTTGAATTTTTTAATTTGGCGGGGAAAATTTTGCCCAATAAATTTGACGGATCACCTGAGAAGCTGCAGTCATTTATAGATGCCCTAAACTTGCTGAAAATCAACTCAGTAGGGCATGAAGAAAACGCAAAGGCTTTTGTCAGAATAAAATTAGTAGGCAAAGCTCCCGACCTAATCAGCAATAATGATAGCTTAGATGAAATCATTGCCAAGCTTAATGCTGGTATTAAAACTGAAAGTTCACAGTCAGTATCTTCAAAACTTCTAGCGCTGAAACAATACAATAAAGATACTTCCAAATATGCAGCAGAAATCGAAGCCTCGTCAACAAGGCTCAGAAGAGCGTATATAGCTGAGGGAGTACCAGGGCATGTCGCTGAAAAATACGCTACGCGGTGCACTGTGAACTCCGTAAAACTAAACACAACTTCTGAGAAAATTAAGATAATAATGGAGGCAGCAACTTTCTCCAGCTGTGAAGAAGCTATTACGAAATATGTAACTATAGCTTCCGAAGAAAATACGCATGCTGTGCTATATACGAAGAAAAATAAATTTACACGAGGAGCATATCAAAATTATCGACGTGGACAAAGAGGAACAAATTATTACTTCAATAACCGAAATCACTCTGAATACCATCCATCTTTATCTGACCGTTATAGTCGCAGCGATCAGTATAGACCTTCAAGAGGCCAAGGACGGAGAGGTGTCAATCAGAGAGGAAGATCGAATTTCACCTACGTGAGGAACTATGAAGCAGAAACACAGCAGGGAAACGAGCAGGACCTCCAGCTGGGTCCGATGGAGGAACGATAAAAATTTTCAACTTGGACCTGTCACTCTCCAATTTTGTAACTGTAGCCTGTGAAATGACCGGAAACCATAGGATTACCTTGTTGGTAGATACCGGAGCACATATATCATTGTTCAAGGTGACAAAAATTAATCCCAGGCAAATATTGAACAGATCGAATACAAGTAGTATCAAAGGCGTCACTGAAGGAGTAGTATGCAGCTTAGGGACCGCTTCAACTCAAATTTATATAAACGATACGTATGCACTACGTCATTGACTAAAGAAGGTAAACAGACGGTCAACCGTCGTTAGTTGGGGACCAGAACCGCCAGATGTCGTGGGACCAATAGAAGTCGCGTGACGTCATTTGACGTAAAACAATGGCGTGCATTTTACGGTCAAAATCAACAATATTTAGGGCATCGCAGCCGAAAATAGATTACGTAGATATAACCTAAAAAGTAAAAACCGAGATCCACGATCCACTATATAGATCCAGTAATCCAATATAAAAGACACCAGACACCTCTGAAAGACACGAAAACTGTCATGTAGACAAGTAGGCTTCAATCTCAACCTCTTCGCCAATCTGGAAGAATGACAATAACCACCAGCAAAAGCATGAAGGATTCTCATTCTGCTATGCTAGCTATATGAAGAAACCGAAATAAAAAAAGAGCATATACATGGAAGCGTACAAGGGTACCTTATTAGCATGGCTTGTCCTCGCACCATGGAGTATATTCGCGAATTGTAGAGTAAAAAAATAAAACAGTATCATTCATTCAAAATGTGACAACAAAAAGCAATATTTGAAGGTTGTATATGAACCTTCTATGTATTTGCTATTACAATATAGGTACGTAGACCTGCAGCTAAAAACGACAAAAGCGAATAAGAAATCGATGAGAGTTTGAGCATCAGTAGAAGGAGTTTGTGGTGACAGAGTTCGAATGTGTTACAAAGCCAATATCGAGAAATGTTTCCATAATAGTGATGTGAATAATCAATAGGCAATTTTGAGTGTGTGATTAAAAAATATTTAATTGATAATGCATTCATTATTATATTGTTAAAGCAAATCTTATATTTAATATTTACTGGGTAGATGTGCTCATAACCGATGAAAGTATGACTCTGGACTCTGTTGCTGTGTATTTAGTATATATATTTTAAATTCCATATTATCTACTGAAAATAGCAAGGATATAACTTCTTATAGCCTCAAATGTATTGACTCAGTGTGTAAAGGAATATTTATGAAACTATACTGACAAATGGGAATAATAAAAAACAGTTCAAAAAGAGTGTTTTATTTGATCTTCAAAGAAAAGCAAAGATTGACACGTCGAACTAAACAATATAATAATTGTATATAGTGTAATTCAAAACTATGGTGTAATTCACACAACTTATTAAAAAAAACTGCAATATGTGGCTTAACAGGTACATAAATATACATAATGTAGGTGCATAGTTATTAATGTATTTATAAAATAGTGTATATGTTCAGAAACTTCGTCCTGCTTTTCAGGAGTCAAGAAGACTATATCCTCCTCTGTGTGTTTCTTAGGTGTTGTTGGCAGCTGAAATAATGGTTGCATCACTCCTTTTCTACTATCTTGTATTAATTCCTATAAAAGAAAAAAAATTGGAATGTACTAAATATATTCAAAATACCTCAGATTTTCTGATGAGACATGCTAAATCTACAGGAAGAGACAATACCCTTGTCAGGCACATATTTAGAGGGGGGTCCAGGGGGTCCAAAACGTTATAAAATGCAGTCTAAAAAATGGAATCCACAAATTTGCAACCCCCCTCCCCCCGCAAATTTAAGGTGGCAACTCTAGTCTGGACCCCCCCAAAGGCCAACCAAGTGACACCCATAATCTGGACCCCCCAAAACCAAATCCTAGATACGTGCCTGACCCTTGCACCCATTATCCTAACCTGATCAGCACCTGAATATTGTATAGGTATGGAGTACAGTATTAAAGATAAGACAACAGTTCATAAAACAATATGCAATATCATTGTAGTGAACCTTAATGAAGTGATATAATAAGATCATCATTTAATAGATAAACATTTATGACATTAAAACAATAACAAAATGCAGTTTTTTAGTAATATTATAACAAAAAAGGAGTAAGCAGCACCACATAGTTCTTAAATGCCAATTGGGTTCAAAAAGTCAAATAGAAATACAAAACATCATTGCATCAGAGGTGACTAGCAAAAGTAGATGTATAATTTCTATATATTATAATAGAGCAATTCCAACCATTATTGTATATAAGTGAACAATTTTAGAATATATCTCTCCTAATTAGCGTTACTTTTAAGAATCTCAAACACTTGAGATTAGATAATGGAAGCTAAGATACAGAAGCCCATGTAACGTACACATTATTTTCTTGAAATAGTGAAATTAAATACCTCTTTTTCTTCATGTCGGCTTGTAGATGCTCCACTATTTCGTGAATAGTCTCTTGATCAGTTTGACAGCTGTCTGTGCCAGTTTCACAATACTCCAGTGGCAAAGCAGTCTTTGGCAATTGTGTAGAAGTCAAAAGATCTGCAGAAAAATGCACACCACATAAAAATTTCTGTGACAGCTGCTTCTGATCCAGCATTGCTAAAGATGCATTACCACACAACAGAATCCATTTTCTGCATCTATCCTCATCATTCACTGGGAAGAAAAATTTCCTCATTCCTGGAGTATTCTGCCTCGAATTTGAACAGTTCATGTAAGAACATTTATTCCCTGACATCTTGTCAACTAAAAAGATGACTTTTTTGAATAAAAGTTTTTTATCTTTATTTATATCTTATTACACCTACCTATGATACAAAGGTAAAATCAACGCCAGGTAATTATGATTGCAAAATTGTCGTTGTTGCACACAACAAACCAAATATAACGTACTAAATTGTCTATAAACACTATTGAATCACGACACGAACTAGAAACTTGTAAAAGTTGTAAACTACGTTGTAAACTACTTCCAAATCCAAATAATGGAAATCACGAAATCCGATACAAAATGTAAAATGGCTTCCTCTTTCAATCCAAACTCCAAAGCAAAAAAACCATAAAAACCCTGTCCCTGACCTTGAAAATATTAAACACAAATCTATGCACAAAACCACCACAAAGCAATAATCAAATAGACCCTGGCAAGAACACGACGGTCATGAACCTTCAAACGTGGATCGTGCTGCCATCTATGAGAACTTTGGTTTACTATAGGTTGACCGTCTGTTTACTTCTTTAGTCAATGACTACGTCATACTTTCCACATAGTGGCGGAAAATTTTCCTATACCGGCTGATGGTATACTAGGGAGAGATTTTATAACTAAGTATCTGTGCCGATTGGATTACGCTAGCTGGACAATGACATTATTAACTTCTAAAGATGAAATATCTCTACCGATACACAATGGTCCAAAGGAAGATGTATTAGTGATTCCACCTCGGTGCGAAGTATTACGTAAAGTTAAACAGTTAGAAAACCTGCCAGAGGATTCCGTCATTTTGAAAAAGGAAGTTATGCCAGGAGTCTTTATAGCTGGGTCGATCATCTCGAGATTGAATCCAGTTGTGAGGATTTTGAATACAAACATGGAGAGTGTCTATATTAAAAACTTAAACATTGAAACAGATAAATTAAGTGATTATTCCATTTATAACGTTCAAGCAGAAACTAAGAACAGAGAAGCTACTCTTTTGGAGGAGCTTCAGTATCAGTATATCCCTAAATTTGTAAAAAATGACATGTTAAACCTGTGTAAGGAATTTTCAGATATTTTTGCACTAAAAACAGACAAATTGACAACTAACAATTTTTATGAACAAAAACTGAAGCTTATAGATGAAAAACTGGTCTACACAAAAAACTATCGCATACCATACTCTCAAACAGCTGAGATAAATCGACAAGTTGACAAAATGCTAGAAGAGGGTGTAATTGAAAATTCAGTTTCGGGGGGTTTCAACAGCCCTATACTATTGGTGCCTAAAAGAGCAACTACGTGTGAGAAGAAGTGGAGATTGGTTGTGGATTTCAGAAAAATCAATAAAAAGCTAATATCTGATAAATGCCCTCTACCAAGAATAGACGATATCTTGGATCAACTGGGAAGAGTCAAATGGTTCTCAACGTTGGATTTAAAGTCTGGTTTCCACCAGATACCGTTACACGACGACTCTAGAAATATTACCACTTTCAGCACAAATTCAGGTTCATATAGATTCACCAGGTTGCCTTTTGGTCTTAAAGTGGGCCCTAACAGTTTTCAAAGGATGATGCTATAGCATTTTGTGTTTTCTCTATATGGACGATTTAATTGTCATAGGGTGTTCAAAATCTCATCATTTGCTCAATCTTAGAGCTACTATTGAAACTTGTAGAAAATACAACCTTAAGTTGAACGTGGAAAATGCAAATTTTTCCAACAAGACGTTACTTACCTAGGTCACAAAATTACGTCATCATCATCATAGTCACAATGTCTTAACAGACATGTTGTGAACTCGTAAAATGCATTTACACATTTTACGAGTTTCTCTTGGGATATCTTTAAGATCCTTAATGCAGTAGTTTCCCATTTGCTTTCTGCATCCTCATGCCGTTGACCAGATGGTATCTACTGGTTCATCCGCCTTTAGGGGCAATTTCTCACCCCAAGGACAAGAAGGTGTCCTGACTCTTCTCAACTCGTCCACCCGAAGCTGTTGGTTGAGAAGTGGTTACTGCTTTTACCGACAGTAGTTCGGTGTTTCTTTTAGTCGCCTTTTACGACACGCAGGATATACGATGGGAGATATTCTAACCCGCCCCCACACGGACCCACAAGTGAGGAAATATTACCAGATGATGCGAAGTATGATGTAATAAACAGGTATCCCATTCCAACAAACGCTGACTCGGTAAAACGCTTCGTGGCTTTCTGTAATTATTACAGGAGATTTATTCCAAATTTTGCAGAAATAACTCAACCTCTTAATAAATTAACTAGGAAAAAGATTTTTTATGGTCACCAGAGTGTCAAGCAGCTTTCGAAAAACTTGTGTCTTATAAAATCTCCCATTTTTGCAATATCCGGACTTCCAAAAGCAATTTATTCTCACTACAGATGCCTCAAAAATTGGATGTTCGGCTGTGTTATCCCAAAATCACAACGGAAAAGATTTGCCCATAGCATATGCATCAAAAACGTTCACAAAAGGGGAATCAAATAAATCGACTATTGAACAGGAGCTGACTGCGATACATTGGGCTATTAACTTCTACCGCCCATATTTGTATGGAAATAAATTCTTAGTAAGATCAGACCATAAACCACTTGTGTATATATTTTCAATGAAAAATCCGTCGTCAGAATTGACAAGAATGCGTTTAGACCTAGAAGAATATGACTTTGCAGTCGAGTATCTAAAAGGAACAGAAAACGTAGGAGCAGAGGCTCTATCTAGAATATCAATTGATGGTTTAAAGAAAATTTCTTCACATTCTGATCAAGTACTGGCAATCACGCGATCTATGACCAAAAATAAAAATAATAATAAAAATATAAAAGAAGAGTGCGATGAGAAATCACCAAGTCCACAAGGTTCAAAAGGCAGACCTAAAATCTATGAGGTACTGGATTACTCGAACCTGCTTGGAGTTCCAACAATAACATTCAAGATTCAGCCAAAACATCTATGGATGTCTTTGGAATCAAAAAATACCTTTCACATGATTACTAAAGGGGAATTTTCTCTAGGGAAAATTCTCTCTCGGCTGGAAAATTTAGCTAGTAATCACAAAGTGGTTAAGCTAGATGAAAATGAAATTTAATGATGATATATTTAAATTGTGCTCAATTAATCAGCTAAAAGAAGCCGGCCAGTGCGCATTACAGAAGACTGAAATTATTTTATATGAACTTCCCAAACTGGTTAAGTGTAGACAGGATAAATCTAGCTTGATTAAAACATATCATGACGATCCAATTAGTGGAGGACACTGTGGTCAAAAGAAACTGTTGAAAAAGTTAAGAATGAGATACAGATGAAAAGGAATGTCTCTCGCGAAGTGGCAATGTATATAAAAAACTGTCCGCAATGTCAACTAAATAAAAGAAAGGTACAGCACTCAGAACCAATGGTTATTACGCCAACCCCTCAAAAACCATTTGACATCGAATGTATAGATACGATTGGGCCATTCGTAAAAACATTAGATAGGAACGTTTATGCCATAACGATCCAGTGTGAATTAACTAAACATGTCACAGTCATTCCAGTACCAAATAAGGAGGCTAAAACGGTGGCAAGGGCTATAATGGATCACTTTATTCTGGTTTATGGACCTATGAAGGAAATTAGAACCGACATGGGCACAGAATACAAAATCTCTACCGCATATCATAGTCAAACAATCGGAGGATGTGAGAGAAATCATAGAGTTTTGAATGAATATGTGAGGATGTACATCAACAGTAATTTTGATGATTGGGACCGATGGGTTATATTTTCTGCTACAATACCACGCCTAGTATATATCATAATTTTACTCCGTTTGAGCTAGTTTTTGGACGGTGAGCAGATATCCCAGCTATGCTTCTTAATGGCATGGTAGACCGTGTATATAACGTGGATTCCTATTATCAAGAAGCAAGATATAGGTTAAAGTTAGCTCATAAACGAGCAAATGAGTTTATTGCTAAAGAAAAAGAACGTCGAAAAATTGGTTATGATAGGTCAGCTAATGAATTCCAGTTAAAACGGGGAGAATTAGTAATTTTGGATAATGAAAGTCGGAACAAGTAAAATAATAGAGATGAAAAAATCATCACAGTCCATTAAAAAACAGAGTTCAACGTTTCACCGAACGAAAGTAAACATAGAAACTGCACATTTTGCTTTTCTTATGAAGCGACCCATTTTGCTGCAATATACATAGGCCGAAGTGTGAATAACCGGCGCCGGTAAACAATGCACGGTTTAGCGTTTTTGCATTTATTTAAACAAGTATATGTACGTATTATATATTGCTAGGTATGCAGGAATGTAATCTAATATTTTTTTATTCTTATTCTCATATATTTTCTTGTCAATGTTTGGTTTCTTAGTTAAGTTATATAATTTCTATTGCATGGTATCCAATCTTTTGTATTTTTTTTCTCTTTCTTTCTCTTTTTTGGTTAAAACGTAGAGTGCACCATTGTCAGTTTAATTTAAAAGTATCAAACTAATGAAATGCACTCCATTTGTGGCCAGAATGAAGTCCATTCTTTCGGAAAGGGAGGTGTGGTACACCCTACGTCTATGCCTATGTTGTGGTATTAGTTTGTAGGAGTGCTAATGTTGCACATTACATATTATTGAAATGTCAGCGATACACGTGCTGTTTACACGGGCTAGGTACTGCATGGTGTCAGGAAAGGGTAATCGGTACCTGGCAGGTGAAACAGTGCGGACATTGAACTAAAACAGATCTAATATACAGTTTTTGGTCTGAAGCCTGTGTTTCAATGGTCCAGTCAATACCTGCAAATAGAGAAGCAACACACTTCTGTGAAGTGGTTTTTTGTGTTTGTTCAATTGGTTTTTTTAACAAATGATTCAAATCAACTCAGGCGCCCGGTGCGGGCCTGAATCTTAGTAAACGCTGTCGCGTGAGCGGCTGAACTCTGTGGCTTGATAGGCTTACTCCACATTCCACCTGCACCCTGAACCTGCAGTTTGACCGGGTCAGTTGCTAGTTGATTGTGTTAGTGCACAAACACAGTGAGGCTTTTTAGTGTGCGTGCAAGGGCGTGCGCTGGCGAGCAGGTACCGCATGCAGGCTAACCTGCTCAACTGAGTTTTCGACCGCTCCAGCGTCGGAAGTCCGCTTGAACGCCTTTATAGTAACAGAAATTTAGTTTGCTACCTCGAAGATGAGTAGCGATAACGAGTTACTTTATAGCTGCGGTGTTTGCGAAAACCCCTATTTGGGATAAAAGACACAAGCTGCACTATAACCGCACTGCGATAGAAAAATATTGGAAGGAAATAAGTGCCAAGACACGTCAAAATATATGTCCAGAGAGACAACTTTTTAACCAAAAACTATTTCACCTCCTATTATACCCTCTAGCCCCTCAGGAGAATCATTTCCAGTGTTTTTGCAACTGTCCCTCATTGTTTTGCCAATAATGGGCAATATTTTGAACCCTTATTGCATGTTTCCTATATCGCGTCTAGATGCGACTGGCCAATCTTTGTACTCTTTTTATTGTCTGTTTTCACTGTACCATGCACTGGTGTGCTTAACTATGTGCGGAACCGGCACCCACGACCGGCACCGGCCTACTTCTAAATGCCGAGGGGAGTCGGTGCACTCCAACGCACTCCAACGCTCATAACTGCCGCTACTGTGCATGCCTACTTACTGTTGTTCGGCAATATATTTCAGTGAAGTGAAACATGTATTTGAACCAATTTTGTAAGTACTTGATCTGTGCGCTCAGATCACATTTCGAGCTTGACATTAACATCATTCTTCTACGTTTTTGCTTGTTGCGGTTTTGTTGTTTACTGAAAATGCCGAATAATTTGTAAGTGCTAATGCGTTTATATGTTCGGAATATATGTACATTACTACATTGTTACAGTGAATAAATAATTGACATCAAATTATAATAGTGACCTATCCCCTACGATACGCCGCCCCGTATAGTAAATAAAAACATATAAACACAAATCTGGAGCACAAAAAAAAAGAGAAGGCAGAAGAAGAAGCGGAGGTTGGTCGATATAAACCAATCACAAACTTTTTCAAAATGCAAAAAGTAGATGGAGGGGACACTTTGACTGAAGGTACACCCAGCCAAAGTTTACGGAATACACTGTCATTCCAATTGCTACTGTAGAAACTATTTTGTTAAAGTTATCAATAAAAATATTTTCGAGCTCTAAAATATAATTTACAATGTCCCTGGGTGGTATGGTAAGACCACCGAATGAATATTTTGTCTTACTATACGCTTTTAGCGTGATACAATCCTTTTAGTACCTGTAGCTCTTGAACTTGAGACCCCAAGTGTGCTAGTTTGTTGGAATTGTTTTATCGGGAGGAACACAGGCACAAATATACAGGGTGTCCCATTGATAATTTTGAATCGAATGTCACGTGACCAAAAACAAATACCTCATTGGGTAGTACAATGACAAAACAATACACAATATCTGCTCTAATTTACATGCCCAAAATTATAATTCTCTACTACTGCCAAGTTCCGACATATTTCTTGTCTTAATCGTCGTGGGATACCCTTTATTTATATCCCTTACATTTCAAGATTTACCACAAAATAAGAATGGATCTGATTGTCATTCTCCATCCGTTAATAAATTTAAATTGGTAATATCTTTTCCCGCGAAACTGATTACTCTCAAACTTCTAAAAATATTATCCGTTTCCTGCAAACAAATCCGAGATAACAAAATCCGATATTTTTGAGACACTGTATAGACTTCGCGTTAAACACGTTCAACCTCTACTTTGCGCCGCCCCGTATCTCCCAGTTGACGTCGGTACACTGCTACCGGTGTACCGGGGAGACGGGGCAAGGGGCAGGCCGTTTTGATATTTTTGCGGAGTGATCCAACTTATATGTATTCCGTAAACTTTGACCCAGCTTTGTTGACGATCATGGCGGCAACCTATTACTGGCCCCGATCGAATCGGATATAGTGGCGTTATTGAAGGAACCAGTGTAAGTGATTCTCCCTGTGAACTTGCACCAAGCTCAATTTTACTTCCCACACCGATAGGTGAGGGGAGTATTGTGATCGCGAAAATTTTCGATTTTGAGATAACACGCTTTTTGGGGTTTTATGATGTCTACATAACGAAAATTCATGTCACTAATTTCCGTCGGTCTGTCTGTCTGTCCGTCTGTCGGTCGGTCTGTCTGACTGTCTGTTGGCGTTTTTCTAACGTCGTAATCTCAGAAACAGCTGGATTGTGATGAAATTTGGGTTCCTATAATTTTGGAAATCGTTGTACAGAGGGCGGAGTAAATAGAAAAAATTTTCAAATATTCCTCAACCTCCGTTTTTAGGCGTTTTAGGGGTTCCTGGTCATTTTCTACTTTTTTTTGGGTGGGGGGAATTTGGGATGGTTGAGGGGTGGGGGGCTGTAAAACTGAAAATTTTGTTGTATTCATAATGCCATTGCTGTCCATTGACCTGTGAATGAAAAACCTAGCGGCAAATATACTTTTTTAGGTCCATACGAACATTGGCTTGCTTATTATAGAAACTAAGAGACTTAGAATTTGTGATGTATACATATGTTACGCCGAATTGGCGTATCTAATTGCCGATTTCGGCAATTTTTTGCCGAATACGTGAATTAGGCAGCAGCGTTGCTCATTTCATGTAATAAGCAAAATAATAACCCAATACATGAAATAGGCAACCAGTATATAAAACCATTGATTAACGTATTGTATATAACAAACCGTGTTCTTTTAATTTCATACATAAACCTGACTGAAACCGGTAAATCTAGTCAGCTGTGGAGTGAGGAATATGAAAAAAAAGGTTATACATACACAGGGTGGACCAATACTGCGTGGACGGAAGATTGTGGGCTTACTAAAAAATATTTCAAAAATCTGTCACTTGATCCTGGTAGGGACCCTTTAGGACTATAAGGTAAATATATTTTTACTTAAGTTTTGACGTTTTTACAGGGTGATTCATATCAAACTCACATTTTTTGAATGAAACCCCCTCTAAATTATTGCATATTTGGATTCCTCGGTGAATTCTAGTGTGACTCTATGTATCATACATGATACATGGAACTTTAAATGAACCGTTTAGACGCTAATCACCATTTTTGGTATAAGCAGGTTTCATAAAAAATTGACTATCGCAGCAATTATAAAACTTAGAAGGCTGTGACTTTGCAGTACGCTTAAGGATGAAGTACGTCACCTTAGGTCAGACGGCTAAATTTGAATTATTTTTAGAAATCAGCAGATTAATTAAGGAAACTCCAATCAGGGATATAACTTGATTTTTTTTGAATTGGAATGTCTATTTTGGTTTAAAGAATCAAATATAAAATTTGATTGCCTTTCTAACGAGATAGCTTTCTCGATATCAATCTTTTTTGGTTTTCATTTTATTTCAAATTTTCAGTCAAATCGGTGTTCTTCAATTTTCCTAGCCTAGCAGGCCATGAAAAATAAACAAAAGCCCGTAAATATGGAAGAAACCAAGTAACTTGATAGAAAGATGCAAACTAACTGGAGTATAACGAGTATGAAAATTCCTTACAACATCTTAGCTCTAACCAGAAACAATAGCTCATTTTTCACAACCTACTATATAGCTATTAGACAATTTCCAAAGTCAGTAAAAAAATATTTAATCAAAGGAAAACTACTAGTGATTGTTGCTGGCAGTAGAATATCTATGTCTTCTGAATAAATTTTCACATTTAATGTCATAAAAGGGTAGCAATTTCCGTAAGTCAAAACTGTCAAAAGTAATGATACCTCTGACTGGAACCCTTCAAACTCTTCAGTAGGTACTTCTACTTATTAGCAGTGTCGCGGAAAATGAAACTTGAATTGCAGTCTGTTTGAATTGTAAAATATAATTTAGTTTCTGGAAAACTACAAGAAATAAACACAATTACAAACAACATAGCATAATTAAAAAATTCTAGCAATCATTTCAATAGATGTTCAGAATGCTCCAGTTAGAGATATCCTCACGTTTGACCATTGATTAACGTCCATGTAATACGTTAATCAATGGTTTGACTTAACTAAACGGAAATGACTATTTTTTACTCCATTAAATGTGAAATTTCATTCTAAAGATGCAAGACTGCAAGCAAAAATTGCTGGTAGTTTTCCTTTTGTTCCAAAGTTTTTAATCGCTTTGAAAAATTGTCAAGCTCTAGTAGACCTCAATAGCTGGTAGGCTGTGAAAAACAAACACTTCTGTCATACCCCAGCTTCTCATTGACATTAGATATCTTGCCGCTGATGTTGTATCCGGTTAGAGCTGATGTGTTGTAAGGAATTTTCATGATCTTGCCTCGCTACTCTAGTTCGTTTGCATCTTCCTACTAAGTTAGTTGGTTTCTTCCATGTTAATGGACCAAAAAAGATTCATATTGATAATCCTATATTGTTAGAAAGGTAATCAAACTGATTGATTCTATAAACCAAAATAGGCATTCCCATTTGAAAAAATCCAGTTATCTGTGATTGAAGTTTCCTTAATTAATCTACTGATTTTTCCAACTATAAAAAGAATTCAAGCTTATCCGTCTAATTTAAGGTGACGCGTTTCACGCTTAATCATACCGCAAAGTCATGGCCCTCTAGGTTTTATGAGCCCTGCTCGGAGCCCTGCAATGTTCAATTTTTTTCTGATATACCTACTTATACCAAAAATGGTGATTTGCGCCTAAACGAAAATGATACATAAAGTCGCACTAGAATTGACCAAGGAATCCAAATTTTCAATAATATGTAGGGGGTTCCATTTTAAAAAATGTAAGTTTGATATGAATCATCCTGTATAAACGTCAAAATTTGTGAAATTATTTTTATGTAATATCCCTCAAGGTTGTCTACCATGATCAAGCGACAGGTTTCTAAAATATATTTGAGTAAGCACACAATCTTCCGTCCATGCACTATTGGCCCACCCTGTATTGCAAGCTATAAAGAATGGTGAAAATATTGATAAAAACATACAGTTTTTTATATATAAAAGTGTAATGCCTATATGTATAGAAAAAATACATAGGTATTTTTGATTTTTTTTAATAAAATTCTGAAATGGCTTTTATATTTTATTAAATAATTTTCTTACGACTCGTTCTTCTGGAAGGAACATAAAGTTCTGTACAGAACATATTTGTAACTCGATATACTGGTTTTAACCGGTAGTTTAGGCTAATAGCTAAGCTTCTGCTTATTCCTTGAAATAGGCAAAATAAAATTACAGAATTGCCCAGAATTCGGCAAAAAATTGCTGAATACATGAAATCGGCAATTACGCAGATTCGGCGTAACATATACATACATAGGAGTATTGCTTTAGATCGTTCTGTATTTATAATTTGGAAATTACTGAATTGATGTTAATGAAATTTCGGCACAGTGTATTACTACTCTGGCGAGGATGGAAACCGCATCTGATTTTTAGAAATCGTCTCATTGGCGGCGCAGCAATATTAAAAAGACTAAAAATATGAAAACAGCTCAAACTTCGTTTTTAGGCGTTTTAGGGGTTCCTGATCATTTTTGGGGTGGGAGTGAACTTGGAGTGATTAAGGGATGGGGGGTTGTAAAACTGATTTTTTTGAATTCATGATAGGCTGCCCATTGACCTGTGAAAGAAAGACCTGGTGGCATAATACACTTTTTTAAGTCCATCCTGACATTGCCTTGCCAATTACAGAAACCAAGGGACTTAAAACTTGCTGATGATGCATACAAAATATACCTACGTATACTTTGGAATTTGGATCGTTCTGTATTGTCGACTGTATTGTGTACATGGAAACCTTTGAATTGACTTTAATGTCATTTTGACACAGATTTATTACCGCGACGTGTATGGAAAGCGCGTATGGTTTTTAGAAATTGTTTCAGTGGCGGCGCGGCAATAATAAAAAACTAAAAATATAAAAAACACCTCAAACTTCGTTTTAGACGTTTTAGGGGTTCCTGATCATTTAAATTTTTTTTTGGATGGGGGTGAAATTGAGGTGGTTCGTGAGCGGGCGTTTGTCTAGACTATAGTTTCATGCTGTGGGAATAAAATAATAAAACTGGTATCATCGGAATGTCCGGGAAGTATCGAGTCAATCAACTTGACTACATTTTTTTTACAACCCGACATCTGCACCCAACCACCCCAAAGTCAGCCCCATGCAAGAAAAAGTATAAAATGATCAGGCACCCCTGAAAGGCTTTAAAACAAAGTTTGAGCAATATAGCTATTTTTTTTGTTTTTTGCTAATTAGGTACTACGCCGCCCATGCGCCATTTTCAAAATTATCTCATCATTACCATTACCTCCAAATAAAACGTCAATGGCAAACATATTTTTGAGGTTTTTTTTTTTTTAAAATATGTTTTTCGATAAATTGTGGTCTATTTTTACCCAGTTTCTTGAGTGCATATTACCTATATTAGGTTTGTTCATTTTGTTACTAATGTAGCAGATCTACTAAAAGCCGCGACTTGAATGTCTTTTTCATATGGTAAAGATAAAAAAAAACACTGTCAAGGCACAATATACGATTTGAATACCTACCACATTAAACTGTTTACAGTGAGACTGAAAGTCAATAATAAATAATGTTTTATTTCTCATATTTAGTCATTCTTACCTCCTGAATCACTGACGGGAGGAACAGAGCAAACTAATTTGCACTCCTCACATTTTGTGTGCCGAACTTCAAACGATGAAAAGATTTTTTTTGTCGGTTCTTGGGTCATACTGACACTCAACGCTTCAACAGTTCGTTAGGGTTGATACTGCAAAACTAATAATTTTTTCCAACCTGCAACCTATTATTTGTTAAGCTGAATACGCGAACGATAACTCGTTAACTGAGCATAAAACGAAAAATAAACTGCGCTAATGTTCTTTGGAACTTGAAACTGAATATTAGTGTGTGAATATAAACTGCAACAACGAAACAATCCTGTCCTATCCCGCTCCCGAACGTTAATGTTAATACGTCTTGCTCTGAATTTTTAGGTACATTACAAATTACAACGCAAATGTCAGGTAAAGAGGATAAGCAACCGTCGGTTCTTGGGGATTTTTCTAGGTCTCTCTCCATGTCGACGATGCCAGACTTCCTATGGGTTTTGCCGAGTTTATGTTTCCCCAAAATCATACTAAATAGACGAATAGACCTCAGGGTAATAATACCATTAATACCCCTCTTATTATTACTGAGTAGTGAGTACTAGGGTACTAGACCTGCAGTAGTAGGGTATCCAAAAGGTTATGTGGTCATGTGCTAATTCATTAATGGTGATGTGAATTTTGGAGTTAATCACTTGTAGTTTTAAACCGTTGAATTGCAAAGGGTGAAATAATTGATTAAAGTATTTATGTGTTAATCAATGGTGAAATGTAATTTAAAAAGGTAGGGTAAACGTACCGGTTGTCCGGCCGCCACCAGTTGTCGGCCACTTCCACCAAAATTCAAATATAATAGATATATGAACAATTAAACCTAATATATTTCTGTTCCTTGCATATCTGAGATTTTCGGTGTGTAATGCGCAGACGTGTGAAAGGAAGCATAAGTATTCAGAAAATATTCAAAATGACAGTTACTTTGAGGTAACATGAGGTAAGATGAGGACAACTGAATATGTGCATTTTATTCAGTGAAAAGGTCCCTAGGAAATAGTAATTATTTTATTGAATTTTTGCTTAAATGCATGTTTAGGTATGTTAGCTTGACGGATGGTGATTAAAGATTAAGTTTAAATCGATAAAATTTAGAAAATAATTGTTTTATAATAAAATTCGGGATGGCCGATTAACTGGTTCGTCAAAATGAACATAAACCTTCTCTCGGCCCGGGAGGCCGAGAAGTGGTTAATATCAACGACAATATTCTATCCTTTTTCAATATATCACACACTTCCCATCTAAGCTGTATTATTTCATTTGATTATTTACTATACTATTCAACGAATTCGAATAGGCTAGAAGAAGCAAAGCCCATGCGCTAACAGGCATGTGAGTGTATCCATGACCCTGGTGTTATTATTTACCACTTGTTTACAAAGACGATGTTATTGTTTACAGAAATTGACAGAAATCCGCTGGATTTAAAGAGCTTTTATTATACAGACATAGACGTACGTTAAATTATTTTTGAGGGAGTGATAGTCAGCGTGTGACGAAAGAGCAGCTCGGCGGGCAGTAGCCCGGGCTGCACATTTTTCTTCTTTGTTCTATGTAATAATAATAATAGTAACAAGATACGTTGAAGGGATAAGCATGTAACGGTGTGGCTATAAGATAATGACGATTACGTTGAGGATATAGAAAAGAGAAACTATTACAGAGTGATAGGAAAAAATGAAAGATGCCAGATCTTGAATACTCGTGGCATAGGATTTACGACCAATCGCAGCCAGTCCAAATTTATTGGACTATTTATGTACCATAAGGGTCCACCAATTGTTTGAATATTTGAAAGGGAACTACAAAACTACTAAGTACTTACATTGGGGCGCATTAAATGAAGACTTACACTGAACTTTTTCAAGATATTTCAATATACATATTTCTATTACCAGATAATGTTCAAAATGAACTTAAATACAACAGACCTACAAAAAAAAAACTTGAAGAACTCATCTATTTAGTGATTATGATTTGGTATTTGAAAGAATTTGGCCCTGTAAATATATAAAAGGGAGGTTTTATCACCTTTGTCAGGCTTCTCACCTTCGGAGTGTATGATTCTCACATTGGAGCAACAGGCAGTGCAGTAATAAATTTGCTGTATTACCTATTATTGCCTTAGAAACAGAGACACATTAACTTTAATATATGGGAACGGGTACTTATGAGCATTATGTATCGCAATCTTCCCAGTTTCGAGACTATCATTACAGATCGAATCATTTTGAAAAAGGGAACCTGCAACAGGTAACCGTCTGGTACACAAATGAACAATAAAGTTTGAAGACAAGAAACGTATAAAATAAATTTATTTAAATTCTATTTTTATAAATTTATCATATTTAGCATAAATTGTTTACGGCGCAAAATAAATTTTTTTTCAATAATTCATTTTACGTAAAACTGGAAAAACAATTTAAAGTGACATTAACTTCGAAACGTTTCTTATTTAATCAAATATCAAATCTCAGTTTTATGAATCGCGGTTAGCTAAAAAAACTGCATGTTCATGAGAATTAGATGGAATAGAAACGTAAACGAAATGAAATACATGAATATAATATTCTCTCGCTCCATGAGCTACACCCCTTTTGAGACGTCACTGGTTTGCAGGCATCACCCAAAACAAACAATGGAACTCAGCGAGTCCGCTACCTGTCGTCTGGTAAATAAAGGGTGAAAAAGGAAAGGGTCATGGGTCCAGATCTGGGTACCTGTGAATGGGGATTTCCGTTGATGCGACATTGTCACGTTTTTTCAGAAATATTAGCTTGACCTAATTTAGCGGAAACCGAAATGGGGGTGAGATTGGTTTGTGTGTGGACGCCACGCCCGGGCCGGTGAAAAACTACTATGGTATTTTCAAGTTTCAGTAACTAACCTAACTTAACCTCACGGGTCCAATTGTTGAGGTTAAAATGGTTTAACTGGGGTTTAGTCAATTGTTAATCGGCTCGTCGCAGTCCATGCTCTAACAGGCATGTATATATTGGCAAGGCCCATTTGTTATTATTTACTGTGTTCACAAACACGATGTTATTTTTTTACAGAAATCCGCGGGAAATAAATTTTGTGGAATTGTTAAAAATGATCTTTTAATACTTTATGCACCGTTAAAATCCAAATTTTACTCTAAACTATAACAATGAACCCGAAACGATCAACCTACAAAAGCAAAAAACTAAATACAAACAGACTAGGTAGGTACGTCTTGATACACATTACACAATCAAGACTTACTTTTTTCGATTTTGTAACTCGCTTATTTTTCAGTTTTCGGGTAAGAGTTATTTGAAAAAGTTGTTTAACGACTTCTATGTACAGTTGACAAAGAAGTATCACCCTGTATAATAACAATACATTGATCAGCATCTTCCTTTGGAGCAAAAGTCTATTTTGTGATTTTCCTCACACGCTTTTTTCAACTTTACTATTACTGCAATGACTGCAAAATATATATTGTCAGTTGTCACAGCTAACGAAAATACAAAAGGTTTACACGGAGACGATCTGGCAACGTGGCCAAGTTATCCTTTGCTATTTTTTGCCTACGATCCTCTACCAGCCTAATTGCCTGCTACGAGCATCAAGCTGCTTGATAAACACAAGGATAAACACAATATTTATAATATGCTTGAGATAGTGGGTCCAAACAAAACCCTTGTTTACTGCTTCTACCTATTCGAATTCGTTGATACTATTGGAAGAGAACTGAGACCAGTTTTCGGCCGTCATATTATATGAAAGGTGATAGCATACACACAAAATAAGTTTTAAGAAATTGCTATGGTCGAGAACCAGCCTCCTCTCGGCCACTACTTTTTAAATACACAATAAATGAAATGATTATCTTTTGGATGTCACATACAAGAAAACCAATCGAGAGAAACCTCTCTCTTTGAGAGGAGATGCTTCGTTCAAAAGCATTATAAAAGTAGTTCCATTAAATAAACAATCAGCATTATGAACAATACAATGTTTCACTTTTGATACCATGCATTATCAAGTTATAGATTTGGACATTACTTAGGATTATTTGTTATAACAAAAATAATACCTGTGTGAATAGGCGAATTATTCGCAGATATGGGGTACCAGTAGTAGAGTAGTAGCTCTTGATAGAGGCTACATATGGCAGATTTGCCGATTTGCTTAAAAATAATACAATCACTTAAACTACTTCCTCCGTGAAGATGACTTATACAGTAGAGCAGAAGAATATTCTGATAAAATATAGGCTGTGACTATTGTAAAAGATGGTACTATCGTACCATCTATGTTGCACTGAATTTGCTGGGTTTTCTTAAGAACATGTTGCAAACATGGATTACAGGTGTGAAATGTCTAAAAGGGGTGATACACGTACGAACTTTAAGTACCTAGGTACGCGGTTTTTAAGTTCGCGAACTTACTCGGCTCGACGCGGTGACACACGTGAAGCTGGAATCACTCGTTTTGATAATTTTCCTAAATAAACAAAACTTTTAACTAACGCCAAACACAACAAGCGTTGCGCATCGATGGCCTGCCAAAACAAAGTGGTGGCTCGCGGCTCGCAGTAACGAGCTGAGACCAGCTACGAGCAACATTTCAAACCAGTTGGCTCGCTGGCGGTTTGCGCGACGGTTTTAAAGTACCCGTACTTACGGTGACACACAGGCGAAAAAGGTCGTCGAGCCATAAGTACGCGTACTTGCTCGTACGTGTATCAGCCCTTTAAGGCCTAAATATCTATGATGGGATAGCGAGTATCTGCTATTGTTTATTTTTTCTTAGTCTTACATATTTATTTTTACCTGAGAGTCGATTTTGTTGAAAATGATCGATTTAATTAGTTTTTCCGATATATCTACCTATTCGTGTATGGTCAATCTCGTATCATCAAAAAATGAACATCTGAATATCATAGGGCCGAAAAACAACCATTTGTTAGCCCCGGGGCCGAGAACTAGCAAATACATGGCCGATAATTTGCACCGGACGGCCGACATCAGGTATATATTGCATGTTTTCAACAAATGTTCTTTACAAATTTTATACATGAAAATTCCACATTTTTAATATATTATTATCCCAAAATATACTATAGGACAATATTTTATATGTTCCAAACTCTCCTAAACTGAATCATTTCATGTATGTAGCTACTTTAATCTCGATATCTGGTTAAACGGCCGACAACAGGTACGCTCAACCTACACAGTTTCAAATTCCAATGCATCAATTGTCAAGAGCGTAGCTAGGATTTCATTTAGGGGGGCTGACAGGGGTCAGGGGTATTAATAACATGAAGGGCAAAGCGAAGGGGGAGGGGTTTGAGGGGTCAACCCCCATAAAGAATTTTTATAAGTGGGTAAGTTGATGTCAGTAATAGATGATATTGTCAGGGGCCAGAAAGAGACGTTATTTGTATTTGAAAGGCTTTTTTTATTTGCTCTTCAAAGTGTTGACAGTTCAGTCCAAAGGCTGCACGGTCCAAAAACATTTATTATGGAAAACAGCTATTTTCTACATTGGCAGAAAATGTTGAGGTTCTTTGCAAAACCATTTGAATAATTCACCTCCAATTTTATCTCAACTTTTGTGTACCAACTTATTGAGTATACGGAAAAGTGCAAAAGAATATGTCTGCTTTCCTTAAGGTCTAGTCTGTTTCGCCACAGGTTATACCATATAGTTCGGCTTCATTATCGAAAGCGTCCAAAAGGTGGTATTGGTAAAAAACTTGTGATTTCGATTTAATATCAATGCCATATTCAACATTAAACTATGACGTAGCGATATCAAACCAAAAGCAAACAAATATTTATCAGCAAAACGCTGCTCCAATGTGCCTAATCTTATATACCTAAGTTATATTAAGGGAATCTAAACAAAGAAGAAAGACCGATTGCTTCCAAAAACCTTTTGGAGACTCAGACCGGTATAGTTGGAGCGATGTTGCAGAACTTGTAAGTTCTAATGGCAGTTGCAGTTCTGGCTGAACCGAACTAAGATGATCCTTTATGATAGACGTTATTCTTTTCATATTATTTATTCATGTGTCCATGTCGATAGTCTTTAAGGGTAACGCATTAACAGCATGTTCCAAAATGCCTGAATCTTTGGGTATCAAACCAACGTATATACAATAGTGAACTCACACAAGGTTAGTCAACTACATCCTGTCAACTGTTGACTATAGTTATAGAACTCCTAGCTACATTTTTCAATTTGATTTCACTCGTAGCATGTGGTTATCCATGCAGCTGCCCCCCTCCCCCTGTGTCCGTACCTGGCTACGGCCTTGTCAATTGTAGTTTCAAATATGCATTTGAATATTCGGAAGCTTCAAATGTAATTTCTAATACTTAATTGTAAATTACAAAGGGACAATTGAAATTTCTAAAATATAATTTGATTCTTCAAATGCGTCAAGTGTGAATTACAAGATTTATAGAATGTTATATCTATGTTCAATATGCAGCATTTTTTATACAGGGTGTTCCAAAAAAAGGTGACCCCGTCTCTAGGATAAGTAGAAACTAGAAAACTGAAAAATAATTGGGGTATGCTTAGTAAAAAAATTTCGTAACGCCATCCTTAATCAAAATACAGGGCGTTGAAAAAGACAATTAAATATGTTTTTTACGATTTTGCCGAAACTATTGGCAATATTGTAATGAAATTTCACAAGAATATATTTTGGAAGCTAGTACATCCTATGAATTTGTTTTTATACCTGAATCTCATAGAGGGCGCTAGTTACACGGTTTATACTACAGTGTAGTTTATACCAGGTAGTGTTGAACATAACTTTTTTGAGGTTAGATTTATCAAAAATAAAAATTTTAGGTGAACTTAAGCATCATTCATTTCTACACCAAAAAGGTACTCTTGATAAAACTCCATACAGTGCACCGTTTTTGGAATATTTTGATTTGAAAATTATGATGTAATACCGGATGCTGGTACGAAGTAATGTTAAAGTTACTAATTAGTATTATTATTAATTAGTATGCAATATTTAAATAAAGCATTTTTTGTCAGGTGAATGAGATATCATCGATCAAACGGATACATTTAAAAAAAATGGATTGAAAGCTTTTCTTTCTTGTAACGTTTCACAAGAATCCATTCTAATCGGTATATCTTCATTTTGTCTAAGATTGCCATGGAATATTGATATCTATTGATAGTTATGACAATATGACAACAATAATTAGACTTTTGAAACCGTTATTTGTAAAATTAGATATTGTAGATCAAAATGTACACAAATGTTCAATACGCCGACATGTTATTAACCTTAGGCGAGTGTTTAGGAAACTCTAGCGCAGCTGTTACTCTGCAGAAAAGTTTCCTAGAAGAAACTTACCAAGTAAAAATACATTTAGAGTTGTTGATCGACGTTGTCAAGAAACTGGGAATGTGAGACCAAAAGCATGGGTTCTGGTAGGCCAAGAAAAACAAGAACCATCAATAAAGAAAATATTATTTTACATTTAGTTGACCAAGATCCCACGGTTAGCATAAGCCATAAGCAATATGGCAAGACAAACAAATACGGCTTCTTCATGTACTTGAACTTGGAGGATACTTAAAGAACAGCAGCTACATGCGTATCATTACAGACAAGTCCATGAGCTCCTGCCAGACGACCTAGCAGCTAGATGGGATTTTTGTCAAACATTACATCAAGGTCAAGGAAGGACAGCCCTCAATCTAAATTTTTTAAAACGTATTCATTCTACGGACGAGTCCACCGTTACGCGACAAGGTATGTTTAATTCCCATAATGTACACTTGGTGTGATAAGAATCCACACGTTAAAAGGGGGTATTACATTACCAACATTCATTTAAAGTTAATGTTTGGGTAGCAACTTTAGGTAACAAATTAATAGGTTATCACATTCTACCTGGAATTTTGAATGAACTTATTCGAGATATTCTGAACGAGCGAAAATCTCTATTTTTTATGCACGATGGAGCTCCACCGCACTTTAATAGAGGGTATCGTAGATGGTTGAGTAACCACTTTCTAAATCGGTGGATTGGTAGAGGTGCAGAAGCTTCATTGGTCTCCTCGGTCATGTGATTTTAATCCTTTGGACTACACAGTTTGGTCGTATCTTAAGGAAAGAGTCTATGCTACAGAGGTAAATTCGCGTCGAGAACTGGAAGAAAGAATTCAACGTCACTTTAGTAACCGCATAGCTGATTCCCAACCGCTTAGAAGATTAATGGAATCTTTAGAAAAAAAGATAGACTTGTGTATTCGTGAAAACGGAGGACACATTTTGAACGCTTACTCTAATTGTATTTTATTTTATGTCCTTATTCTTTATTATAATATTTTTCTTGTGGTTTGTTGTTTAATGAATGGCTTTATCATTACTTTATACCCGCATCGGATATTGCTCCACAATTTTCAAATCAAAATATTCCGAAAACGGTACACAGTATCGTGTTTTACCAAGAGTGTCTTTTTGGTGTAGAATTGAATGATGTTCAAGTTCACCTAAAATTAATTTATAAATCTAACCTCAAAAAAGTTATGTTCAACACTACCTAGTATGAACCGTGTAACTAGCGCACTCTATGAGAATCAGGTATAAAAACAAATTCATATCAATTATTTTTCAGTTTTGTACCTATCCTAGGGACGGGGGTCACCTTTTCTTTGAACACCCTGTATGTTGCGTCAGATACCTCGAGCGCTGACCGCAACATTGCCAAAAATCAAAAAGATGTTACAGTAAAATTTGATTCAAAACGAATTTTCTTCAAACTTTGCGATGAGATCAGTAGGGGTATATTTCGAGGTAGTAAACTAAAGGTTTCAGCCTTCTTCTTATTATTATTAATAAAGTGAACAGAGGGCTGCTCTATACCTCCGTCAATCCACCAGTACGCAGACAGCTGTTTCACGCTTATTAGCGATCATCAGTGGGCCATAGGTCGATTGACGGAAATAGAGAGCATCAATTTTTCATGTTTAATAAACATGTGAAAGATGTGCAAGCAGACAGAAAGGCAGAATTCTTTCTGTCTGCTTGCAAAGTGAACAGAGTTGCGCAAAGTTATAAGCTGCAAATACTAAAGTAAAAAACAATACATATAAACTAAGAGAAGTAAAAATAAAATTAAAGGAAGAGATAAGTATCGAGCAACCGTAACCAGTTGTCATAATGTTTTTTGAAGTTCGGGCAGGCCGTACCAAGTGTCGAAGATGCGGTTAGGCAGGAAGTGTTGGCGAGCAGATGTCCGAAAAGACTGTTTGCTTAGCTTCAAGTTGTGACTGCGGATAGATGGTTTCTGTTGAGAGGGAACAGGTCGGAGAGGTCCACACCAAAAAGACCACGCAGGACTTGGACCGTTGTAATGAAGTCCCCTCGCGTAGGTACGTCTGTCGCTGAAGGTTGGAAGGCCAAAATTTGGTATATTTAATATACTTCTCGTTTCGTTCTTAGTCTGGGCGCTGGCACTGACCGTTGTCTGCCGTATGAGATTCTAGTGCCCTTCTCTGAATGCGTTCCAGCTGATCACAATCACGCACAGATATAGGATGCCAAACAGGACCTGCAAACTCCATTATTGGTTGGATGTATGCTGTGTATATCAGACTGACAGTAGAGGGTTCGCATCTATTGAAAGCCTTTTCCATTAAGTAGAGCAACTTCTTTGCTTTGGTAGAAATGTTTTGAATGTGATCGGACCAGGAGAGATCATTGCTTACTATAACTCCCAGATCGTTGTGATTATGAACACAATCGTTACGTCTGCTATTGAATACTCAACTTTCGGATTGTTTTTACCGAGGTAAGGGCAAACAGCAGTTTTCTGATCATTGTAGTTGGTTAGTGCTATCTGGAACACCAGAAATGTTTGTTCGTCAGCTTATAGAGCACAGATGGATGCGCAGACAAGTGGGAGATCATGTGAGTACAAAAGAAAGAGCATGGGACCCAGCACTGACCCTTGAAGAATATCGCTAGATACTGGAGCCATAGGAGAGAGACAGAGAGAGAGAGAGAGTGAGCTGCCCAATCTGACCGCAAACTGTCTGCTTCTGAGAAAGCATTCAATCTACTTGAGTAAGTTTCCAGATATGCCTAGACGTTCCAGTTTCCATAGTAGTTGACGGTATGGTGTTTTGTCAAATGCGCGTGAAAACCGAGGTAAATAATTTCAACTGGAACGTTGGTGTTTGCTAATTGAGGTTTTGAATAATTTTTTTTTGTCATAAATGGAAAGATCATACATAAGTTTTATTTTGTTTTCTTTTTTTTCGCAATAATTCAAAAGCTATATCAAATTAAAAATGGGTTTTTGAATCGAGTACCGAAAACGCGCCGACGGCTCCCGAACCCGTGTGACGTCACGATGGCGGTTTTGACCAACGACGTCCTACTCCGATACTAGATTCTAGATTCCCAGCAAATGGCGAAAATACGTACTGCTAAACTGGTAACTAGTGTATATTTGTTGCAACACAGTCGATGAATGAAGTTTGCAGCTCGAGACGAAGTCTGCGATCGAAATAAATATGTTTTTGAATGTTTGAAGTTGAAGTCAGATTACAGATTCCAGTAAGTAAGTACCTAATCAAATATGTTTCGGTGAAAAGATCTCCTCAATCGGAGGATGGCCCGGTAGTAAGAGAGTCGGCCTTCCAACTTTTGTTTTATTTTTTTTTATAAAAAAATTTATTGATGTGCTTTTTTGCACTTGTTACGCACATTTTTCCTACGATCAACATAAATATGTGTATATGTGAACCAAATTTTGTTAGACATATTACTTGCCCAAAGTTAAATAAATAATAATACCTTAATTAAAGTTAAGCAAAATAACTGTCAAATTCAATGACGGTTATTCGATCAGATTTCCGAAATTTTTAGTTCTAAAAGCACAATTACTTATGAAAACATTATTGATACTGTCCGCTACCAATCTTTGGTTGCCTCAAGTAAACCAGTTCGCAGAAAGTCCAATGAAGCATACGGAAAGACAACTATCGCAAGATATCAGTCATCACGATCCAGTTCTGGTACGAACCGATGAGATGCTAATGCTGTTGGATAACCACTGGCTTTAGAAAATGGTACCGTAAAATTTTTTGTGACGTATTATAATTATCTTACACTGTAAGCCTATACCCCGCCACAAGGCTCAGCCTTCTAGGGGTGGCATTATTTGTAGTTTGATTGCAAATAAAATGAAAAAAAAAGTGATAAACAGAATGTGATTACGAGTTTGAGTTATTTTTTTGCATTAAAAAACTTAAAAATGAATGAATTGAATGGATGAAGGGATTTTGTTTTATTAACCAACTATTACATTTAAAAAAAAATTAATGGCGATTGATATTGACGGACAAACCTCATTTCCACTGATTTTTTGAACTTTGGGCAATGAAGCCTAACAATATTAAATTGTCATAAAAATTTAACTAGCCCTGTGCCGTGCAAGTAATATGTCTAACAAAATTTGATTCAAACACATATTTATGTTGATCGTAGAAAACATGTGCGTAACAAGTGCAAAAAAGGCACATCAATAAATTTTTTGATAAAAAAAATTAAAAAAAAAGTTGGAAGGTCTAGGTTTCGATCCCGAGACCATGAGATCCACTAGCCGACTCTCTTACCACTGGGCCATCCTCCGATTGGGGAGATCTTTTCAACGAAACATATTTGATTAGGTACTTACTTACTGGAATCTGTAATCTGACTTCAACTTCAAACATTCAAAAACATATTTTTATCGATGGCAGACTTCGTCTCGAGCTGCAAACTTCATTCATCGACTGTGTTGCAACAAATATACACTAGTTACCAGTTTAGCAGTACGTATTTTCGCGATTGGCTGGGAATCTAGAATCTAGTATCGGAGTAGGACGTCGTTGGTCAAAACCGCCATCGTGACGTCACACGGGTTCGGGAGCCGTCGGCGTATTTTCGGTACTCGATTCAAAAACCCATTTTTATTTTGATATAACTTTTGAATTATTGCGAAAATAAAGAAAACGAAAACAGTTTTGTTATAAAACTTATATGTGATCATTCCATTTATGACAAAAAAGTACTTTTTTTTCTTAATTCAAAACCTCAATTGACTTCAGTCGTAGAAACATCTCAAGAGATTGGTGATGATGGAGCGTAAAAATTCGTGTTGGTTTGGAAGGATTATACTATTATGAATTGCATACTGGAGAAGTTTGTCTAAGACAGCGACCTGAACAATGATAGGGGGTTAGGCTTATTGGACTTATTGGTCGATAATTGGAGACATTAAATTTATCACCCTTCTTGCAGATGGGTGTGACCAAAGCTTTGAACCAGCCGTCAGGAAGAATTTGAGATTCAATATTATGCATAATGGTAACTACAACGCTGAGCCACATCTCTTGAGTGAAGTCGCAGTTACCCCGTCAATCCCTGGAGCAGAGGAGGACTTCCTCTGGTATGAATACCATGTCGGATAATTTGTTTGCGGATGGTCGTCAATCGGTGGTAAGTGCTGGTCGGTTGATGGAGAAAACTCTTGAACGAAGTTCCGAGAAAATATTGCAGCAGTCGCAACATCTGTATTACTTAGACGTCCATTGGAATCACAGACTTGAGGGGTAGGCACCTTGGTGTTCAGAGTAAACGGCATGTACCGGTAAAACTTGATCCTATTTGTGGTCAAAACGAGTTTCCCTTCAAAATCGTGTTTTGCTTTAATCAAAAGCTGCGATAGGTGATTAGAAAATTCACGGTGCGCCTCATAATCGGTTTGTAGCTTGCTTTTACTGAAAAATTGCCATAATGCTTCCTTGTGTGGAATTTTCCGGATAATATTGGAGTCGGTCCATGGTTTAATGGTGTTGAAAAATAAAGACCTGTGTGAAGTATTAGCTGCGATAATAGACTGGAATGTGCTGTAGAAAGTATCAAACATAGATTGAGTATTGAAATGGGCTAGTAACGAATGCCAATTCATCATTCATTGAGTTGAATCTTAGCCCTGTCATAGTTGACAATTTTAATTTTTTTTCAGATTAAGGTGCCTGAAGAGCAATAAGAAGCTGGAGCTGGATGAAAACTCAAACATTTGTTGTATTCATAAAGTACTCTACATTGCGCTGAAAAAAAGAGTTTAGTGATATCTTAGTCTTATCCGTTTTTTGTCTTTGAATTTTATACATATATCGGTGGTATAATTTGATACTACATGCATTATTATAATCCTAACGTGTAACTTGGAAACTACCAACTTGATTGTGATGAAATTTTGAGACCCTATTACTAACATGGAGGTAATAGGAAACATCGTTTTTTTGATGCCTCAAAGGTCACTAATCTGTGTACTTTTTTAATGAGGATGGTGTAGGGATGTTGGTAGGGATCGAGAAACTACAAAATTCTTGTTAGCACCGATAATGTGTGGACAGTACTGAGTCAAGTCAAAACACTTGACGCCATTTTTTAATATTTTAATTTAGTCTCTGAGCAGGATATTGCTGCAAAATTGTTAAACGTGGCAAATGCGCTCAAGACGCTGACTCATATTTGTAAACAGTACCGGCCACTGCCAGACTGCCACTCAGCAAAAAAGAAGGTACATACGTTCGAAATGGAAATGTTGGAATCGGCAGCGTCACCAAAAAAGCAAATGCGTCGCCATTCAGTGTTTGAATACTTTGAATAATCATTTTTAAATGAACTATCGAGAAGCAAGACCGGATAACTCAACTTATTATAGTTTAGGGATAATTGAACAAAAATATAGGTAGTGGAAAGTCAAGTTGATTGACTCAGTCATTGTTATACATACAGGGTGTAACTTTTAAGGATGTCCACACCTATACCACCATGTAGATCTCGCTGAGCTGATCATTTTTCGATACGCAACATGGGTCCAAAAACGAACCGTTACGGATAAGATAACGCTACCTAAAAGTTATCCTTGCTGACGCTTGAAGTTAGACAATTCATTCAACGCCTCGTAATTGGCAGAGGAGAGAGGGGGTTACGGATCAGCTGCTAAGACAGATTCGGCTTGTCAACATTTAATCGTCATGGCCAAAATGTCAAAAGTGAACCAAACAAACAAAACAAAAAAAAAACAAAAAAAACATTGCAAAAAAACAACAACAAAAACACCGAGATCAGTCAAAAATCAGTGAAGGAGTGGCTCCACGTGGCCATCGCCTTCTTGTTCGCACAATCTGGCTCGATGGATGACTGATGCAGTGGCAGCGTTGATTACCTGTGGCTCCCTGACGTCTCCAGCTGCTGCAATGATGCGTGCAATCAGCTCTTCTGCTGTGTGCGGTGCACTCCCTTGGTAGACAAGTGCTTCCAGGTGACCCCACAGGAAAAAATCCAGGGGATTGAGATCCGGAGACCGCGCCGGCCACGCTACTGGCCGCAAGGCGTCGAATTAATTGCCTAACTTCCGGCGTCAGAAAGGACTACTTCCGGTAGCGCTATCTCCGAAACGGTTCGTTTCCGGACCCATGTTGCTTATTGAAAAATGATCAGCTCAGCAAGATCTACACGGCAATATAGGTGTGGACATCCTTAAAAGTTACACCCTGTATTGAGATAACCTGATTTGAGAGATGGTTTAAATTAGGTACTATTTGTGTAAGATCGTTGATTTCAAACTAAAATGGTTGGCGTTGAATATTTAATGACAGTAATGTATAACAAATAATAAAATGTCAGAGATGTAAATGTAATACAGCCAAATTTCATATAAAGTACCTAATTAAGACTAAAAACAATAATAAAATAATAAAACCTTTTATGGGCACATGGGCATAAGGCAATTCTCATGTCAGGATAATCAGTGGCGTACCTGGAAAAACAATAAACAGTTAAACACGCACTAAATATATTTTCTCCGCTAACTTGCCAAAACATATACATCGAGCATCGACAGTAATACCTAATTATACCAACAATTAACCAGAACATCCTTGCTAGATTGCTATGCTTCCCCCAGTGACGACTAAGCACTGGCTATGCCAGTAATGCCAGTATGTAGGCTTTTCGTACCGACTACTGTCAAAGTCAAACCATGCCACCATGGTGCCTGATAAATTCTCAATACAGTAGCTGAAGTCGCTCCCACCTCCCAAGCTACATAAATCTTTCTTTCCCTCTATTTCATTTGTCAGTATTGCTTATGTGCTCGATTTGAGTATGTGTATAAATGTATCTCAACACTCCAATGCTAAGGAGTGCAATGTGCAATGGACACCAACAGGCGAGGTGTCCCCGTCCCCTCCCCCCAGGTCATCGCGCCTTACGGATACCCTATAAGCCGTGCAAAGGTTGTTCACGCACACAACAGAATGATGTACACTTCACTGCCGATATTCGAAGAATTATTTACTCAGAAATGCTTCTGAATCGGCACGTGAGCTTTTTCGTCGAATATGTTGGAGAACAAATAACTCGGTGTAAAGCCGGCGCCACATATGCGGGTACTTGCCAAGTATCAATACTCGCCGTTTTTCAACCTTACTCGCCGAGTAGCGGGCACGTATCGCGCTACATGTGCGTAGTTGGCTATGTTTAGTTTCGAGAAGAAAGGGAATGGGAAAGCCCGAATATTCATAGCAAATTGAAACTTATTTATTATTAAAATTTATCGACAGTAGAATCAACGTCATCATCAATGGAAAATAATAATGATATAGTCGTGGCAGCAAGTGCCGTTTTTGTTATGTGTAGTGCTTATATGTTAATAAGGAAAAGAAAAAATCAACCAAGAAGGAGGCGATGGTGGATGGTCTCATTAAATAGAAGCCGAGAGGGGTAATAAAATAATTAGCAATAACATCAAACCACAATGTTAACCACATTTTCAGGTATGGCGGACCACACCTAGTTGCCGATTTATTAAAAGAACCGTCTGGATTTTTTGAAAATTTTTGCAGAATGTCTTCCGAAGATTTTGAATATCTACTCAGCAAAACAGGACCACTGATATAAAAAAAAAAAGACACAAAATGGAGAAAAGCTGTTCCTGCTAAAGAACGACTAGCTCTGGCGCTTCGACTTCTAGCAACCGGCGACAGTTATCAAAGCCTTCAATATCTATTCAAAATATCACATCACGCATTTCTGAAATCGTTCCCGAAGTTTGTGAAGCTCTCACCAAAGTTTTGCATATCCTAAAAATATTCTGAAATATACAGGGTGTTTCGGGAAAGTAGGATAGTGATCAACTTGATTTTTTTATATGGTACTATTACTTTTTTTTTAAATTCTTCTAGTTTCCATCATTGATCTCTATTAAACTCTAAAATATTATTGCGATCTTGCCAAGTTATAATTTATTTTCTATTAATTTCCGGATTTGCAAGGTCGCAAGTAATACCTCCAAATTAATATATTCCTTTAACTTTTCTCAAAAATATTATACAGCGAGTTACTTAAATATTAAATAAATATTATTTTGGATGACACCAGCAATGTGCAGGGTGTTATTGGTAGAATTTTAAATTACGGTAATTTGAAGGTAATTTTACTTTGTTTTTTCTAAATGTAACACCCTGTACGTTTTATTTTAAATCGAAATATCTACTAATACCCTATCTCGCCTTGTTTTTTTCGCGTTTGCGGCATTGCCAAGTTATAAATTATTTTTCTAAATTTACAAACAAATATCCCCGATTTTTATTAATAGAACACACTGCATATTTTATTTAATATAGAAGAATTCCCTAATAATGGTTTACAGCATGAACTAGTTTCAAGTGGTGTTCCTCACCGCCTTGTCAGTAAGCAGTACTGGAAGGCTTAAATATTTCCAAAACTGTCACAGCTGGGGCGGTGGAATTTAATACTTGGGGGTTTTTGAACACACAGAATTCAAAAATGCTAACATGCTAACAAATAAACAATGCGAATAAAGTTTTTAATTCTCTAGTCCGGCCCTGTCCTGTTTCTGTGTCAGTATTCGGGTACTTATTTGTGTTCGGCAAATTCCGACCATTCGCACAAACTGCTCCAGCCACACAGTAGGCGTTTGCCGAATTGCGAATATTCGCTGTTCGTTGTTCCCTAAATGCCACATGTGTAGCGCCGGCTATGGCGCCGGCTGAATGCTCGGTGCTCGGCATATGGCGAGTACTCGGGTAAAATCCTGCAGCCACATAGCCGAGTAGCAATTAATCCGGGTTCGTGACTCGCCAAGTACCGCATATGTGGCGCCGGCTTAAGGTTAAGGTGTGAACTATTTGACTTTATTATGACACATACACGAAAGAGATGTAAATATTACAACTCGGTGATATGATTGCAACTTTAACCTTTAACTACAAGCGCTGGCGCTGGTGTACTAGGTACACCATCAGTTTGAAGCACGTTCAATTTCCTGAAAGATGTAAGGTGTCGCCACTGCCGTTCTACCTAACCCTCAAAAATAGTGTTTATTTAAAGCTTGCTTCGTCGTCACTCGTTAGTAGTTTTGTGGTCAGACTGGTTAGTAGTCAGTTGTCTCGCAAACTTTGCCGAGCAAGTCTGGTGCGCTATATCAGACAACGGTATTTCACAGCCGTACGTTGGACGACTTAGGGCCGAACCGGTTACCGCAGAAGTCTATACTCAAAGATGTTTGCCTAAACTACTCAATTTTGTTAATACCCACCATGCTAATGATCTAGCTTCAAGTCATTATGCTTTGCGTACGAGAAACCGGCTAGAACAACACGGAATACCTTTTGTACCACGAAACGACAACCCTCCCAGTCTTCCTTAAGCAAGACCTATCGGAATTTTGGACTCAATTGAGTGCCAAAGTTTATAACAATGGCTGGGAAGCTCAAAACGAACAGCATTTAAGAAGAAGAATAATGCTAAAAAGATCAGAGAAACCTTAATAATGAGGAACATTAAGAGGAAATTGCGAGCCATGGAAGATCATGGCCCATTAGCAGTATAGGTACTTTAATATCATTTTTATATTAAGAAATATTGTTATTTTTTGTAGTTCTTGTTACAGTTCAAATATATTATTGTGAGATATTTTTTTAGTTTTTTGAACAACTTCTCAAAACTTTTGCAACATACGTTACTAATTTTGCAATTGATTCATTGGCATTTATTACCTAGGATATATTATATACGTAGGTGGTGTACAGAATACACCACGCTTGTACTTAAGTTACAAAACAAGGCGCGTGTTTTCGGCTTTCAGTCACCGCTCAAAGAAAACGTTCAGCGTATATGCGTGCTCAGTGTGGACACTTATGCGTTGTCTGTGCTTTGCAAAGATGTCTGGTACCTGCTTATACCCGAGTGTGAACATGCAGCAGTTGTATACAGTGTTTTCAAGTCATGTGCGCTCAGATGTGTACGCGACTCATAGCCGAAAACCAACAAGATTTGAGAACACACACATTGAGCACGCACGCATATGTGTGTGTTCTCAAGTCATGTGCGCTCAGATGTGTACGCGGTTTGAGCCACAGCGGCACAGCACAAAATGAGAATGATGAAAATCACATGAAAATAGGTACGATCGATAAATAGTACAAAGCCACTGGCGACAAAACTTGGATCAGAAATAGAAAATAGAGGTGCTAGATGTGTGAATAACAGGTTTACAGAAGTTGCCACAAAATATGATTGCCGTGCAGAGTGCATACCTGCAAACCACCTGACCACCACGCACCACCACAGACCATATCTGTGGGTCTGTGACTCTGTGCCGGCAACCTAGGGTAGGGCAACTGGGCAGTGGGCAGTGAGCAACCCTTTTTTCACAGTTTCACGTAATCATTGGGCGACAACGGAACGTTCACATCATTATGTTCTGTGAATGTAACGTCTTGTCTTGGTTTGTGCCCTCCCCTAATCAGCTTCTCATAAGCACGGCTCAGTGCTCAACAAACAATCAATTCAAAATGGCAGGGGAGTAGAAAAAAGTGTTTTCGGTACAACAGGGTAGAATTAGGAAATAGACATCCAGGCAGAGCTGTCACAAGTAGTCATCATCATCATAGTCACAATGTCTTCACAGACATGTTGTGAACTCGTAAAATGCATTAAGTCGGAGCTAGAGTAGTGCCGACACGAATATTATCAATAGTTTTGAGAACTGTAGTTCCACATCGTTAGCGATTTACTATCAGTTCAGTGGCGCTCTTGATACTCATATCCAGCAACTGCTTCGTCGTATCCACCTAGCGTGTAGGTGAACGGCGGCCACAGCGCCGCCCACTCGGGGCATGACGCATGACCTGAACTACAAGTTTCTTCATATTATCGCTTCTGTGTATATGTCCGAAGAATGTAAGCATTCTCGTCGATACAATGAGGGATAGTCTCTTTGGATTACCGAGCTCATCCAGTATGGAAACGTTAAGTTCGATGGGCGGTATAAGGAACTCTCAGCATATTCTTCTCCACGTCCACATTTCAAAAGCATCTATGCGAGCTCGATCTGCCTTTTTAATAGTCCACGTTTCCGAGGTATACAAAAAACACAAAAGACTGAACCAGCGCCATCTTGGTAGCTTTAGTGATGTTATGGCCACGCGATATTTTAGTAAGCTTTGTCATGGCCACACGTGCCTGTTAAATGCGCCGTCGAATCTCGTTTTCACAGCTACCCGAATTGTCGATCAAAGAAACAAGGTACACAAAACTTTGAACTACATCACACTAGTGGAGAGTATTTCAAGTATCAATTACCTACTAATTATGGGAATTTGATGCAGCAAGTACAATTATACTAAGTACTGTCATTTTAAAAAATACTTTAAGTTTCAAGTACCTTTATTTGGTACTTGATTTTTTTCAAATAAAGTACTTGAAATACCATGGTAATAATTGAAATACTCAGAAAAATATTTCAAATACTCTATTAGTATTTGAAGTACTCAGATACCAGTTCAAATACAGTATTAGTATTTAAAGTAAACTGTTTTAAAATTATATGAAAGCAAAAAAAATGCTTAGGAAAATGTAGGGAGCAAATTCAAACGATTTTATTCTCGGATTTATCATTTAGTTGAGTATAAAAATATGATAAATCAGTTGGTAATAATAGTATCTATTATACAAAAACTAAAAAAACAAAACATCCAGTTTTATTTAGATATTTAAAACAGGTAAGTATTATATTATCTTGTGGAATATGTGTATGGCTACTATCTCAAAAAAGAAACAATTCAAAATTTCTTACGGTTGTAGAAGTATTTCGCTATTCGATTTTATTAGTAAAACTGTTTAGAGTGTGTGTATGATAGCGTATGCCTTCGAGGGGCGTTTACTATTCCGCAAAGCTGAAAAGCCTCTCCACAGGTGCTGATGACGGTGGACATGTACATTAGACAAACTTCTTTTATGTCAGTATCTGTCTAAGGATTCGAAATCTAAACTTGGATCCTCCAAACGGTTCATTAATATACAAATCACTTTACGCACCGGTTTGTATAATAATATACAGGTCATTTCACGTAAGAAGATAACAGTGACGTCACACACTTGATGACGTAGCGTCGCGAACAATATGGCGGATGACATTGTTTAGAGTCAGAGGCATAACAATTGATTTCTCAATTATCGAATTTCGGCAACATTGGACTTATGTAAATCGTAAAACGACACAAAATACAAAAACCGCACAAGATAACTCACACACAATAAACGATTACCAAACGATGTTCCACAAAGCAATCTTAAGCCACGCTACTCCATGGGAGCCGACCAACTGTCGGATACACAGCGCACCTATGTAACTATGACGTCACTGTTATCTTTTGACGTGAAATGACCTGTACTTGTCGAAACCTGAGCGTCACATGTACTGAGAAGACAACCTAAAATTTTGATGTCGGTATACAGGGTGTTAATTAAGTATGTTAACAAACTTTAACCACGAATAGTACTCCGAAAAATAAAAAGAAAATGTCATATGAACTTGGGTCCGGAAATGCTTCCTAAGGGAGCTACGCTCCTTTGCATGGGGCACCCTGAAGACGGTTTTCCCTCGATATTCTCGTAACCATTCATAACAAAATTACGAAATTAGGTACGATGGGTAAACTTTTGACGCTGAATCTGATTCTGAATTCAGAGTCTCATAATTTTAATCAGAGGCGTATCATACGGGAGGAGTTAAGGAAAAATAACCCCATTTTCTAAATGGTAATTTTTTTAACATTTTGATTTTAGAATATGGTATTTCAGAGACTTCTACGTAAAAATGGTCTCTTGGTACATCTCGATAAGGCTAACCGTTTTCGAGAAAAATGCAAATTATTGTTTACAATAGCCTGCATCGATTCAATAATTTCCATTTTTCTCGAAAATGGTTAGCCCTATCGAGATGTACCAAGACAATTTTTACGTAGAAATCTTTGAAATACCACATTCTAAAATCAAAATGTCAAAAAATTACCATTTAGAAAATGGGGTTATTTTTACCCTTAACACCACGCGTATGATACGCCTCTGATTGAAATTATGAAATTCTGAATTCAGAATCAGATTCAGCGTCAAAAGTTTACCCATCGTACCTAATTTCGTAATTCTGTTATGAATGCTTTCGAGAATATCGAGGGAAAACCGTCTTCAGGGTGCCCCATGCAAAAGAGCGTATCTCCCTTAGGAAGCATTCCGGACCCATGTTCATATGACATTTTCTTTCTATTTTTCGGATTACTATTCGTGGTTAAAGTTTGTTAACATACTTAATTAACACCCTGTATGAAATACTTTCCGAGTATTTGAAGTACTTTCTAGGTGTATTTGAATTACTTCACTGTGGTATTTCAGGTACTCTGGTATTTCAAGTAATAATGCTAGGTATTTGGATGTACTTTTTAATGTTTTCAAGTATAGCAAGTTCAATAATTTATATAGAGTATTTAAAAAATCACAATTACAAATACCGAAAGTATAAGTTACTTGAAATACATTACTTATCAAATAGCAGAAAGTAATTTAAATACATTTTTCAAGCATTTTACTTGAAGTACTGACAGCTCTGTCCAAGTCATATAAATCTTTCCTCTGACTCTCCATGAGGTACGTCTAGGAAAATACAAAATTATTTCTACGTGGACAAGCATACAATAGAATACAATTGAAACGCCGCCGCCGTCAAACCTAGACGTTAATTCATTAAACCATCACTCCACAGTACATTCTACTAAAAATCGCTATGCTATGGGTAATTGTCATTATCTGATCTGTACTGTACTACTAAATGCATCGAGGTAGATGGTCGATGTACTAAATGTTAATTCTTACATCCAGGATCTTTAGAGAACCTATAAAAACTGTATTTTTATTAGAGTAGCTATTCGAGGAGCAGATTTTTGCAGCACAAACATGTCCAGCTTTTAACTTGCTTGTTTCCGTATCCATATTTGGTTTACTTTAACCCTATATAAAATGCTACTTTAAACAACAAACGAAACAATGACAACAAACTAACCGAAGCAAAACGAAAAGAGCTCGAATGACAGCTCTTTTATAATAGTGTTTTCCACTGGGCTGCACTCACCCGCACTGCGTTGAACTGAGTGCCATACCATAGTTATGTTCCACTGGTAAAGTTCTATTGCACTACTTGATTTTTAGTATGTTCCACTACCCGCCTTCTCTGAGTGTAGTGCGCACTCAGGGCAACTTTTTCGCACGAGCCTCGGGATCTCGTGCTGTAGTGCCAGTGCAAATATGGCGAATATGGCTTCAAAAATGTCAGATTTTCTAATTTTAAATGAATTGCTAGAAAGCGATGAAAGTAGTGATGATGAAGAAGAAGTTGCAATGATATTGAAGGAAAAGCGAAAAATGCCGAAAGTTATAAAATTTGTGAAAACTGTAGTACACAAATTCAGCGATAAAGAGGTATACACTTTTTTCTAATAAAAAAATATTAAAACTTAATAAAATCATTTTTAGTTTAAAAGTGATTTTCGTGTGGAAAGGACTACATGCTACAAGTTAATAGAAGAATTCAGGGACACTCAATTCTTCCCCCGGAAGACCACATTTGCCATCATAATTTTCATAATCCTCAGACATTTTATACCTTTCTAACTTAAATAAACAGCTCTATTAACCTTAGAAAAAACAAAGGTCGGCTGTCATTATAAATGCACTGTTCTGCTTGGGTACGTTCCACTCAGGAATTGCACTGATCCCCACCGATATGCACTTTGTCAGAGCAGATGATAGAATTGCACTTGTCAGGAGCGCAGTGACTGCTGCTCAGTGGAAAACACTATTAGTGACGCTACCACTACGCCTCGTTAAACATTAAACCTAGATAGCCATGACCCTCCGGTGCCGCCGTTGTTGAAATCAGAACAAATCTAACACAAAATGTCGATGCGCAAAAAGGATCGGCGCAAACATGGCCGACTCTACTCACTAGGCCGGAGCATTGAAATATGGCGACACTGAATCGGGGGCCGAGCTTTTATTTGTTGTTAAGTCATTACTGTAATCTTCCAGAGCAAAAAAGAAGATTGGAAGGTGATTTTTAATGTGTTTCTAATTATTTACCTGCACAAACGAAACAGGTTGCACTAGCAATTGTGGTTCCAATAAAGGACATACCAAACATAACCTTCCAGAGTGAAAAATAAGATTGGAAGGTGATTGTTAATGTGTTTCTAATTATTTACCTGTACAAACGAAACTATAGCGATAAAAAGATGCCTGCAGAGTGTGTAGTGCCAGGTTGCACTAGCAATTGTGCTTCCAATAAAGGTCATACCAAACATAACCTTCCAGAGTGAAAAAGAAGATTGGAAGGTGATTTTTAATGTGTTTCTAATTATTTACCTGCACAAACGAAACTATAAAGATAAAACATGCCTGCAAAGTGTGTAGTACCAGGTTGCATTAGCAATTGTGCTTCCAATAAAGGACATAAACAGAAGTGGGTGAACGATATTCCTCGTAAGGGCTGGTTATATTTATAAGAATAAAGACAATAATTTACAAACATTTCAAAGGATAAGACCTATTTTAAAGCACAATGTGGTACCTACAATGTTTTCTGGACCTCCCAAATATCACAGAAAAAGACAGTTAATAGAACGAGTACAGAATACTGAAAAAGTTCACCTAGGGTAACACCTTTGCACTGGGTTCTTCCAGTGGAATACGCATCAAGAAACAAAAACTTGTTTGGACAACAATCTTTGCATATATAGTTATATACTTCTCAATCGTTTGTCTGAAAACTGTTCTATAGTTTCCATGTAATGCTGATACTGGGAATTTTTTCTTCCGAATTTCTTCTTAAACACATTATTTGTTCATCCTCAGTAAATGAGCTGGATTCTACCAATTGAAACAAGGAAATTAAACGTTTGATTTTTTCGTTCACTCTACTCATTCTGACTGGGAATAGTGAAAATCAACTAGGTATTACTGTATTCAAAGATTGAAAGTTTAAACAGATGAAACACAATTCTATGATTTGAAATTTCCCGCTCAAACCTACTGTCATTTTCTTGGTTCACTTCCACGACACTTGCTTTGAAATCGGTGCGACATTTCAAAGGGTAAGACCTATTTTAAAGCACAATGTGGTACCTATAATGTTTTCTGGACCTCCCAAATATCACAGAATAGAACTCTTCTGGGCATGGCCTGGGGCATACCTACGAAAGCATTTGATAGTGAAAGGGAAATCAAGACCAGCAAGAATGGCTTCACAGTGACCTAATAGTGAATTTTTCTAGCTCAAGTGATAATTTACAAAGTAAATTGAGTGTTCATTTAAGTGGAAATGGAAGTGGCGGCAGGAAACAGGTTGCGTTTATTTTTATTTTGTAGAATTTTTTTGCTTTTTGAATCCTGACCGTCGGTACTAAATATTTAGTAAAACAATCTTGGGATACGGTCACTTGTTATATTTCCAAATTATAAAATCTTACTACGTTTCGACGCTTCTATTAGGCGTCATCTTCAGGTATTAAAACTAAAATAAAATATCAGAATTTTCAAACAGATACAGAATGACTAGCATTTACAATTAAATTTTTTTTTTTAATAGAAGCGTCGAAACGTAGTAAGATTTTATAATTTGGAAATATAACAAGTGACCGTATCCCAAGATTGTTTTACTAAATATTTATTTTGTAGGGTCTGACTGTGATGAAACAGACATCAGATGTAAGTGGTATTAGTAGTAGTAGTTCTAAAAAGTATTTTTCTTAATTCATTAACCGAGATGAACTCTAATACATATAAAATGTAATAATTATTCTGAAACTATAGGGCCACTATTTGACAGCGAAGCCACGTTGCCACATCTAAGGCTCCGGCCTAGTGTAGAGTCGGCCATGACTCAGTTCGACCGCTCCGAGTGCAGAAATGCCAGTGAAATGCGTGCTCTTAAAAAGTTTTGCACTGGAACTGCCAGTGCATGGCCGACTCTACACTAGGCCGGAGCCTTAGATGTGGCAACGTGGCTTAGCTGTCAAATAGTGGCCCTATAGTTTCAGAATAATTATTACATTTTATATGTATTAGAGTTCATCTCGGTTAATAAATTAAGAAAAATACTTTTTAGAACAACTACTACTAATACCACTTACATCTGATGTCTGTTTCATTACAGTCAGACACTACAAAATAAAAATAAACGCAACCTGTTTCCTGCCGCCACTTCTATTTTCACTTAAATGAACACTCAATTTACTTTGTAAATTATTACTTGAGCTAGAAAAATTCACTATTAGGTCACTGTGAAGCCATTCTTGCTGGTCTTGATTTCCCTTTCACTATCAAATGCTTTCGTAGGTATGGCCCAGGCCATGCCCAGATGAGTTCTATTAACTGTATTTTTCTGTGATATTTGGGAGGTCCAGAAAACATTATGGGTACCACATTGTGCTTTAAAATAGGTCTTATCCTTTGAAATGTTTGTCAATTATTGTCTTTATCCTTATAAATATAACCAGCCCTTCCGAGGAATACCTTTCACCCACTTCTGTTTATGTCCCTTATCGGACGCACAATTATTGCTAGTGCAACCTGGTACTACACACTTTGCAGGCATCTGTTTATCTTTATAGTTTCATTTGTGCAGGTAAATAAGTAGAAACCCATTCAAAATCACCTTGCAACGTTCTTTTTAATCTGGAATAATGTTATGTTGGGCCATGGTTTGGTCGTCCTCTACTCATGCCTCTACTGGGCTGTAGCCTGGTACTACACGCTTTGCAGGCATCTTTTTATCTTTATAGTTTCGTCTGTGCAGGTAAATAAGTAGAAACCCATTAAAAATCACCTTGCAACGTTCTTTTTAATCTGGAATAAGTTGATGTTGGGCCATGGTTTGGTAGTCCTCTACTGGGCTGCAACCTGGTACTACACGCTTTGCAGGCATCTTGTTATCGTTATAGTTTCGTTTGTGCAGGTAAATAATTAGAAACAAATTAATAATCACCTTCCAACCATATTTTTGCACCTGGAAGAATACACATGACATAACAACAAATGAAAACACGGCCTGATCTCCAACGTTGCCATATTTCAATGCTCCGGCCTAGTGAGTAGAGACGGCCATGGCCAGTGAAATGCAAAACACAAATCCAGTGCAGCCCGAGTGCAACCAGTGAAAAACGCTATTAGACCTTACCTGCCTTACCTGTTTTGTGAAGCCGTGAAGTGTCATGATTTTGAGGTTACATTTTGAAAGTTGTTTGTTGTTATTTTCAATTGCTGGATTTTGTAAATCCGTAAATATGCGTTTATTGTGCGCAGCTAACAAATAAAGTATTTCATTTATCATTTCGTATTTGTACCACGTGCTTCAAATACAGAATTGCCGGAATGAATATGAAAATGTCCGCCTCTAGTACACCTACATTCAACAATGAATATTACATTGCACTGGAATGTAAAGATCTTCAAGCTAACGCTATGGCCATTGACTCGTCAGGAAATTACGTTCTTTTGGGAGGGTAAACATATAATATCTTATATCAATTCATATTGTCAACCTTAAACTTCTACAGGAGAAGATACTTGGCCATTCGTAACCTAAAAGATGAATATGAAGTTGTCCAGAAATTCCCACGACAGAGCAAATACGACGTTGGAGCGGCAGAGTGGAATCCTACTCAGTTCCATAAGGAACTTTGTGTTATTTCTGTAAGGCAACATAAGAATAAGATTTATTTATATTGTTCAGGTTCACAACACATACCCAAGAACCCAAGCAAATCAGTCTACCCCATTTCTGTCATAGCTCATTTACTCATATTACTCTATGCACAAACAAGACACAAGTTTTTAATCTAAGAATAAGAGAATATTTGTACATTTTTAACCTTTAACTACAAGTACTGGTGTACTGGTTACAACATCCGTTTTAAGTTTGTTGAATTTCCTGAAAGATGTAAGATGTGGCCTCTGCCTTTCCACCTAACTCTCAAAGATGTTATTTACTTAAAGCTCACTTCATCGTCAGTTATCTCGCAAACCTTGCCAAGCAAGTAAAATTTGACAGCTAGTTCATCTGGTGCCTAGAATACACTGCGCTTGTAGTTGTGTGAAAGGTATATTATTATTGTTATTTAACAAACTTATTCCGTTGCTTTGGGTTTTTTATAAATATACATTTTTGATACCTACAATCCCCTTTAATAAAAAAAGCTATATAAATGTAATGATGACAATATTTTAGCTAATGCTGCTTCATCTGGTGCATATAATAGACCACGCTTGTACTAGTGAAACAAAAAGGCATTTATTCCAATATATAATATTGACTACATTTTACTTTTTCCAGGGATGAGGTATGAGTGTTTTGTTGTAATAAAATCATTAATAGTGTTAATACTAAGTTTCCAATTATTAGATTGTTGGCATTTATTACCTAAGATATAAAATATTTGTAGGTGGTGTACAGAATACACCACATTTTTACTTAAGTTTCAAAACAAGGTGCATGTAGCTAAAGGTTAAAATATGGTGCTAATTAGCTCAGTAGCATTATCATCACTTTACCTGGTAAGCATCTGCCAAGGAAGACGGCCCTCTAGACCTGAATTAATTGGCTTGGGGCATTACAGATAATCATTCTATATGTGTATAGCTGCTCCATGTGGATAAGCAAAGAAGTAATGATATAGTAATGTTGCCAAGAACTGTGCATGTTTTCTCATGTCGGCTGTGCAGAACATGACATTCATACTTGACAAATGTCACTAGCATGACTAGTATAACAGGCTGACCATATACTTCATAGATCAATTTCAGATGATGGGATTGCTGAGGGAGAGGGTATAGGGGGTAGTGGACTATGAGAAAGTGCATAGAAGAGATGGTATCAGCCATAGTCACTATTTTTGGCCTGTCCGTTCCTTGTTTCCATTTATTTTATTTTATATTGTGCCAACTATTTTCGATTAGAGCTCAAATTCCAAATTCTTTAATGATTTTTTTGATTCCGCCCAGACACAAAATGAAGCTCTAAATTTCTAGACATGTATGGGATTATCTGGACAAATGGTCACCCTACATGAAGCATTAGAATGCTTTTTCAATTATTTTGTTTTTGCTTAACTGACAGCGTTTAATACATGATATTTTCAACAGCTAGCAAAAATCCAAAGTAAAAGGTGCTTGCTTATAAACCTTTGGAATTTTATTCAATAATTTAATGATTTAACTAAGTAAAGGCTGTTGGTGCTATCATCTGTCAAATCATGTTGAACTATTTTTGAAAATAATGCATACAAATGATATTGATGATTTCAGAGTAACCAAAGGCTTGAAGTTGTAACCACAAGACTAGACGATCTAAGCCAAACCCACTCACTAAGAGCTCACACTAGAGTGATAACTGACCTGAATTGGCATAAGTCTGACCCGAACCTATTAGCTTCCTGTTCAGTAGATACATTCATACACATCTGGGATTTGCGGGATCCAAAAAGACCTACTTTGTCACTTTCTGCAGTTGCTGAAGCCTCACAAGTTAAATGGAACAGACTTTCACCACATCTATTGGCTACTGCTCATGAAGGTATTATACTATTTAATTTAATTCTCTATTGCACCTTCACATCATATTTCCTTTAATACATAAATTAATCTTCTATTAACTTTTACTTCTCACACCAATAATAGGTGAGGGGAGTATTGTGATCGCGAAAATTTTCGATTTTGAGATAATACGCTTTTTGTGCGTTTTATGATGTCTACATAACGAAAATCCACGTCACTCATTTCCGTCGGTCTGTCTGTCGATTTTTCTAGCCTAGTAATCTCAGCGACGGCTGCGTGGATTGTGATGAAATTGGGGCAGCTTTATGCTGTGGGGTCATAGTAGGTGTTCCTATAATTTTGAAAATCGGTGCATGGGCGGCGGAGTAATTAGCAAAAAAAAAATAAACATTGCTCAAACTTCGTTTTTAGGCGTTTTAGGAGTTCCTGATCATTTTTTACTTTTTTTTGGGGTGGGGGTGAAATTAGGGTGGTTGCGGGGTGGGGGGTTGTAAAATTGATAAATCTGTTGCATTCATAATAGACTGTCCACTGACCTATGAAGGAAGACCTAGCGACATAAATAGCTTTTTTAAGTCCATCCGAACATTGCCTTGGCTATTACAGAAACCAAAGGACAAGAATTTTTTCTGGTGTAAACATACAGGAGTATTGCTTCAGATCGTTCTATATTGTGTAACGAGGAAACTGTTGAATTGATTTTAGTGAAATTTTGACACACTATTACTACCATAGCAAGGATGGAAAACGCGTATGATTTTTATAAATCGTGCCAGTGGCACCGCAGAAATAATAAAAAAACTAAAAATATAAAAACAGCTCACACTTCGTTTTTAAGCGTTTTAGAGGTTCCTGATATTTTCTGCGTTTTTTGGGTGGGGGTGAAATTGGGGTGGTTGGGGGGTGGGGGGTTGAAAAACTGGAAAATTTCTTGTATTCTTAATAGGCTGTCCACTAACCTGTGAAGGAAGACCAAGCAACATTAATCACCCTTTTAGGTCTACCCGAACATTGCCTAGCCTATGACGGAAACTAAGGGACTTAGAAATTTCTGTATACATACGAGTATTTATTACTTTAGATCGTTTTGTATGTTGTAACGTGGACACTATTAAATTGATTCTAATGAAATTTTGACACAGTATTATTACCGTGGTGAGGATGGAAAACGCGTATCTTTGTTAAAAATCGTGTCAGTGGCAAGGTAGCAATAATCAAAAAACTAAAAGTATGAAAATAACTCAAAACTCGGTTTTAGTTGTTTTAGGGCTCCTGATCAGTTCCTACCTTTTTTTAGGTAGGGGTGAAATTGGGATGGTTGGGGTGGGGTGTTGTAAAACTGAAAACTTTGTAGTATTGATATTGACCATTGAGCTATGAAGGAAAGCCTAGCGGCATAAGACAATTTTAGGGGGGGGGGGTGGCGATTATTTGGTTGCAAAGAATTTCAGACTAAAGCTTCATGCTATGGGAAAATAATAAACTGGTATCACCGTAATGTGTGGGAAGAACTGGGTCAATCAAAAGGTTAGGTTGTTTGGTTCATGCTAAAGAAAGACCACATTTGCTGCAATCTTAGCTACTGTCATGAACAAAAAACTTTATATTTTCAAGGCGACATCAAGATATGGGACCAGCGGAAGGGTACCGTTCCCATGCAGTACATCGCCGCGCACCTCTCGAAGATACATGGACTGGATTGGAGCCCCAAGTCCGAGAATTACATCTGCTCGTCCAGTCAAGACAGCACCGTCAAATATTTCGACATAACAAACTCTCGCAAAGCCGAATTCGTTTTGACGACTACTGCGCCAGTTTGGAGGGCGAGACACACGCCTTTCGGCAACGGCTTGGTGACGGCGGTGGTACCCCAATTGCGGAGGGGCGAGAATAGCTTGCAGCTATGGAACACTGCAAACAGGTCCACGCCGGTCCATACGTTCATCGGTAAGTTTCGTTAGGTTTAGTGGAATACTTCCAAATGCGCGTTTGAAGTTGTTTGCTATGCTAGAGCCAAATTATTTCTTTGTTGTTGTTGCAAAGTACAGTAATGTTCGGTTATAACGAAGTTCATGGAACCGGCGAACACGGTTCCCTATAAGCGAAGTTCGCTATAAACGGTAAATTAAAAAAAGTGGTATTTTTATTAATACATATATATGATGGTACATAAAATATATTTTGTAATATAGTAGATACCTTAACAACTGTTCTTAACAGTCTAATTTAAAAAATATTTTAGATTGTTTAATTTTTGTGAAATGAATATCATTAATATGTAATTCTATTTCGGCTAATTGATTAAAAAACCTTTGCGGAGTATTTCGTGACTGAAGAAAATAACGAATGTTATCAATATGTTCAAGTGGCTCTGATGTGGTTGGAACTGGCCTCAATTCTGTACTCACAGGTTCTTCATCTTCTGCCTCCTCATCGTTATCAATATAAACTGAAGAAGACACAGAAGCGATATTGGCATCATGATCCAAGTATTCAACACTTACAAGATTATCATCATTACGGACAAATTCATTGAACTGATTTTCAGAACAAGGAAGTTTGTCTAGAAAAAACTATAATTGTACCAGTCTTCAAAAATGGAAATGAAAAATTAACTTCAAATTACAGACCGATTGCTTTAACAAGTACAGTGAGTAAACTGGTAGAAAAGTGCATTAAGTTTAAGCTCCAATCCTTCTTTGAAAAGCAAGACGTACTGTCAAAGAATCAATATGCATTTAAAAGAAACTCTAGTGCTGAAAATTGTCTGGCAAGGGTAACAGAGATGATCCTGGGTGGTCTGGATGTTGGTAATAGAGTTGTAGGTATCTTTTTAGACCTTAAAAAGGCCTTTGATACTGTGGCACATCACCTACTACTGCAGAGACTCCATAAAATAGGTATTAGAGGTATTGGGTATAAACTTATTGAGTCATACCTAAAAGATAGAACCCAGAGAGTCCAAATTGGAAATATCATAAGTGAGTCTCAGGCAGTGGTGTATGGTGTCCCACAGGGAACAGTTATAGGTCCCATATTATTTAATGTTTATATAAATGACGTTTTGACAATCTTAGATGAAGAGGGCGCTGTGTTCTGCTTTGCAGATGACACAGTAATAATTGTGCAGGGTGAATCATGGGAAATTGCAATAAAGAAATCCGAATCTGCCATCTCAAAAATAATGTGCTGGCTGGAACACAGTCTTCTCTCACTAAATGTTGAAAAAACAAAATTCCTTACTTTTGCTCACTCTTCGAGAACATTACCAACCGTTCGTAGCCTTAGGATTCATAACGTAAAATGTGATGGCTTAGAAACATGTGTATGTGGTGACAAAATAGAAAGGGTGGAATCAATTAAATATCTAGGCGTCTTGCTTGATCAAAAATTAAACTGGAAAGATCATATATATTATGTTACAAAAAAAGTAAGGAAACTTATACACAAATTTTTTGAACTTAGACATATATTGTCCTTAAAAATGTTGAAAATTGTATATGCCTCGCTAATTGAATCCATAATAACGTATGGTATAATAGCCTGGGGAGGCGCTGATAAAACCTCCATATCGCCACTCCAAATTGCTCAAAAATATGTAATAAAAATAATGATGTTCAAAAATAGAAGATACCCAACGGAATTACTCTTCCAGGAAAGTAAATTGTTAACTGTTGAACAACTGTATATTAAAACTGTAATAAGATTTATGTTAACTAACACATATTATAGGAATAACTTGCCCCATAGTCATAACATCCGTAATGTTTCAAATCAAAACTTAACATTATCCTTTGTCAGACATTCCCTCTCAGAAGCATATTAGTTACACTGGTCCTAGGATATTTAACATGTTGCCTATTTCTATTAAAACCAAGCCATTTAAAAAAGTTAAAAATCTAATAAATAGCTGGATCATTGAAGGCAACTTTTCTTCAAAGTATATAGTGTAAGTAGTGAATAAGCCTAACACAAACAATAATACCAAGCAACTGTATAAACATAAATGCAAAATTAAACAAGTAAATAACCAGCACACACAGATTTTTAAAATCCATCGTGTTGGTAAAAATAATATTTATATTCAAGAAGAGAATTTGATTTGATGAAAGCACTTAATATTATATGACCGTATTGATTGTAATTAAAATTAAATTGTCGAATGTAGAGAACTATTAAGCATACTAATGTATGTTGCTAAGCTTGCTATTATTGTTCTGATTGATAAATAACTCGTGCAAATATTGTAACGCTTCATTAGAACTCGATGACATGTACATAAATGGAATTATTGTCGAAATAAATATTTATTATTTATTTATTTATTATTATTTAATATTGTTATCATCTTCCTGTCCAACTTTTTTCAGCCATTTGGCTATGTCAAGTCATCGTCTGAATCCAAATCATTTTCCACTTTCAGGAAACCACTGTGTTGAAAACAATTAAAAATTGTTTGTTTTGATACACTCTGCCATGCCATATGAAGGAAGTTTATAAGATGGATTGTTTTAGAATTCGGGAATCACCAGCGGTGAAATATCGTTTCAGGTGCCTTGCGATCGTAAACCCCCTGCGATAAAATCCCGTTTTAGGTTCGTTGTAAAAGACAGATCTTACGACAATATCAAAGTTTAAGGTTCGTTTTATCCGAAAGTTCGTTATAAAAGAGTTCATTATTTGCGAAAAAATTAACACACGTTTAGTAATACCGAGGGTTCGTACCTCTAGACTTGGTTCGTTATAAACGAAAGTTCGCAAAAAGCGCGTTCGTTATAGGCGGACATTACTGTATATTAATTATCATTTTTTCAATTTGATGTTTTGAATTTTACTATCTTAGTTAAACTTTTTGTGGAAACAGAGATTTTTTCGCTTACTATCGGCATTTTGCCCCACTTTGTGCTTAGGAATGCAATTCACACTATGTTTCACATACAGGGTGTGCCTAAATATCATGTACAAACGAAGGGAGAAGATTCCTTGGTGTTTTTAAGGACTAAAATTTCAAATAAACATAGGTCCGGAAACGCTTCGTTACCGATCTACAGGGTGTTGAAATTTCAATATTTTTTCAGTTTTTTCTTCATACCTCGGTCAATTTTTATGGTATGTATCTCAAATTTGGAATATAAAATACGCAAGAGTTACATAATTGCACATGTCAAAAAGTTTCCAAAATCTATAGCGTGTTATTTTTTTCAGGTGTCACGCCCCATTTTCTTACCCTGAGCCTGAACTCTTTTGCGGTAGATTTAAAAAACAAAATAGTTTTCCATTTTGTTTAGAAAATTCTCAATCTATGGTAATTTTTTTGATATCTCCGATCCTTATCGAGAAAAAAAAAAACAAAACAGGATTCTCTGTTATTAGGTAGAAAATAATCTATTTGAAATATAGTCTAGTAGGTAGTAGCTTTATTTGGATAACTATTTTGTTTTATTAAATTTAACATGTCGTTAGTTGTGTCGTCAACTTTAGAGTTGCAAAGTGTAAAAGTAAGAAGTTCAGGGTAAGAAATGGGGGCATGAACCCTGAAAAAATATCACCCTGTACATTCTGCCAACCGTTTGACATTCGCAATTATGTAACTCGTATTGCATTTCTTATATTGCAAATTTGGCCTAAATACCTCAAAAATTGAAAGAGTTATTGAGAAAAAACTAAAAAGTATTGAAATTTCAACACCCTGTAAATCGGTAACGAAGCGTTTGTGGATCTATGTTCATTTGAACGATGCAATTAAACCAAAAAACGGCCTAACCTCAACATCCAAAGTGAAAGTGTCCCGCCAGCTCCAATTTGTTGTACACAGTCAACGTATTATTTAGTAAAAAGTTACACCATTTCCTGTGTCGGGTTTAGGGGGCAGAGGGGGACGAAGTTGGAAATAAGTGGTTTTTATCAGTTTTTCCTAATTATTGTGAAAACTATGCGATTTGACGCAAAAGATGTTATACAGACAAATCTTCTTCTTTGTGTGCCATGCTTGTTTTCAAACGTTGGCTATCATCAAGCGTTCAGGCGTTGGTTATCATTGAGTTGACGATTTGTTGGAAAGCTTCTCGATCGGTAGCTACATGAAACAATTCTTCGACTGTTCGACCTGTCCAATGTCGAATATTACGAAACCAAGAGAGCTGTTTTCTGCCAATCCACCGCTTTCCCTCTATTTTACCCTGCATAATTAGTCGGAGCATGTGATATTTATGCCCCCTCATTATATGTCCAAAGTATTCAACTTTTCTTGATTTGATGATGTTAGTCAATTCTCTCTCTTTATGTAGGGATTTTAACACACTCTTGTTGGTTACGTGTGCTGTCCACGGAATTTTTAGCATACGGCGATAGCACCATAACTCAAAGGCTTCCAATTTATTTATATGCTTGACTTTCAGTGTCCACGTTTCACATCCATAAAGCAAAACAGACCAAACGTAGCACTTTAACACTCTTAGACGGATGTTTATTGAAAGATTTCTATTGCATAGTGCAGAACTCCAACTAGTGAACGTTTTACGTGCCAGTTCTATTCTGGTTGAGATTTCTTCACCGCTTTCAACCCTACAGTTTATCCAGCTGCCCAAATACTTGAAATGTTGGACTCTGTCCAGAGTTTTACCACCTAGTTTTAATTTTGGATTCTCGATATTAATTTTACCGACAACCATCCACTTCGTTTTCTTTGTGTTCACACTTAAACCCTTCTCCTTGCATGCGTTGCTCACTGCGTTTAGTAGTGTTTGGAGGTCTTCGAGGCTTTCTGCCATTATAGCAGTATCATCAGCGTACCTAATGTTGTTAATGACTTCTCCACCATACAGACAAATAATCTACCTTAAATTTAAAACAAAAATTGTCCTATACATAATCTTGCTAAATTGAATGGTTCCAGAGTTACGAGGGTATAAAGGTAGGAAATTTAATTTTTTTGTCCTAATATGGTATCACTAGAAAAATTACTTTTTATTTTTTTTAAGCGTCAAGTAAAATTAGAATCCGCTGAAAGTAGCGGAAATTCCACTGAGTTGCCAACACTATGCCTCAAGAACCGGGTGCGTGCGCAGGCGCAGCCGCCATTGCAAGACCTTGCGTAGCGTCCGGCGGGCGCGCAGTCGTATTGGGAGACACGTTGCATGCGTTTGTACCTGTTCTTTCAAGTGAAGTTTTGCTGCCATTTTTATATTGTTCGTGTTTAGAACATTATACGAACTAGGTATATGATACTTACATTAAAACGTGTATGATTTATGGCGGAGTGTGTGTTGAAACCTTGTAAGGACAAGGGTGGCAAACTAATAGTTACTCTAAAAAATAAAGCTAAGAAAGACGTTGAAGCTTGTGTAATTGGTGAAGATACGGACTTACTGGTCTTGTCAGCTTTTAGTCTTCAATGACCCTACAGCTGATCCCAGTGCAATGGTTGTCGTTGGAAAGCATTTCCTTCCTACGATGTATGGAGTCAAGAATACTGAAGAAGATCTATATTTGTTTCGTTATCAGTGTTACTTGCGGGCTATTGCAAAGCAGCCTATACACTCATTGTTCAAGTTGGCTGCACTTCCCCCAACTTCCGCAACTTCCAGGCAGCATTCATTTAGAATTTACCACCAGGAGCAGCAGTGGCTGGGTGAGAAAAAAAATCCGCTTGAGTGGGGATGGAAGAGGATTACGAACACCTGAGACCGATTCCAACAACACATCCTGCAGCTCTCCAGGAACTACTTTTGCTGTCTAAACTGTTCAAGTATGTGCAGTAATAGCGCAGGTCTGTATCAGTAATAAACTCAGTTTACGAACTTTAAAAATTTTAATTTACACCACACTATCCTGAATAAAAGAGTAGTTTCTTTAGTGATCATAATATTAGGACCAAAAATTAAAATTCCTACTTTTACACCCCTCCGTAACTCTGGAACCGTTCAGCTTAGCATGATTATGTATAGGCCTCTTTTTGTTCTAAATTTGATGTAGATTATTTTTCTATATAACACTTTTTGCGCTAAATTGTATAGTTTTCGAAATATCTAGGAAACACTGATAAAAATTACTAATTTTTAACTTCTCTCCCCCCTCTCCCCTAAACCCAACGCACAAAGTGGTGTAACTTTTTACCAAATAATATGTGGACTGTATAGAACAAATTGGAGCAGGCGAAAGACTTTTACTTTGGATGTTCAGGTTCGGCTGTAATGGCACCGTACTAATTTGAGTTATAAAAAAACAAAGAATTTCCTCCTTTCGTTTGTACATGACATTTAGGAACATTCTATAGATCTATTGATCCATAATGACAATAAATTCATTACCTCCCAAATTGAAAATCAATTAATTGAAAAGATTCAAACAACAAATAAATATATTCTAAATATGTTCCTAGGATAAAGTTTACACTTTTTTTAGAAATTTTTACATGAAAAATAATACTTTTAGGTAATGGTCAAGTGCGAATGGTGTATGAGTAATCTTCGTCATACCAATAAAGATGTTATTTATTTATTTACTTTGATTCGTCTGTAGTGTATCTATCTGTGCATATTATTCACATTTCCTATATGATGGTAAGTCAAGACAAGAATGCAAATATAATATCACTTTTCAGGTCATAGAGATGTGATATTAGACTTTGATTGGAGGAAGCAGTATCCAAATGATTTAGACTTCCAGTTGGTGACATGGTCCAAGGATCAAACATTGCTTGTGTGGAAAATCGAGCCTTTTATCCAAAAACTGTGTGGTCATGAACCTGCCGAAATAACATTAGGTAGTGAAGTGTCTGTAGAAGCGAATGAGTCTAGATTGCCTAGAAAGAATTCTCCTAAAGTTCAACCACTCCATCAGGAATTCTCGTTGTTGAACGTACATATTCCCAATCTCACTGTGAAGAAGATGGATCCCGTGGCAAGAAGTGTTGCTGTAAAAGTGACAATACACGATTTTTTAGTGCATTTACAGGTGATATATTATTCTATTTGGTGGTTATATTGTATACAGGGTGTCCAGCTAGTGCGTAATTCTTCGATATCTCGCAGGTTTACCTGATAGAAGAAAATGTCAAATACAAAAGTTATTTGGTTACTTAAGGCGCATATTTTAAAAATATTTTGAAATATACAGGGTGTTGCGGAAAAGTAGGATAGTGATCAAATTAATTTTTTTATATGGAACTATACCTTTTTTTAAATTCTTATAGTTTCCATCATTGATCTTTATTTAACCCTGAAATATTTTTGGGAGCGGCTGCGACGTTGCCAAGTTATAATTTATTTTCTATTAATTTCAGGATTTGCAAGGTCGCAAGTAATACGTCCAAATTGATATATTCCTTTAACTTTTCTCAATAATATTATACAGCGAGTTACTTGAATATTAATTGAATATTATTGTGGATGTTAACAGCAATTGTATTCGCAGGGTGTTTTTGGCAGAATTTTAAATTACGGCAACTTGAAGGTTATTTTACTTTGTTTTTTTAAATGTAACACCCTGTATGTTTTATTTTAAATCGAAATATCTGTTAATACCCTATCTTGCCTTGTAATATTTTTTTCGCGTTTGCGGCGTTGCCAAGTTATAAATTATTTTTCCAAATTTTTAAACAAATATCCCCGATTTTAATTTATTTTAAATAGAAAATTCGACTTATTTTTATTGCAATGAATTGCACTTGTCGAACTCAGTAAGATCTCACAATTTCAAAATTTTGTTTATGTTAATTATTGAGATACGGCAACACCGCTTTTTCAGTAAACAGTACCGGAACGCTTAAATATTTCCAAAACTGCCACAGCTGGAACGGTGAAATTCAATACTCGGAGGTTTTTGAACATACAGAATTCAAAAACGCTATCATCAGTGTTGTCAGATTTACCAATTTTACGTCATAATTTTGAATGGAATTCCTTATGAAGTCTAACGTAAAAGTGGTAAATCTGACAACACTGATGTTCGCGTTTCTGAATTCGGTATGTTTCAAAAACCCCCAAGTATTGAATTTCACCATTCCAGCTGTGGCAGTTTTGGAAATATTTAAGCGTTCCGGTACTGTCGAAGGTACTGTTTACTGAAAAAGCGGTGTTGCCGTATCTCAATAATTAACAGAAACAAAATTTTGAAATCGTGAGATCTTACTAAGTTCTATTTAAAATAAATTAAAATCGGAGATATTTGTTTAAAAATTTGCAAAAGTAATTTATAACTCGGCAAACGCGAAAAAAAATATTACAAGGCGAGATAGGGTATTAGCAGATATTTCGATTTAAAATAAAACATACAGGGTGTTACATTTAAAAACAAAGTAAAATGACTTTCAAATTGCCGTAATTTAAAATTCTGCCAAAAACACCCTGTAGACAGAAATTGCTGGCAACATCCAAAATAATATCCACTTAATATTGAAGTAACCCGCTGTACAATATTATTGAGGAAAGTTAAAGAAATATATCAATTTGGATGTATTACTTGCGACCTTGCAAATCCGGAAATTAATAGAAAATAAATTATAACTTGGCAACGTCGCAATCGATAGGGAATAGTACTCTAACAACATATTTTGTCTATATCGAATAAATTATATACAAAACTTAACAACCTCCTTAAAAAGCAAAGAAAACGGCAATAGGGCAAAAAAGAATACGAATACTGGGAGATACGTAACAGACACGTTTTTATACATTTTATATTTGGTTTTATTTTCTGTCTTGATTATTCCTTAATGTCAACAATAGTAAATTTGGTCGCTAAATATATTCGCACTCTATTATAATATAGGAATACAAAATATTCATAGAGTCACCTAAACTAAGCTAGGTATGCGCTCTGAATGGAAAATCAAAAATGTGGGTGTTCCTTAGTGATTTCGTCCGTCATTTTTATCCTGGTCATTGAAGCACACAAGACCTTGTTACTGGCCAACGCTATTATTAATTTATGAATGATTTCAATACCATGGGGTTATAAACCCTAAAAATACATATGTATGTGACTGGCTGCTTTGTGCCCGTGTGGGGGCGGGTTAGAATATCTCCCATCGTATATCCTGCGTGTTGTAAAAGGCGACTAAAAGGAACACCGAACTAGTGTCGGTATAAGCAGTAACCTCTTCTCAACCAACAGCTTCGGGTGGACGAGTTGAGAAGATTCAGGACACCTTCTTGTCCTTGGGGTGAGAAATTGCCCCTAAAGGCGGATGAACCAGTTGATACCATCTGGTCAACGGCATGAGGATGCAGAAAGCAAATGGGAAACTACTGCATTAAAGATCTTAAAGATATCCCAAGAGAAACTCGCAAAATGTGTAAATGCATTTTACGAGTTCACAACATGTCTGTTAAGACATTGTGACTATGATGATGATGGCTTCTTTGAATATCGATAAGTTATAGCGTGTGATTGCTGTAATTTCTATGAACATGTCCTATTTGTACAGCATGCTTCCATATTTTTTATAACGTCAGAACAGAAAAGATGTCTGACCTTATAAATATACGTATATGTATTTTAAGGTAAGGTTGTCATATTTATGGGTACCCACGAACCCTAATACTCGTTTCCAATTTTCACATCTGGAAACAATATTTATTTTTTAAATTTTAGACAAATCTGCCAGTATAAATTAATAAACTATCTTACCCAGTTTTCTCTTTCGGACATCGAAAAAATGATTTTCCCATTCCTTGTTTGCTGTTGCAGCTATACATATACAGAACATGTGGTCGGCATTTTTTTTTTTTTGAAATACGCAGATACGCGCAAGACGCTCAATATACACACAAACAGTACTTATTTAGGCATCCCGGTAGATCCGACCGATTGTGTCGCGTGTTATAAATGAAATGATTCTGTAAACCACAGCTGTTAGCGTTCGGCTACTGCTCGAGATCACCGGGCGCCAGAATTCGCCAGCTTGCGTAGTATCCGAGAGCATTGCGGGAAAGCCAACATTGGGGGCGGAGCTTAGAGTGACCCTACTTGTCTTTGTTAATGTACGGTGGTGCTGCCTACCGGGCCAACAAACGGTCTCCCGGTGCCGAGTCTGACCAGCCTGTCGGCTTCCTAATTACGGGACCCACATCAAGGTAACTTCCCTCAGTCTTGCCAGCTCTTCCAGTCTCTCCGCGCACTCCTGAACCAAGGGTGCGCTAGTGCCCTTCTGCTCTGTGTCCTTTTTCACATCGGCATTGCATGCAGCAGAGAGTATTGGATATACTTCTGCTTTGAAAATCGCGGTGTACGTACCTAAAGAGTAACTCTCCCATGCTCATCGATTGACCACATCAGCTGACAACTCTCTATCGTCATTTTCCGATACCATTAACGGCCCGCATCTATGACATCAAGTGATCTGATGAGTCGGCATTGAGGTGAGCGCCGGAGTACCAATCTGGAAGTCTCGGGTTCAAGTCCCGTCGTCCGTCGACATTTCCTGGTGCGAATTTAAATTAAAAAATCTACTTGCGGATGTAAGCATGAAAATAAAAACAATTCAAATTAAGCTGTCTTCACACGACATCATAATTAACATTGAAAGTACTATTACAAGTACAAGTCGATCGGGCAAGAAAACACTTTTTTGACTAAATCTCGGTCTCACCAATCACCCTGTATAAACTTATTCTAAAATCGAGATCGACAATTACATAGATTGAAGTTTAAAAAAAACGAAAACCACGTTTTTGTGCCAAAAATTATTAATCTACAGGGTCAAAAATGGTTACAGCTAGAGCCTTGCATTGAACAATCGCGCGCCTGTTGGGACACTGATAAAAGCGCCACCAATACAAAAGTATGCAAACTACTGTTTATGAATAAGTTGAGATTCATTCATTTCTGAAATGGGATAGATTTTGTTTTGGTCATCGACTAAATTTGTAGTCAGTGGTTTTGGGTGTTTTACATATACAGGGTGAGTCAAGCTTAACGCCTCGGACTCTTGTGACCAAACGATACCACTTTTCGAAAAATCGACTCTGCGAGTGTATGTAGGTCGAGTTGGACTACATTTTAAAAATAATGACTTTTATACAGGGTGTCTAATAAAAGTGTGACATATCAAAGTTATGTTTTTTTAAATAGAATACCCTGGATATTATTACACATTTAGATTCCCGGGTGCATTTTAGTGTGACTTTGTGTATCACAGATGGGACTTTAAGCGAACCGTTTAGGTGCAAATCGCAATTTTGGGTATAGGTGGATGTCAGAAAAAAATTGAGTATCGCAGCTATTATAAATCTTAGAGGGCTGTGACTTTGCCATGTTACTAAGCATGAAATGTGTCAGCTTACGTTAGAAGGTCGGGTTCGAATTACATTTGTACTTGGAGAAATCGGTAGACCAATTAAGGAAACTTCAATCAAAGGTAACTTGATTTTTTCAAATGGGAATGCATAATTTTTTTTATACGATCGAATGTGCAATTTGATAAGCTTTCTAACGATATGCGGTTGTAGATATCAATCTCTGGTAGTTTTGATTTAATTTCAAATTTTCAGTAAAACCGGTGTTTTTCACTTTTCCTACCTATAAGCAACTTAGCTGGCCATGAAATATAAACAAAAAACTGTTCAGATGGAACAAAACAACTAACTTAGCAGATAGTTACGGACATACTAGAATAAAGGGACAAAGTTATAAAAGTGACTTACAACAAATCAATTCTAACCAGAAATAGCAGACATAACACATCTAACGTCAAAAAGCAGCTGGAGTACGACAGAAATGGGTATTTTTCACAGCATACCGGCTACTACAATATTCTAAAGATTGACGATTCACAAAACCATTGTGAATTTTGAAATCAAAGGAAATCTACCACGTAATGTTGCTGGCAGTGTAATAGCTTCAGAATAAAATTTAACATTTCATGATTTAAAAAAATAGTAACCGATACCTTTGACTGGAATTCTGCAAATTCCTCAATACTTACCTATAAGCAAGATCGCCGAAAATGAACAATAAATTAAAAATCTGCTCAAAATTATTAAACATAATTTACCTGGCAGAAAATTAAAATATGATCTGTCAGTATTCCTTTTTTGCGATCTTGCTAATAGATACTGAAAAATTTAAAGGACGACAGTGAGAGGTATCATTACTTTTGACTTTGACGGAAATGACTGCTGTTTTATACCATTAAATGTGAAATTGCATTCTGAAGATATTAGACTGACGGCAACGATCACTGAAAGTTTTGCTTTCATTTCATAGTGTTTAGTGATTTTGGAAATATTTAATCTCTAGTACATTGCAGTCGCTAGTAGGCTGTAAAAGTTATCCATTTCTGTCGTACACCAGCTTCTTTTTAACCTTAGACATGTTACCGCCTTTGTTTCTGGTTAGAGTTGATTTGTTGTGGGGAATTTTTATAAACTTGTTCTTTTACTCTAGTTCTCCTGGATCTTTTTGCTAAGTTAGTTATTTTCTTCCATCTGAATACGATTTTGTTTATATTTCATGGCCTGCTAGTTTGTTTATAGGTAGGAAAATTTAAAAACACTGATTTCATTGAAATCTCAAATTTTAATAAAAACTACCATAGATTGATATTCAAAACCTGATACAATTAGAAAGCCTATCAAATTGGACATTTGATCGTATAAAAAAAATTATACATTCCCATTTGAAAAAATCAAGTTATCTTTGATTGAAGTTTCCTCAATTGATCTAACGATTTCTCCAAGTACAAATGTGATTCGAACTCGACCGTCTAACGTAAGCTGACACATTTCATGCTTAGTAACACGGAAAAGTCACAGCCCTCTATGATTTATAATAGCTGCGATATTCAATTTTTTTCTGACATCTACCTATATCCAAAATTGTGATTTGCACCTAAACGGTTCACTTAAAGTCCCATGTGTGATACATAAAGTCACACTAAAATGCACCCAGAAATCTAAATGTACAATAATATATAGGGTGTTCCATTTAAAAAAACATAACTTTGATATGTCACGCTTTTATTAGACACCCTGTATAAAAATCATTATTTTTAAAATGTAGCCCAACTCGACTCGACCTACATACACTCGCAGAGTCGATTTTTCGAAAAGTGGTATCGTTTGGTCACAAGAGTCCGAGGCGTTGAGCTTGACTCACCCTGTATACATTGCAGGCCAAAAGTTAAGGACGCGTTACTTAGGACCCACTCTGTATAAATAATTCGTTGGAATCAAGTTAGATATTTCTAACGTTTTCCAAGATATAGCAGCATTGCATTCTATGGTCCCACATCATATCGGATCCCAAATTTTTTCAAAATTCGTGGGACTGTTGCTGAGACTACACGGTGATAAAAATGGCAACAAGCAGGTCGAGGGAGATGAGTGCCAGAGAGTCCAAAAAACTTATTATCGCAAAATCACAAATGTTTGCATAACAGTACTGCTCTTACCTATTTTGGCGGAGGTAACTTATGAAACCTGAGAAAAAGTTTTTGTTTTTAAAAACAGCAATATTCGTAAAATAATCATTTTTCCAGAGGAGCCTAGTGTTTCCGGACAGGCGACAAATCATCATCATAGTCACAATGTCTTAACAGACATGTTGTGAACTCGTAAAATCTCGTAAGTAGACAAATAGACTGATGGAAAAGAATGACATTATTTTTAGAGAAATAGGTGGCGCAAAACGACGACTTTTAGTTGATTAGAAAAGTCAAATTATTCAATCAACTTAACGTTCGTCTGCCAAAAGTCACTTTAATTAATGCAGTTTTTGAAACGGTGTTTGTCTCCATGATTCTACGTGCTTCACTGGCTCATCAATGAAATATTGAAACAACTGTTTATTTTTAGGTTTCTGCATTTGTAGTCTTTATCAAACTACAAAGTATACCACTTGCAAGTTAAATCTGAACACCTAGAAAAAGAAAGGCATATTCGTTCCTTACCTTACCTTCTTTAGTACACATCTAACACTCGTTGTTCATTCAGACGCTGTTTACCTACAAGGCACCTCCAAAAACCTCTATACGTGTAAAAGCTAAGTATGGCGTTTTATCGATCTAAAAACTATGATATCTGTTGTAAATGTGTCAAAAGACTAGTTGGTTGTATAAAAATGCCCCCTAGAAGATGACAGCCCCAATTTACCCAGGTAACTCCCTTTGAACAGGATTGGATTGCAGGTCAACGGGCACATGGTGCTTTTTTCAGAGCAATGGGGTATTTTCCAACTTGCTAATATTGCCTCTTTAATGGCTGAAATGAATTTGCTTGTATCTAATTTGTAATGATGGCACTGTTTGCTCCATTTTTTTCTGTCCACGTGGAGTAAAGATAGAGTTTGAAAATCATCCCTTTGAAAAGAGCTCATTTAAATCTCTTAAACCTCCCGCCTAAGAAATCAACCAATCAAAAGTCATTTTTATGCCGGATGTAGATAGGATGTGACTATATTAATTTAAATTATGCGTAGATTCAAGGTTGTCACGTTATTAATATTTTGCCTAGTTTTTCTACATATAGAGGATGTAAACTTAATTTCATGTATTATGCTTATTTAGTTTCCATCTTTTTAATGGAATAAAAGTTCATGTTTGTAGACTATAAATGTTATATTACACTGCAATTCCATTTTTTGCATTATTATGTCATTAGCAGTTTACTCTGAGAATGTTTCCTATACCTTTTCACAATTTTACTCGTCATTCTTTAACAGCCTGTCACTAGTGTCATGTCATGCTTAACCGCCCTTGGTCTCACGACTGTCACGGTGTCTATATAAATTAACCATGATGAAATGATGTAAACAAACATCTGTCAATGTCAATACGAAGCGGAGGTTATGTTTGTAGATGGAGAAAAGGAGGTCAGACGACAAAGTAGAGTCACATTCTAAGGATAGCACCACGAAGGACTTATTACGTCACGCTAAGATTTATTACGTCGCAGCTTTGGCACGAAATTTTATGTTTGAACTTTGTAGGGGATTTTAACCCACTTCGCGTTCACAATAAATCGTAAAAATGTTCGTTACATGGTTTTTGTACATTACTGTAACCACAGGGCGTAGCGTGGCTACAGTTGCAGCAGCATGGCGCGCATGGATCGTAGAAGGGCGAATGCACCGAGCTAGAGGTGTAGCATATAGGAGAACTACTGACCGGCAAGATCGTCATATATGACTACTGGTCGTTCGAGGCAGAATACGAACCACTAGAACTGTTGTTGAGGCTTGGTATGCCAACGGTTAGATTAATGCCAAGAACACCGACAATGGCATATGCTGATTGGCATCAGACGGCCTTCTTCGACGAGTCCAATTTTTGTCTGGGCTCACTCGATGGACGCCAATGCGAGTTATGTATTTTGGTATTCTCCACCACATAATGATTATACATCTAATAAAGTGAATATATTCTTAAAGTCCTTCAGACATCCTAGGTTTATGAACTTGGTATGTTTCTCATATATGTAACATAATACAGGTACGTGCCGTCTAGTCCAGACTTCTACGAATAAAGCTTATGTACACATTTCGTCTTTGATAAAACTGGTAATCTGCCTTGTACTTTAATCATATAGCTACCGACAATCTTTGTTGTAGTTAGATTCGCAGCGGTGAATAAACTGATATTTTTTAAAAAACTCTTGTTCGCCATTGGCAAACATAATTTGTAATAACATAATAAGACGACGATGTTATCTTCAGTTTGTTGTTGATCGTTATGTACACCGTCCTATTGGTTTGACGGTGTGGAGCGTCATTGCATTTAACAGCAAGTCACGTTATGTGAATGAGGTGTCAAGAAGGGGTTAGTTACATCAAAATAATGCGCGACCTCATATTTCAAGGGAGTCAGTCGATGACGTTCCTAAAAGAGCTGAGGTTATGGTGCTCCCCTGACTTTCACGATCACCTGATTTATCGCCAAATGAAAACGTGTGGGATTGGATGGGTCGCTACATTCGCGATTTAGTCAATACGTCGACCACGCTAGATGAACTGGGACATGCTGTGAGGGCAGCTTGGGATGCTGTACCTCTAGTGTTTATTATCAACCAGATTACGAGCATGCCGCATAGGCTAGAGGAAGGCATACATCAATATAAAGGCTTCGCCCATTATTGACCTGTTGTATTTTTTTATAAACTAATTTTGGCAAATGGGTTCGTTCATTATTGTATTTAGTCCTGCCCCATTTCACGAAACACATTCCTCTTTTTCTCAGTGTTCGGATTTCACTTGCCAGTCGTATATTTAACAATCGTTAATTCCAAATTAATTTTTTGTTAAATATTGTGTACTTTGATACAGGTTGCAAATATCAGTCCGAAACAAGAGTTCAAATCTGATTCGAATCCAGCCGGTACCCTTCATTTTTCCGATTTTTCTGTGAACCACCTTTCATTCCATGAAATCCTGGTCGACTGAGGAGTCGTGGTTCAGTAACATAGCTGTCGTGCAAACAGTGGTGAGAGATTCACACTCACCCAAATGCCGACTAGTTGCCTGTTCCGATTCGAACATTAAACGCATCAGACATCAATCGCAGCAACTACTGCTCGTTTCACCCACTGCAGTCTATGCGTTCTAAAAAAGCGGAAGTGGGCGTGGGTATGCAGTGCTGCTGATACGCCGGTTGATGATTCGGAACGCTTTTCTGTGCAGCATGCGCATAATTCTTGAATCGGAATGCACCCTAGATGTCTCTAGATGACTGAAATACATGGTTCGCAGAAGGATACGGGGGAGTGGTGGGTGTCGGTGGAGTCGACTCCAGGTCGCGGGCGCTGTGTATTGACTGTGGTGCGGGGCATCGTGGCACAGTTGGTAACGCGTTGGCCTAGAATGCCGGACGCCGGAGACGCTGGTTCGAATCCAGCCGGTACCCTTCATTTTTCCGATTTTTCTGTGAACCAAATGATTGGAATCATCTCCATCTTGCGGAGTAAGCAAGCACCTTTCATCCCATGAGTTCAAAGATCTCGTTTCAGCATGATGTCGTTTTATTGATAGGCCAGTAAAGCGCTATGTATCAGTTACCTCAATATCTCAAGCTTGATGAACTTGATCGAGGGATACATACCTTGTGTAGCTTTAATAGATCTGTTCGAGCATTGATGTGTTTTCAGGTGAGCTTCCCCAGTGCATATCCGTTCGGGGTGTCGCCAATTTTCCAAGTGATGCCCGGTTCAGCTATCAACGACAACGCCAGTCAGCAGCTCCTGCAGATGCTCAAACATTTGGCTCAACAGCGAGTGACCAAAAACCGGACTTGCCTAGAACCCTGTCTCAGACAGATGGTCACCACCCTCGAGCAGCTTTCCACCAGTGTGGACACGAATAAAGTATACGACAGAACTTACATCGAGCCTACATCGAATATGTACGGGGGATACAATGACGTTTATATTCCATTCCCGAAGACTTCTGGGGCCAAGTTTTGCTCCGTCGGGACTCTAGTGTGTTTTAGCAGACCATCCTTCTCGCGCAGGGTTTCAAGCAAATCGGATAATTCGGCTAGGGCGCCCACACCTAGAGCATTGTCAGCGTTAGAAAACCACTTTACGAAGCAAACTAGTGATTATATGACGATATCTACGTACTACTATCAAAGGTGAGTCAGATAGATAGATAGATAGCTTTATTAGTCACTTAGATATATTGCGTATACAGGGTGTTCAACATAAGGAGGGCCAGTACAGGGATCTTGGAAACTAAGAGATACGAGGTCGGTCAAATGGAAGTAAAGTTGCCCTCTCACGTGCCCATCAATATGCAGTTTAGAAAGTTTTAAAATTCCGAGTAGTTCCGGGGATATTTGAAAAAAGCGGAGATTTCAAAAAATCGTTTAATTTTTTCTCGCTTCATTTGGCAACGAATTTTATAATAATTTGCACATTTACATTGCCACTTTTTTTGCTCAATCCAACGGAGTTAATAGATTTTCGATCCGACGTTTCGTCTTCGAGTGGTCATCCTCAACTTTCTTTTTTTAAATACGGTCCTGACTTTCTGATATCGAAATTCGAGAGTCCTTTTTATTCTAAATACATTATTGCTTCTGAGTTTAGGGTGGAAAGGCACATTATTATAGAATTAAACTTGCTAGGATTAAGTACGTGAGTACAACTCTGACAAATTTCAGGTACTGGAATATTATCAAATACCTAAACATCCGAACTGTAAACTTATTCAACAGTTCCGTATAAGGTCCATATTTAAAAATTCCTAATTATGATAATACTAAAAGGAAAATCAACCATGACGCGTGAAACATCGTTGAAGTCGCAACGAAAGGGGGTTTCATAACTTGATATAATTGCTAGTATGTTGCTCATTCATAAGATATTTCTTATCCAATATGGGAAATACAGGGCCGAATTTCAAAATTTATAAAAAAAACTTGAAATGCCATTTAATCATAATGTGTATCATCATTGTATTTAGAATAAAAAGGACTCTCGTATTCCGATATCAGAAAGTCAGGACCGTATTTAAAAGAAGAAAGTTGATGATGACCACTAGCAGACAACACGTCAGATCCAAAATCTATTAACGCCGTTGGATTGAGCAAAAAAAGTGGCAGTGTAAATTTGCAGATTATTTTAAAATTCATTTGCAAATAAAGCGAGAAAAAAATAAAACGATTTTTTGGAATTTCGGTTTTTTCGAATATCTATCTCTATCTGGAACTACTCGGAATTTTAGAACTTTCTAAACGGCATATTGGTAGGCACGTGAGAGCACAACCTTACTTCCATTTAGGGCCGGTTGTACAAATGCGGGTTTAGCACGAGCTTTGTTAAGCCTAAGCTTAGCTAAGCTCAGGCTTAAAGTCGACACCCGTTGTACAATACGTACTGACATAATGATCTGGAAAATTACCTTTTTTGGTTAGGCACTTATGACAGTTTGTGTCAAATTTTGGCAACGACCGCTTTTGTCTCTGTTCTTTCATTCGCTCTCTTTGTTAAATTAGACACAAATCTTCCAAAAAATTTGACCTAATAAATTGACAAGCAATTTGAAGGTTCATCCTTGACAAATCATGTTGCTTTTATACCAGGTTAGGTTTAAACCTCAGCTAAGCTCGCGTTGAGCATTGGCTTACGTAAGCTTGTGTTAAGCTTGGAGTGGGGGGTTAAGCCAGCATTGTACAACGGACATTTTGCCACTGACGTGGTTTAACGTCGGCTTACCTTAAGCCGAAGCTTAAGCTTGCATTGTACAACCGGCCCTTAATCGAACTCGTATCTCTCACAGTTTCCGAGATCCCTGTACTGACCCCCCAGGTCCGAATTGTAAGTTTATATATAGAGCTATATGAAGCACATCAGGTTAGATGTTACAATACTTCACATACACATACAAGACATTCAAATGGAATACTTAAAACTTACGGTGCAATTGTGACTTAGTTAAAAAGTTATTAAGAAAAAGAAAATGATACCATTAGACATAATATGCAGACTACTACCCGGGAATAGCCATCACAGAGAAGAGACAAAACCTGTCGGTACCTTTGATGTTCGGCGGGTCATTATTAGTAACCTTGAATCGGCTTGAACTGACTCACATCCACAATATTTCACTGAGAAAAATATTTTCGTCAATTCAATAATTTGTTACACGGAAAAAATAATAAATTTTATAAGAATTTATTATAAGTTGTGATGTGTATTTATAGCGTATCCACAATATTAAACTGAAAAAAATAACACATACTTCATCACACATACTTTCAGGAAATTTAACTTTTTCTTCCAGTGTATCGTGGAGTTTGACAGTTGTCCACAATAACCCCGCGCATGCGTTATGAAAATCGGTCCCTACTGTGTCGCTTCTCTGTGGTGGCTATTCTCGGCTACTACTGCTCACTACGAACCTATGTAACTATGTCGTCGCTGTCCTGTATTTAGATGGAATTAGGTGTACTTCGATATTCTGTTCAACAACTATGGCCCTGGTAAAATAATTTACGAAGGTCTACACTTCTGAGTGAAGAAGCTATGTATACACGGCATTTTTCCAGGTTTCAATAAGGAGTATACGAGTTAAAACATAAAAAAGACATGATGCAAAAATACAAATGGAGATAATTACACTGTTTTCAAGCATGCATTTATTTTCATGCTTTTCGGTATGTCTTATCATGAACTGCATTGGGATAAAAAGTTGTTAAAATAAGAACTATGAGTTCCCTATGAACACCTCATCCTACTCTCATACTCATTTACCCGATACTTTGGACTGTCAGCCGTGTCAACAGCGAACTGCTGTTCGGCTAGTGATAACTAAAAATTCCCCAGAACGAGTCTTCACATATACCATTGAAAAACCGGCCCTAAGTCAGTTGATATCTATTAAATAGACGTCAAGCCAGTCCAGAGTATCAGATAAAAGGATATTTCTGTACCTTTCAACTCTATATCACAATATAAATACATTTCTAGGTTAGTTTAACGTCCGGTCGGAAATGGCGTCTAGCACCTACCGCCAATCTCCGACCAGTCGCCAGACTAACCTAGAAATGTGTTTATGTAAAGTAATACAGATAAATAAGTGACATTAAGGCTGTAAATGTCATAATTCAGAATTGTTACTTGGAAAAACCGAAGAATGGCTGACGCGCGTTGCCGAAGTGCATATCGAAAAATAATATGTGCAACGGCACCGCTACTCTAATCAGATCGTCACTGTTGGTACGATACAGTAAAAAGTATAGATAGGACACAACTTTATAGTTTCAATGCAGTTGACGTATTTTCCACAAAACAAAATAATTTTGATACTTAACAATGGAGTCAAAATAATAACTAATTTAGATTCAATGATATTTTAAAATAGAAAACTTATAAATACCTAATACATAAAAAAATAATTTATCAATAATTGCAAGATTATTCATATACTTTAAAACTTTTCTATGAATAAATTTCATAAACGAATAGCACTTATTTGACCCTAGGCGTAGCGAACGAACGACCTTAAACCATAAATATTTACAAATTTCTCTACGATACAGTGAGCGAACTCTCGGAGATAGTTTAGCGACCGGCAACGTCGGATCGAAGCACCGCCGGCGATTCAACGGCACGATATTCAGAGCATTGATGCGTAATTTTAGTGTCGAGAAAGAAATTGGATGACGCTTGGTATTTGGGTTCTAGAGGCAGTTTGGAAACCTTTTTGTCAATGCACTACAGAAGGTAAGACCCGGCTCATTTGAGTGACCCGGTTCACAGCGGGTCATTCACGGCTATGACCTGTTCGTTAAGACCCGTTCAAATGAACGAAACTGGTTTAGCTACACAATCACATCGATTTATAGTCGGGTCTCAGTTCATCTACTTATATAGGTAGTAATTAGTATTATGGCGGATGGCGGGTTATTCAAATCAGTATATTGGAACGTTAAATTGGCCAAAAGACCCGGGAGATAGATAAGTGATGAGATAATAAATACATCGGTATCAAATTATTAAATATAAAAAACTACAGTAAAAAACTTCTAATTAAAAATAAAATGGGTTTATACTCTGAACTTTGGTGTAGTGATGTAATTGCCTTGATATAAAAAATGAAACTCATCAAACTAAACTATTTATTATAAAAAAAACAACCAGATCGTGAACCCCAAATGAACGTAGACCCTTCAAATGTGTATCGGCGCCGCCATCTAGTTCTAATGGGCTGTGTCACATGATCCTATATTTACCTGTTTATTTTCACGTTATTTTCATAGTTCTAAGACTATAGATGGTGCACACATACAAACCTCGCCTCGGTTCGTTCGTCGCAATTTCGTTCGCGAATCGCGGGTCATAAGACCCGTTAGGATCACGAGGCATGATCGATCGGATCACGGGTGTTTGGAAAGATTATGTCTTTATGAACGAATCTGTCATGAACGATACATTCCTACATTGCACCATACCCGGAAATGGGAGGGATCGGAGATAGAGAGAGGGTGTTAAAGCGTGGAAAAAGGCCGTAGCAACCGAATGAAAATGTGGTAGCAATTTAGTACACTTAACAACTAATGTTTCAAAAAATCGTCATCCGAAATCTACGGGCGGTTTGCGCGTACCGATTTTTTTTAAATGAAAAAAAAAGGAATCGCGACGAAACCGGTCGGAAGTTGATGGAAAATTCTTTGTTTTGTAGATAAGATAAAAGAAAAGAAATTTGAGCTTAGAGTTCGATTTTCTGCGTCATAAGTTCAATCCCATTTTTCAACCCCTATAGGGGTTTGAACGCCTTCCTTATCCTTTCAGAACCGCTTCTAACCTGTCCTTTACGCTTAATATCACACAAAAATAGGTGAGGTAGAGTAGAATTATCAGTTTGCATGTATTGGTAGATAGTTGAGGCCAATTGCAACGTTCTGAATATTAACCCTATAAATAAAGGAAGTTTCAAATGGTCTCGAATATCTACCAATACCTGCAAACTGATAATTCTACTCTAACTTACCTATTTTCATGTGATATCAAGTGTAAAAGCCAGGTTAGAAGCGGTTCTGAAAGGATAAGGAGGGCGTTCAATAATGTCACTTCCTAGAATGTGTTCCACCATCATATCGACAAACTTTGAGGTATGAAAATACAATTAAAATTATAGAGAAAAAATGCGAAAAAAAGGGGTCAACCTTTTAATTAATTTTTTATTACATTTTCAATTTCTGTATCACGACTTCATGGGTTCGCTCAGTTGTAGCGCCATAGCTTGATTATTTATCGACCGATTCGCTACATTTTGGACTCATTTTATAGGAGAATGACTGGGCATATCAACTAAGGGAAAAAAAGATAATACCTAACAATTTATAAGCCTAAAAAATTCACCAAACTGAAAAATTTTTTTTTTGAAAGGCACTTATTTGGGTTACTTACAAATAATTTGAAAAAAAGCCGTATTAGTGTTTATTTATTAAGACATTTTAATGTTTACCAGGATGTTTCCTGTCTTACCATATGCAATTCGTGTATGTAGCGCTAAAATTTTCGACAGAATATGCCTTTTTGTATTGACTTCTGTATCACAGCGCCATGTGTTCACGCAGTCGTAACGCCATATCTTGATTATCTATCGAGCGATTCACGACTTTTTGGACTCATTTTATAGGAGAATGAGTGGGTATATCAGCTAAAGCAAAAAATACAATATCTGACAATTTCTAAGGCTAAAAAAAAATTAATCAACGAAATTTTTTAGCCTTAGAAATTGTCAGATATTGTATTTTTTGCTTTAGCTGATATACCCAGTCATTCTCCCATAAAATGAGTTCAAAAAGTCGTGAATCGCTCGAAAGATAATCAAGATATGGCGTTACAACTGCGTGAACACATGACGCTATGATACAGAAGTCAGAATACAAAAAGGCCTATTCTGTCGAAAATTTTAATGCTACATACACGAATTGCATGTGGTAAGACAGGAAACATCCTGCTGAACATTAAAGTGTCTTAATAAATAGGCACTAATACGGTTTTTTCAAATTACTTGTAAGTATTCCAAATAAGTGCATTTCGAAAAAAAATTTTTCAGTTTGGTGAATTTTTTTAGCCTTAGAAATTGTCAGGTATTATCTTTTTTTACTTTATTTGATATGCCCAATCATTCTTCTATTAAATGAGTCCAAAATGACGTGAATCGGTCAATAAATAATCAAGCTATGGCGCTACAACTGCGCGAACCCATGGAGTCGTGATACAGAAATTGAAAATGTAATAAAAAATTAATTAAAAGGTTGACCCTTTTTTGTTCGCATTTTTTCTCGATAACTTTAATTGTATTTTCATACCTCAAAGTTTGTCGACATGATGGTGGAACACATTGTATAGTGGTTGAAGAATGGGGTTAAACTTAATAAAAACGGATGAGATTAATACATATCATAGTTGAATCTCCCAAGAACATGCTTAAAAACGTCGTCCATTTAAACAATATTAACAATTTTTTTAACGATTTTTAACCAAAATGACATGAAAAATCTTACTCTAAGCTCAAATTTCTTATCATTTTGAAAAAATCGATACGCGCCAACCGCCCGTAGATTTCGGATGACGATTTTTTGGATCATTAGTTGGTAAGTGTACTGAAACACTACCGCATCTTCATTCGGTTACTTAACGATTTTTTCCACGTTTTACCACTCCCCCCCCCTTATCTCCGATCCTTTCCATTTTGGGGTTATGGTGGAATGATGAACAAGTTTCCAAAGTGGCTCTAGAACCCAAATACCAAGCGTCATCCGGTTTCTTTCTCGACACTAAAATTGCGCATTGCCTTAATTACGAGGCTGTATGAGATATCAGAGAGTTTTTGGACGTCCGTTTGCTGACGTTATTGCACGTTATCGGCTATTTGTGGCGTGCGCAGTTCTTCCGAAATCATCGAATCGGCGAATAACCGATAAAGTTGTACGTTAACTGCGGAAGTCTACAGTACGATATGATTACGTGCGGTATTGCCAGGTCTAAACCACTAGGCGGCAATGATAAAAGAATCGTGATGATTTTGATAGCAACAATACTTATTTTGTGGTTTATCAGTGTACAAAAAGATCAGGCTTTCTTCCGTCAATTTTATTTGACAGTATTATCCAATAAAAGCTATAAAGTTAGGCGCATCCGGCAACAGCGTGTGATCATCACGGGACTGAACCATGGTAGGGAAATCTGAAATGTCATGCTTCGGGGATCCTGCATAAGCTATTTTTTATTTTACTTGTGATGTGATCTATTTTCTGCTTGTGGTGCTTACTTGTTGCACGTAACATTTCTTGGACATTTCCGACCAAATCGATCATAATGTGAGGTTAAGTTAAAATCAAATAGGTCCAATAATTGTCACAGATTTCGGTTACAAAATCTGTACACAAGGCACACGCTTATCCGTTATTCGAAACACACTTCGCTTGCTCAGAATAATGGTTTACGGATAGCATCGTCCCAATTTTTAGTAGAGACCTTTTGCACGTCCGTTGCTTGACGTTATTTCACGTTATCCGCTGTTTGTGGCATGCGCAGATCTCCCGAGATGACCGAATCGGCGAATAACCGATAAAGTTGTACGCTATCTACGAATGATTACGCTACGATATTATTACGTTCGGTATTGCCAGGCCTAACAATCATTATGCGGCAATGAGAACAGAAGCGTGATGATTTTGATAGCAATAATACTTACTTTGTGGTTTATTATTGTAGAAAAGGATCAGGCTCTCTTCCATACGTTTTTATTTGACAGTATTTTCCAAAAAAAGCTACACAATTAGGCGTTTCCGCCGTTTTCGGCAACAGCGCGTTAGCATCATGGAACTGAACCATGAGAGCGAAATGTCATGCTTCGGTGGTCCTGCAAAACCTATACAGGGTGTAACTTTTAAGGATGTCCACACCTATATTACCGTGTAGATCTTGCTCAGCTGATCATTTTTCAATAAGTAACATGGGTCCGAAAACGAACCGTTTCGGAGATAGCGCTACCGGAAGTAGTCCTTTCTGACGCCTGCAGTTAGGCAATTAATTCGATGCCTTGCGGCCAGTAGCGTGGTCGGCGTGGTCTCCGGATCTCAATCCCCTGGATTTTTTCCTGTGGGGTCACCTGGAAGCACTTGCCTACCAAGGGGGTGCACCGCACACAGCAGAAGAGCTGATTGCACGCATCATTGCAGCAGCTGGAGACGTCAGGGAGCAGCCACAGGTAATCAACGCTGCCACTGCATCGGTCATCCATCAAGCCAGATTGTGCGAGCAAGAAGGCGATGGCCACGTGGAGCCTCTCCTTCACTGATTTTTGACTGATCTCGGTGTTTTTTGTTGTTGTTTTTTTGCAATGTTTTTTTTTTGTTTTGTTTGTTTGGTTTACTTTTGACATTTTGGCCATGACGATTAAATGTTGACAAGCTGAATCTGTCTTAGCAGCTGATCTGTAACCCCCCTCTCCTCTGCCAATTACGAGGTGTTGAATGAATTGCCTAACTTCAAGCGTCAGCAAGGGTAACTTTTGGTAGCGTTATCTCCGTAACGGTTCGTTTTTGGACCCATGTTGCTTATCGAAAAATGATCAGCTCAGCGAGGTCTACATGGTGGTATAGGTGTGGACATCCTTAAAAGTTACACCCTGTATTGTTAGGTGTTTATTTGTTCATTTGTTCATGAAGCGTTTACAATACAGTCTATAAAAATAATAGAAAGAACACAGAAAGCCTAGGGCACGAACCTCACTTATTCTACGCTACGTTAAACAAAGGTACATGCGAAAAGTCAAAATTATATACTCTACATAGCGTAACGTTAGAATCGTTTGATGACGTCAATAACCGTTAACGTTTTACTACTGAGACTTTGGAAAGAGTCCTGCAAAAGGTCCCTATTGGCTCAAAATCTCTTCATTGACTATGCATACCTTAATATTATTGTGTTCTCATTCTCCAGGCAGAGATCTCGAGTGAAAAACTCGAAGCAGTCGCGAACGGTGGTGCACATCTACGACGCTTTGGGTTTGTTTTTCATGAACAGACAACTGGCTGAGGAGTACATATTGGATGGCGACCTAGGGACGGTATGCAAACACAACGGAGCGGCAGCTGCCGTCGTCGGTAGATCTGATTTGGTGCAGGCGTGGACTTTGGCAGAGCTGGTTGCTGGACAACCAGACGATAAGGAGATCGCCATGTCCAGGCATCCATTTGGTAGCAAACTCATGGAATCACTGTAAGTGTCATTTTTTAACAATGAGGAAGTTTCCATTTTTTCACATTTTAGTTAATCAGATAGTCCTAAAGAGTTAGATAACAGCAGCGAAAAAATTTTGTAATTATCTCCATTATTAGAAAAGTTATAGTCCTTCAAAGTTTGAATAGCGGTATTCTCCGCGCGAAGCCGCTGTGACGTCACGCGACACACCGCAAGTCTGTGTGCGCCCTGTCGAGGATGCTGCTCCTTTTTTCAGTAGGGTAGGCGACGCCGACGGTGACAAAACGATACACTGCAGTTTATTGGTACTCGTATTATTAGAATATGTCTAGCAGACCGAGAAGCTATAAATATTGCATTGTACTCAGGTGTACTAACACCACCATAAAAACACCAAACAAATATTTCAATGGATAGTCTATTATGAATACACAAAAATTGAGTTTTATGACACTCCTACCCCAATTTCACCCCCACCAAAAAAAAGTAGAAAATGATCACGAAACCCTTAAAACGCTGAAAAACGAAGTTTGAGCTGTTTCTATATTTTTTGTTTTTTATGATTGCTGCGCCGCCGCTGATACGATTTCTAAAAATCATAAAGATTTTCCGTCCTCGCAGCGGCAGTAATATTGTGTGAAAATTTAATTGAAATCAATCCAATAGTTTCCTAGTTCACCATACAGAATGTTCAGAAGCAATTCTCGCATGTATACATCAGAAAATTCTAAGTCCCTTGGTTTCCGTAATAGCCAAGGTAATGTTCGGGTGCACCTAAAAAAGTGTATTATGACGCTAGGCCTTTCTTTCACAGGTTAGTGGACGGCCTATTATGAATACAATAATTTTTCAGTTTTATAACCCCCACCCCTCAACCACCCCAATATTACCCTCACCCAAAAAAAGTAGAAAATGATCAGGATCCTCTAAAACGCCTAAAAACAAAGTTTGAGGAATATTTAAAATTTTTGGTTTTTTGCTAATTACTCCGCCACCCATGCACCGATTTTCAAAATTATAGGAACATTACCTCGCTGCCCAAATTTCATCACAATCCGTGCAGCGGCTACTGAGATTACGTGGCTAGAAAAACGCGTACCGACAGAGAGACCGACGGAAATGAGTTGTGTGGATTTTCGTTATGTAGACATCAAAACATCCAAAAAGCGTATTATCTCAAAATCGAAAATTTTCGCGATCAAAATACTCCCCTCACCTATCGGTGTGGGAAGTAAAAGTCCATAATCATGTCGAGATCCGCTTTAGGAAGATTACTAGAATCACCACGAACGTAACTTTCCTCCATACTTCAAAAATATACTGGCGTCTGGCCGTTACAACAAACACTCCGCCGTTCCACTCAAGTCTAAATGTCGCACACTGTACAGCGCAGCGTATGCATGGCGGAGTCCCGACTTCTCGACTGTGGCTGCCGCGAACGATTCACTACATATGTAGTAGTCACATATGTGACGTCATAAGGCATTCCACCACCGCGGTCGCTTTCCGCAAATATAAAATTGAGTAACTGCCGTGTTTTTTTTATATTCAGACGATTTTTTCGACATTCTTCAAGTGAAGAAATAGACTATCAGATAATAATGAATTTTACAAATTTTGTTTTTTAGGAAACTTCTCCATTCTGTTATACACGCCAAAATGCATATTTTATTATTCAACATGTTTTTTTTTTAATACGTCTATACGTGTGACCTTTGAAAAATATATTTAAATTAGCAGGTTAATCTCGTAAGATTATGCGCAATAAAAAAATTGTGTGGAAGCCTGAAAGATTATCAATATAAGAATTTCGATTTTTTTTTCAGAATAAATCACTATGCCTCCCAATATGATATACAAATGGCAGCTATGCTTTGCTGTATTTTTGGAAAAGAGATGTCGAGAAAATCCGCACAAAACTCAACAGGGGTAAGTTAAAATAGAATTGAAGTTTTAAATGATTTTATGTAATATGACTTTATAGTTGTACTCCTTTTTCAAAGATAACAGTTTTTATGACGACCTAATAAAAAAAATTATGTCACAATTTTTACGACAAAAAATTGAAATGAACCGAAAAACCTGTAAAAATTAGAACATCGTCCATATAAAAATTCAATATCACTATTTATTTTTAAGCCATGTTTTGCCTGTCGATTGTCAACGTTCCTCCTCTTAGTGAAGCAAACCAAAAAAAGTCATGATTTAGATAGATTACCTTATTTATACTTATGCAAAAATGTCTTATAAATTGGCCTTTGATTGTTAGTATTTTTAAAAAAGAGTGAAGGAGGTACGCGACATTTTTGTTAGCATAAATTTTTTCTTTTTTCTTTAACTTGGAAGACAATTTATCTACAGTATTATGAGGCATTTCAGATGAATTTAAAAAAAAATCTGCAAAACTATACTTCAAAAAGTTCTAAGTTTGCATGATATTTAGTATGGAATGCTACTAATCTATCAACTAATATGATCATAATAGAGAAATTATAATAGATTAGCAAATGTCTATCGACGTGGCTCAAGCCCTATTGCTACTCTATTGGTCTTGACTAATTTGAAACACCTCTAGAATTATCTCTAGTGGTCCCTTAATCCATCTATTGGAGGCTCGTTATGTGCTTAATGCATCTCATTTATTAATAAATTATATGAACTTTATAGAAGCTCACAAATAAAAATGCTGTTAAATGCGGCTTTCCAATCATTTGGTTGGCAGAAAAATCGGAAAAAATGAAGGGTACCGTCTGGATTCGAACCAGCGTCCCCGGCTTTCTAGGCCGACGCGTTACCAACTATACCACGGTTCCCCGTGATATAGCCGATATACAGCGCCGACGACATGGTATCGACTCCGCCGACACTCACCACTTCCCCATATTTGTCATCAAAGGTGCTTCCCTACTCCGCAAGAGGGAGATAATTCCAATCATTTGGTTCACAGAAAAATTGGAAAGATGAAGGGTGCCGGCTAGATTATTCATACATTGGAAAGATGAAGGGTACCGGCTAGATTCCGATTTTTTCTGTGAACCAAATGATTGGAATCTTATCTCCCTCTTGCGGAGTAGGCAAGCACCTTTCATTCCATAAATGCTGCTTTGTTGTAATCTAACTTTCTATGTCGGTGATTTTATAATGTTGCACCTATATTGAAGATAAATCCAAAATGAGGGCATGTAATGTATCGGTGTCTTGCTTTCACAATACATTTCTTATGCGAGTAATGCCAGCTACATATAATATGGCAACCCTAAAACAAGACAAAAGAGCATCTCAACAACAAACCTGGAAGAACTGGTTTGTAGAATATCTCTGAACCATACTGGTACTGGTATACTGATGAATTGGAGAGATATAATCCCATTATCTGTTTCAGAAAACAACAAAATCGTACATGCGGTTGATGACTGGGCCAGTTAGGTACAGTGTACATCTAGTACCATGTCCATCACTGCCCTCTTTATAAATATGGGTGAACCAATCTAATCTTGATTAAAATTTGGCAGCAGATTAGTCCTGAAAAAGAAGACATATTTTTATTTAAATTTATTAATTATTATTAAATTTATTTAAATCAGCTACATTGTAGAACGGAAACTGACTGCACGATTGGAAATATTTAGATTTGTGGTATAATGAAAACGGCATTATTTTTATTTATATAATTTGGTTTTATATTTATTTATATTTACATTTACTGTATCAGTTAATAAGTGCATTCACTTTTATGATAACCTGAACTTTTAGCATTTTTTTTAATTTGAAAGTTGATACAATAAACATTGAGTATAAATAGAATACCCACTAAATATTAAAGTAACCAAATTCTCTGCTTCCAAGCCAATATCTGACTTATGTCTGCAAGACTTTCTTAGATATATAACAGAGCGAAATTTGTTTTGTAAAAATGTGTGATACATTCTTATGGTTTATTTATTTCTTTACAGCATTCGCAGAGATGGAAACTTAAGGTAAAACAGCTTTGCTACTGTTTTCGTCTGCTTGAACGTTGCAGATTACATCATACATGCTATTTTGTTGTTTCTTGTGCTGCTACAAATCCAAACTTCAATCACCAAAATACCATTTTATCATTCACACGTGGTCAACTATTAAGAATTTCTTTTTTTTTTTCATCACATATTTTTTATATTCATATTGTATCTAGTATATGCAGTCCTTCGCGATTTTCTTGATCAACAAACTTATTCTGAGAGTGTTGTAAATTTTGAACTATGCCGCATAGCACTGCGATTTATATTTTGAAGCTGTTTCTTGCTGTGACGATTTCCAGCTCCATAAGGCTAGTGTTTTCATAATCTTTCTTGGTTCCATGTTTTTGATTGCGTTTCATAATACCATATCCCAGATTTTCATATTAATCAAAACTGAAGTTAGTGATCCATAGGTAGTCCCTTTTTGAAAATAGTAACTTCTCAACCAAGAAGTTAACAATTCCATTATATGTTTCCAGCCATTGATTTGCTCCTTCTTTTGGTGTCTCATATTAGAATAATAATAAAGAAACCCTGATGGGATATCAACTGAGATGCTTTCCATTTACACCAAATTTTTCACTTTCTTAGATTTTTCAGCTGGAGACTATCGAACAGTCAGTAGAACAGCATACATTAAATGCGGACCTCACACATGAATTCAAGCTGCTTCTGACATCCGGAAACTCCATCCTCATCAATTTACAACATATTATTATACTTTAATAGTCGGTGTATTATACATATCTGTTAATATTTCACACAAACACTTTAACTGCTTTAATTCCCCTCAGTGCTTATTTTCACAGGTGATTGATTCATAAAAATGCTGTTTACTTTAAAATTTCCAGTGGAAACCATCAGTTTCAAACCGAGAAATATAAAGGGCAGAAAATTGACCCCTTTGACTACGTATTTTATAGACTACTCTTGTAAAAGTTGCCAAAAATCAAAGGAAGGCTCTTGGAATCATATCAGAACGTGTTTTTATTTAACTCCTTTCTGGGGGTCAAAAGTAGGTATTTTAGTTTCATTTTATTAGGTTGACCTTTATGTGATCTTAAAGATCAATGTCGAATATCGAGGGATGAGGCACCCAGTTGGTTACTTTCACTGTCTCCTACTGCAAAGTTTCCCGCTAGAGAGCGGCAGCTGCGTTTCTATAATTTCAGATTGTAAAGTTCCCCAAATGTCAAAAGTGGTTGACATCGTATACTACTCGCAAGTGAAATCCGAGTACTGCGAAAAAAATGAAGTCAAGTTGATTGACTAAGCACTTCCCACAAATTACGGTGATACCAGTTCATTATTTTCCCATAACATGAAGCTATAGTCTGAGATCCCAAAAAAATTTGAGTTTTATGACTCCTCACCCCCCAACTGTCCCAATTCCATCCCCACCAAAAAAAAAAGTTGAAAATTATCAGGAACCCCTAAAATGACTAAATACGAAGTGTGAGCTGTTTCTATATTTTTTTTTATTATTGCTGCGCCGCCACTGACACAATTTCTAAAAACTATAAATGTTTTTCATCCCCGCCACGGTAATAATAACACAGTATTATTCCATTTCATTAAAATCAATCCAATAGTTTCCACGTCACACAATACAGAACAAGCTAAAGCAATATTTGTATGTATACGTCAGAAAAAAGTCCCTTGGTTTCTGTAATAGGTAACGCAATGTTCAGATGGACCTAAAGAAGTCTATTATGATGCTAGGTCTTTCTTTCACAGGTCAATGGATAGCCTATTATGTATATACAACAGTTTTTTGAGTTTTACGACCCCCCACCCAAGAAAAGGTGAAATGATCAGTAACCCTTAAAAGGCCTAAGAGTTTTGGCTGTTTTTATATTCTTAGTTTTACTATTATTATTGCGCCGCGCCACTGACACGATTTCTAAAAATCATAAACGTTTTGCATCCTCGCCACGGTAATAATACTGTCTAAAAATTTCATTAAAATCAATCAAATCAATCCCTTGGTTTCTGTAATAGGTTCAGATGGACCTAAAAAAGTGTATTATGACTCCAGGTCTTTCTATCACGGGTTAGTAGACAGCCTATTATGAATACAACAAATTTTTCAGTTTTACAACCCCCACCCGCCAAAAAGAAGTAGAAAACGATCAGGAACTCCTGAAACGCCTGAAAACAAATTTTGGGGAATACTTAAAATGTTTTGTGGTTTGCTAATTATTCCGCCGCCCATGCACCGATTTTCAAAATTATAGCAGCATTACCTACTACGACCCCACAGCGGCTAGGAAAACGCGCAGAGACAGACCGACGGAAATCACCGTGCTGATTTGGAAGGGGCCTCCCTATAGCTGCAGACCAAGCGTCAACAACAGCTTGAGTGGATCGCATTCTTCCTCGAAGTGCCAGTAGTAGAGACGGGCTTATCGGATCATTTTTAAGATACGGATCAGCGGATCTAGAACACCTTAAAGATCCGGAACAGTGATCCGGTTCACGGGTCAGTCAGATCCCGACTACCCGACTAGCGAATCCAATCGTTCACCGAAGCACGAGAGAACCGCCCGATCTGAGTACTCGGTGCAGATAGAAATGAGCCAGTACAGTATGCACTTCATGTTTTTATAAATATGTATCTAGAAGATACATACAGGGTGAGTTTTTAGTACCGGCTCGGTCGATAACTCCACTACTGTAGAAGATAGCGAAAAAAGTTGTATATAAAAGTTGTAGCTACGGATATGCTCCTTGCTCAGAAAATATTTTGATTTATACAGGGTGATCCATAACTGCGTGGTGATGCAAACATGCATTTTTTTAAATGAGACACCCTATATATTATTCCATATTCAAATTCTACTAATGATTTCCGTTCTTCCAATATAGGGTATTGTTACATTATACAGGGTATTTCAAAAGTTATGACCATTTTTATATCCAAATCACGGTCAAATGAACGTACTGTATATCAAAAAGTAATGAATCAAACATTATTTTTTTTACATGTGAAGATTAGAAATATCCTCTAGTTTTAAAATACGCTATAAAAGAATCCCGCGACGCATATTCGTATACAGGGTGATGTAGAATGCAAAATCTAGATTTTCTCTCTTTTTTTAGATGTAACCCCCAATATTTTATTATACCAAAGAATTGCTTTTAATATGCTCTTTCATCTTTGTATAGCACTTATTATGGCTGCATTCATTAGTTTCTGAGATATTTCGATTTTTCTACAAATTTTAAATATAACTTCTATTTGTTTAATAAAATTTATCTATTTTGAGAAAATACTACCAAATTTTGTTTCTGCTTAACAAACAACTAAAATATAAGGCGATAATAATACTTGATTAAGTCAAAACACTGAACTAACGAGATAATATAGGTCAAAGTGTGCTGAGGAAACAATTTTATAGACGTCATGCATAATTATCAAGCAGATGTATCAGGTAGGCTATGAAATACGAAACTACACAGTCCAAATAAAACGATTCTTCAATCTTTCAAACGCATTAGTTTTAAAGTGCCTCGGTTCGGATATTGCTATTCATAGTTGATATATTCTAGAGGCAAGTAGACAATTTCTCAAAGATTCTCCTAAATACCCTCAATGAAAAAATTAATTTTCAAAGCTGGTTTTCCACACAGTACGGAATTATTGAGTAGGTTATGAAAACTGTCAATTTTTCAAAGCCTACCTGATAAAACTACTTGACAGTTATGCATGACGCCTACAAAATTGTTTCCTCAGCATACTTGACTTTATTATCTCGATGATTTAGGGTTTTGACTTCATCAAATGCTATCAAGACGTTACAATTTAGTTGTTCGTTAAATAAAAAACAAATCAGATAGTACTTTCTCAAAATAAATAAATTTCAGTATACAAATAGAGGCTATATTTTAAATTTACCGAAAAATCGAAATATCTCGGAAACTAATGGACGTAGGTACAACAAGTGCTATACAAAGATGAAAGAGCATATCAAAAGCAATTCTCTGGGATAATAAAATATTGGGGGTTACATTTGAAAAAAAAGAGAAAATTTGGATTTTGCATTCTACATCACCCTGTATACGAATATGCGTCTCGGGCTTCTTTTATAGCCGATTTTAAAACTAGAGGATATTTTTAATCTTCTCATGTAAAAAAAATAATTTTTGATTCATTACTTTTTGATATACAGTTACGTACGTTCATTTGTCCGCGATTTGGATATAAAAATGGTCATACTTTTGAAACACCCTGTATAATGTAACAATGCCCTATATTGGAAGAACGGAAATCATTAGTAGAATCTGAATATGGAATAATATATAGGGTGTCTCATTTAAAAAAATGCATGTTTGCATCACCACGTAGTTATGGATCACCCTGTATAAATCAAAATATTTTCTGAGCAAGGAGCATATCCGTGGCTACAACTTTTATATACAACTTTTTTCGCTATCTTCTACAGTAGTGGAGTTATCGACCGAGCCGGTACTAAAAACTCACCCTGTATGTATTAATACTATTCTTTATAAAACGTTTAATCCGATCCGATTAGTTAACTGAGTTTAATGGTTACTCCTCAAACTGAGTCATCTTTCTCTGACCAAGTTCTCGACAAATCGTTTTAAGCCCACTTATCCAGGGCAACACTGACCTGGCACCTAAAGCGTAGAATTGGTTCTGGGCTAGTGCAGGAGCCCATAACAGGGCCCATAGACTAGCCAAGTAATCCGATCTCTAATTCCCTGAGATGCACCACTTCAGGGACACAAAACAGAATCACATTCTTATAGCGTGCTAGTTTCTGAGGAAAACTAACAATATGACAAATATTTCCGCCTGGAAGACAGTCATATAGGTCACGAGCGCAAAGTTTATTTTCACTCATTTACCTTCCAGGCTAAGGCCCGGTTTCATAATCATTCACTAATGCGTTGATTATCAAATGTACCTATTAACTTAATAATTCCGTTAAAGTGATGTGCGTTTCATAATGTATTTGGAAACGTCATTTAATTAACAGGCAATAAAATGTGGTTAGTACACCTGAAAGAAGGTTTTATGCCACATTTTGTGCTGTTTGAACGACATGACATTTTGCTTAACCTATAAAAGTGATTGTGCCAGACTGTGACATAAGTTTTCGTGTTTGCAATTCTATCATTATTATTATAGCATTACTACTCATAAAGAAAAGTATGGAATCAGAGCCACAAAAAGCGAAATGTGCGCGTGTTAGTAAGTTTTCTAAAAAAGAGGAGCTGCTACTCATCCGTACAGTAGCAATATTCAAAAGCATTATAGAACGCAAACTTACAGATAAAGTGAACAATCAGCAGAAGATAGGTACTTGATGAGTGAGGATATAATACAGTCGTCTACAAATACATAATTATAGAGATTAATAAAGAAAAGATTATGTAATTAGATGAATACTTGCTTTTAATTGTGCTCAAAAGCAGCTATGAATCGATGTAATCTGTGAAATAAATTTTATAAAAACTGATTAAAGTGAAGACCTACTGTCAACTCAACCTTAACCACCCTTAACCTAATGAAATTCTGATATGTGAGTCAATTCTTAAACGTCATATAAATGACATGTCAGATTTTATAGGTTGATTTTTCAATTAATGCGCTTGAACTCGCCGAGGGTGAGCCCATTCCCTTATTGGACAATTATGTCATCTTAATCTGTCAGTTAGCGTTTATGAAAACCATTTATTTCTTAATACTCGGATTAAACATAATGGGTAAATTAAGTTTGATTATGAAACCGGGCCTAAAAGCTTGTATCTCTACCGCGTTAGTAAAGAGCACTGGAAAATATCTCCAAAGCTACGAAGGCTAGAGAGATAAAATTCAATACCAGTGTTTTTAAACACATGCAAACTTCAAAAAAGCCAACAGCAATGTTGCTAGTTTTACCACTATTACGTTACACGCCATACATTAGTTATTTTAAAGGGCCCTATTTATTTTTGTTGCAATGCATTGGGCTTGTCGAACTTGGAATGTTCTCATAATTACAAAATTTGGTTTCTATTAATTACTGAGATACGGCAACACCGCATTTCAGTAAAAAGTACTAGAACGCTCTCTCCAAAACTGCTACAGCCGAAACGATAACATTCAATTCCTGGGGGTTTTTGATAATGCAGAATTCAAAAATTCTAACAGCAATGTTGTCAGATTTACCACCTTTACGCTTCACGCCATAATTTTATTATTTTTAATACAATACCTCATTTGAACCATTTAATTTGTGCAACTTTCATTTTGACAATTTTTTTCAAAAACCGGAAAATGATTCGAACAAATGATTAATCTTTAAAATTTAAACAATGATTTATAAACAAAATAAAAGTAAATTTGGCCGTATATATTTATATAATCATTCTGTAGGTTCTTACTACTACTGAACACCTCTAGATATCTATAATAAAATAAAACGTGAAGATGATTTTTTTTACCCACAGACTGGGCAAATAGAGGGGATCGAGATTATGCTCAACGAGGTCATCGTTTCAAACAAATTTTGTCCCATGCTTGCACCGTACGATATTCGAACGTACATGGACGATTCTAACACAATTCAAAACGTTGTGTTTAGGGCAAAACTAGGATAAGTGGTTGCAGCTTGAGGCAAAGGCATTACCTTATTGTTAATAGCTTGTATAATGCGGTAATGTCAAGACTGAATATAAATTATATTTTTAAGCTCTTAAAGACGTTCGTTAACAAAAGTTGTTGGTATATGAAATATTTATTTTTCAGCTTTGATAAGTTTAATCACATAGGGATCTACCCTCAAAAATTCAAAACTTCTTATCGATCCGTTCGGAAAGTGATTGATGATTATAAATCAGAATTTTAATAAGGGCCCTCATGACAGATTAGCGTTTTTCGTATTTTAAAGATAGAATAAACGTATTTCAAGAGTAGGTACAAAAATAAGTAATGTTTAAAAATATTTTTTTTCGAATATGGAGTTTATTGTTGCATGAAAAAAATACGGTTGATGGCCGTTTGAAATAATGACTAATTTAGATTAACAGATGTTTTAAAATAGAGACCTTACAAATATCTAGTTTATATAAAAATAATTAATAATTCATTGCAAAGTTATTATTACACTTTGCAACCGTTCTAAAATCCGAAATAATTTCATAGAGGGAGGGTGGGTGGCTCAGTGGTTAGAGCCGAGGGTTCGTGACTGGAAGGTTCCGGGTTCGATTCCGGCAGAGGCGGAAATTTTCTGTTCTGTTCCTAGAGGGGCGCCGGGAAACAGTAACTTTGTAATAACTAAAACCTCTCATTTTTTATTGACAAAAAAAGTTAGTTTCTAAGATGATTTCCATCTGATGTGCCCACCACGGGTAAAATTTTTGATGGATTTCTGAAAATCTCTGCGTTATTCAGGAGCTTTGTTGCAATATAAGAATAACTATAGCCAAAGTATACGCTTTAACTTTGGATAAACACTCATTGGTATGTTGCCCTAAGCAGGAAATAAGTGACAAATGATTCTCAAATTCGCCAATGCCCTATAACTGTGTTTCCACTGAACAAGGCTTCTAATAAATTATGATAAATATCATGCATAGTATAATGATTCGGCTTGAAAATATGCCGCTACTCTTTCAGGCAACTTCACCTTACCACACTATACCGCCTGCAGACGTTGTAGCTGACGGTTGGGTGTTTCCCATGTTGAGGACAAAGAGATCCACCTCCTTGGACAACCTCCGGGTGGAAATTCCTGCGGCCGTACCTACTCCCAAACCTCAATCTGCCTTGTATGAGTACTACAAAATGGCCTACGCGGAAACGCTACACCGCTGGGGACTTATTTATAATAGGACTGAAGTACTAAAGTATACACATAGGTAAGATAGTATCTACATAGTAATAGATTAAATTCAGGATTTTTGTAAGTGAAATTGAAATATGCTTTGTAAGGTTCAAAATCTCTGTCGTGGTAGATGGGTTCTCCTCTTCATTCCATAATGCCTACGCAGTTTTGCGGATGACAGTACTTTGCACGCAGGTATCTGGATGGCGAACAAAAATGCTTGTTTGAATTGAATTGATTTGAATTATCTCCCTCTTGCGGAGTAAGCAAGCACCTTTCATTCCATGAAATCCTGATGGCGACTGAGAAGTCATACTTCAGTAACAAAGAGAGCTGTCGTGCAAATGGCGGTGGGAGATTCACACTCACCCAACAGCCGACTAGATCTCTCTGGATGACTGGAACACATGGTTCTTAGAGATATACGGGGGAGTGGTGGCTGTCGGCGAAGTCGATCCCTTGTGGTCGGCGTTGTGTGTCAGCTCCACCATGGGGCACCGTGGTGTAGTTGGTAAACGCGTCGGCCTAGAATGCCGGAGACGCTGGTTCGAATCCAGCCGGTACCCTTCATTTTTCCGATTTTTCTGTGAACCGAATGATTTGAATTATCTCCCTCTTGCGAAGTAAGCAAGCATCTTTCATTCCACTCTTCTTCCACATCCATATTGGTCTTTAACTCACTCCATTAAACTAAACGCTTGCACTGTAATCACAACCTAATGACTATAGCAGTCATCTATACTAGATTCACCCAACAGAGAAAGTGAGTATAAACAATGATCAATCCGTGATAGGTATGTGGTTATGCGGTATCCATACTGGTTGAATAATAACCGCTAACCCTATTGGCCCTAATTGGTCGAGCCTCTCTACACAGCCAATAAAATTTCAAGCAAGTGTGAGTGGGACAGCCGTTCAACGCACGGCGCGCCACGCCGCTGCCGCTTGAGCAGGAGTGGACTTGTTTAGTGTTTTCCGTACAGCGATCCAAGGTGCATCGAAAGAAATTTAATTATTATTGGCGTAAATATTTGAATTTGTTATATCCTGAAATATCTGTCACGGACACAGCTGGAGAGATCGATGATATCAGCTTTACACCGCCAAAAAAAAGGGCCAAAAGACTGCATCTCAGTGCTGCTGAAGCAAATCATTTTAAATATTTATAAAAACCAAATGCATCCAAATGCCGATTTAGCGATTGAAGATGTTGTATTGAAGGTAGCTGAGATTTCGGGTGTGAGTCGATCAAGTGTATACAGGATCATTAAGGAGTATAAATGTAATCATTCACTATCAGAGCCAAAATCTTATCCCAAAAGAAAAATGTAGCTCCGACAGTGATTTATTACTTTTATATTCCTAAATAATCTTGTATAGACTTGACCAACTCACTCCTGAAATATCACCAACCTTCCATACAACTACTTTAAACACTAAATAGAAATTTTCGTGCATTTGGTTTTTGTACATATTCAAAATGATTTGCTTCCGTCCACATTGATGATGCAATTCTGGAATTTTTTGTTTTTCGATAATTACTCCACTGTCAGTGAACTATTGCTAAAAATAAAGCAGTTAGGACTATTCCAACCAGACAGCATGTAACCTGTAAATTATAACTTGGAGACTACCACTGGCGCCGCCAGAAACTTGTACAGGGGGGGGCGACTTACTTAAATTGAGTGCTCAAATCAGGGCAGTGGGGACAAATTTGGTTTTTGCTTATACAAGTTTTCCAGCTTCGCTACTCCAGGGGGGCCACGGTCCCCCCCTGCCCCCCTCTGCCGGCGCCCATGGAGACTACCGTCTTGATTGTGATGAAATTTTGACACCATATAACTACCATGGCATATATGGAAAAAGTATACTGCAATCGATTCTAATACTTCTGTCCCCTATCGGCGTGAAAAGTAAAAACAAACAAAAGCCCTTTATTATCGCTGCTTCCTGTTTTTGTTCGGCTTCCCGCAAGTCAATATTAATGATTAATTTCTCTTTGTCAGGGCAGTTAAGTTCCGCCAATGATATAAATGTTCACTTTTACCTATGATGAAGTTGCATGAAATGTTGCATGCCAGATTTTTCACTAAATTTTTGCAGTTAAGTAGATTCTCTTTCCGATTTTCTTGTATTTTAGATATTTTGTTTTAATAGATAGATAATATGGACAACTTGATGACTGTATATTTATGTGAAGAAATCCTAAAATAACAACATGTAAACCATTTTTGAAATAACTGCTGGCATCCAATCACGTTGTCGTATCCATAACTTCTGTTGCGGGGAGGCAATATTATAATTATTATAGTACTGTTTGATGAACGCAAATTGTGTTTCTATTTCATATTAATGTCGTAATATATTCTGTGCCGATATATAAGTATTTTTTATTTCTTGTCAATTTCCAACTTTTCAACGGATAATCAGATATAATTATTATCAAGTGATATCGTAATCCGGACCTGTAATCGGTACCTGTTTTAGAGAGATAACGCTTTGCCGCGTTTAATCACGTACAGAATGCGTGACTTTGTTTATATGCGATGTCTCTGTTGCGAGAATCAAGTATAGATGCCTCTCTAATCCTATCATATATTTTGTGAGTAATTGCCTTGGTATGTGAAGTAATTTTCGATTTATAAATGTTTCCTTTTTACAATACTGTTGCTTACTTATTGAATCTTCGCAGGGTTCCTGAGACGCACAAGGGCGTGGAGTTCGTCAGCGAATGTACGTATTGTGAACGTCAAGTGAAACAGTATGGTTGTGTCTTCTGCAAAAGACTGGCTCTTCATTGTGCTGTGTGTGGCGATTCGGTGCGCGGACTGGCCAACTCGTGTGCACCTTGCGGTCATGGAGGACATCGAAGGTAATCATTACAATAATTCGGACCGAAGGCCATATCCGTATTTTGCAGACGTACGAGGGATAGCTGCACGATTTGTAACTCTTAGGGTACGATCGATGTAGCATCAACCGGCGCGTGTCACGCGTGTAATCTGGAGATGCGAAATAAGCTTTGTGAACCTGCAATTTAAATTTTGAGCGAAAAAGAATACTTTGTTAGCCATAGAAAACACTCGAGAAGGCATTCTAGAACGTTATAATTACCAATGTATAGATAATTTTGGCTTAGTATTGTCTAAACACTTCATAACCATTTTTCAGCAGCGGAAAATTTAAAATGTTTAAATAGCAGGGATTCCATCCAAAACTAAAAAATGGAGTCAAGTTGATTGACTCAGTACTTCCCACACATTACGGTGATAGTTTATATTTTTTCATTGCACAAAGCTATAGTCTGAAGTCCCCTTGCAACCAAATCATCGCCCGCACGCTCCCAAAAAAAACATCTATCACAAAAACTCTCGTAAATAGTTTCTTGCATCTCTCTCCGTAGGAACTAGCATGACACAGTGTTTATTCTGCAAACTTCAACTGGTATTCTAATCACATGGCATGCCGACTTTCCGATATTTAAAAACCGATTATATTATCGGTATCGATCTTTAAAGGGCAATGAAAAGTGTTTTTCTAACCACCCTATCCGAGACCCCATCCTACTTCGGCTCAATTCAACTCAAAAAGAGTACCTAAAAGCAGGTTTATATTGTACCACTACGAATACAACAAAACTTCCAGTTCCACAACCCCACCCCAAAACTACCCTATTTTAACCTCTTCTAAAAAAATGTAGAGAACGATCAGGAACCCTCAAGTCGCCTAAAAACGAAGTTTGGGTGGTTTTGATATTTTTAGATTTTCTATTATTTCTCCGCCGCCACTGACCCTTGGCTTCTATAATAGGCAACCACCTGAGAACGTGTATTATGACGTTAGGTCTTTCTTTCACAGGTCAATGGACCGCTAATTATGAGTACAACATAAATATTTCAGTTTTACAACCCCCCACCCCCCAACCACCCCAATTTCACCCCCTCCTCCCAAAAAAAAGGAAAAAATGATCAGCAGCACCTAAAACGCTTTAAAACGAAGTTGAGCTGTTTTTATATTTTTAGATTTTTTTATTATTCCTGTGCCGTCACTGACATGATTTCTAAAAACCATCCGCATTTTCCGTCCTCGCTATGGTAGAAATACTGTGTCAAAATTTCATTAAAATCAATTAAATAATTACTGTTATACATTACAGAATGATCTAAAGTAATACTCGTACATATACAAGTCCCTTGGTGCAATAATATGAAAGGCAATGTTCGGATGGACCTAAAAATGTGTATTATGTCACCAGGGCTTTCGTTCATAGGTCAATGGACAGACTATTATGAATACAACAAATTTTGCAGTTTTGCAACCCCCCACCCTCCAACCACCCCAACTTCACCCCCATCAAAAAAAAAGTATAAAATGATCAGAAAGTCCTAAAACGCCTAAAAACTAAGTTTGAGGAATATTTGAATATTGCTAATTACTCCGCCGCCCATGGACCGATTTTCAAAATTGTAGCAGCATTACATACTAAGATCCCACAGCATATTGCCTCCCAAATTTCATCACAATCCATGCAGCGGTTACTGAGATTACGAGGGTAGAAAAACACCAACAGACAGACCGACGGAAATGAGTGACGTGGATTTTCGTTATGTAGACATCACAAAATGCCCAAAAACCGTATTATGTCAAAATCGAAAATTTTCGTGATCACAATACTCCCCTCACTATCAGTGTGGGAAGTAAAAACAGGTGGGAAAATATCGCTTCAGCCGACGCCGACATCAGTTTCAAAACGTAAAGTTACAATGACACTAATCGGAATAATGGGGTATTTTTAAAAAAATATATGTGACGGAATATTCATGTTACGTCTCCAAAAACCATGTAACGAACATTTTTATTTTTTTTCTGTGTACGCGAAGTGACTGAAAGTCCTTCCTACAATTGAAAGATAAAATTTCGCGCCAAAGCTGTGACATAATAAATCCTAGCATCACGTCATAAGTATTTCGTGGAGCCATTCCTTAGCATGTGACTTTACCTTTTCTCTGTCTTCAAAGATAACTTCTGTTTCTTATTGACATTGGCAGTTATTTGTTTACATCATTTTGTAATCTATTTTGGTTAATTAGATACTGTGACACAAGGGGAAAGTTATCTATGCCTGAAACTAGTGACAGGCGAAAATAATGTTACAGTCGCCAGTAAAATATGGTTAGTATACAAAAAAGTGGCAAACTAAATAAACACAACCGTTTCCTGGAACGATAGTGGCTTGCCTGGTTCCATGCATGATATTAATGTACTGTCGCCTGCGAAGCTATAGATTGGATTGGATGTTATTTTCAGCAGCTCGTTTATGTACAGCAGAAACAGTGTAGGGGATAGGACAGATCCCTGAGGAACACCGGCGTTTACTGAAAATAGTACTAAGAATACTCGATTTCGAGAGATATTTTTTTATTTTCTTAATACGATACTCCTTCGCATATTGTGAGATCTCATTTCTGTGAGACTCAATTTCGAGAGATATTTTTTTTATTTTCTTTATATACTTACATGCATACATAGTTTTTCAAGCTTACAGTGATACGATTGTTTTGAGAGAGGCGATGTCTTAAAGTAACTAAACGCTAGAAACCTCAGAGTAACAACTGCACATAGAGGTAGTAAACAACTAATTCTAATAGGCCAACATCTTTTCTTACGTTGTCATATTGATCACCAGATACGGCAATCATAATTATTTACTATCGTCTTAATAAATTGTATAGTATCCAGAAATATTCCATTCTACGTTAAAAAGATGGTATTTTAGGCCCGGTTTCACCACAATATTTTATCCAGGATTAAAACGTTATCTAGGATTAAATCCTAGATAATTTTATAGACGAGTTTCACCAGATTCTTATCCAGGATTAAGCACGTATATCCGAGATAAAATTTAATCTCACATATTTGGCGAATAAAATGTTTAATCGGAGATTTAGAATGCAGATGACAGTTGAGGTGACGTAGCTGACGTGTCTGCGAACTTCAAGGGTGTACAAAGAAATAATTGGTAAATTATTATGAGAAGAAGCATATAGCTAGGTATCTTTTATTTAAAAACAAAAAAAAAATGCTCCAGAACCAGTAATTTTCCTGTTCATGCCTCATTAAAATTTGTGTTCCACGTTCGCGTTCCAGTTCGTTTATAACCCTAGTTCAACACAAAATTGGTATCGGTTGTTTAGCGTCGTGGTAAGACGTCGGTCTCCCATGCAAAGGGTTGTGAGTTCGCGTGTGGATAGGACTATTTTTTTCTTTGTTCTTTTTTTACAAAACCGATTATTTAGGCCAGTGTTTCAAATTTTAGCAGATATATGTTTATTTGAAATGATTTTTTACAAACAAACTAAAAATTTGTTGTTGACTCCCATGCAAAAGGTTTTGAATTCGCGTCTGTGTAGGTATATATAGGGACTTCTTTCATTCTTTTTTACAAAACGATAATTTAGACCAGTTTTTAAACTTTAGCAGACATATGTTGATCTAAAGCGTTTTTTTTAAATAAAAACAAATATTTTAATTTCTTTTTAATATACTCTTAAATCACTTGAAAATCACTCTACAACGCAAATAAGTAGTCACAAAACCTCGCACAATAAACCACCATCCACACAAATTCGCGTATGAAAAGACAATTAATTGGGTCTGAAAATTTTTGATCCTTTCTACCTGAGGCCGAAACTCACTAATTATTATCCATCTTCCCGAACAAACCACTTGTTTGGAACCAATCAAAAATGAGACATCCTGTTGTCAGGTTATTTCTATGGGAAAACCCACCAGAAATCCCTTTACATATCAACAATCAGCTATCAGCTAAATCTAAAAAAAAAAATTAAATGAAAAAAAAGGGTCTACTCAGATTCGAACTCGCAACTTTTTGCATGGACGACCGATACACTACCTCTAGGCCACCCTGGCTATGTTTACCTTTTGCCGAACCTCGCATATAAGCCGATTAGGACGCGAGCATGGACGGCGAATTTTAACGATGCATAAATAGAAAATGACTGGTTCCGGTAGCGTTTTTTTTGTTTTTATATAGAATAAAAATAATCATATACTCCTACTGATAATCATTTGCTAATTATTCCTTTTGTTTCAACTTGTATTACGTAAAAATTGTGTTTTTCTTCTATGCTGCTATTGCAAATTCTCAAAATTGTGAGGTTATTAATGCTCTCGTTACGCTGTTGCCACGTCTTAGTTTGAATATATCCGAGATTAGTTAATCCTCGATATACTTGCGCAGGTGGAACAGAAATTAATCTGATCGCGGATGAAATACTTCAATTAATTTTATCCAAGATTACGTAATACGAGATTAGTATAGGTTTGGTGAAACAGGGCCTTAATGATTCAGGAATTATTACAGCAAAATCAATAAATAAGTTGACCTCTACTGTGTTACTGCATATTTTTTCATCATAAACGCAAATTCTGAAGTCATAAATTTTGAGGAGCTGGCAGCGCCGATATAATTTTCCTGCGATTTGTTTACGGTAGAAGCCCGGCTGTCAAACGTTTGTTTTTTTGTGCGTCTTTTATGCTTGGTCAGTAAAATCAAATTAGCTATTTGTTGGTAACTGTAGTGGAAGCTTTACGAACTTGCTGAGGTATATTCGAGTGTTCTTTAACAGTTTGTCGAGGTGAGACAGTGCAGTGCAGTGTTTGTAACATGGGTTGCATTGGAATAATTTTTAGGTTAGTTGGCAACATTTGGAGGTTGAAGTGTCAAAAGATGATGGCTTTGAACACGCCATGCTGAAGTGGTTTGTTTACTACCTCTATGTTCAGTTGTTACTCTGAGCTAGAAACGCATGAGCCGAATACAGTTTACATCCCTTATAGAAAAACTAGGCAAAATTTCAACAACTTGAAAACCCTACGCTTAATGCAAAATACATAGTCACATTCTATCTACATCTGGAATGAAAATCACTTTTGATTGGTTGATTTTTTAGGCGGGAAGTTCATAAGATTCAAATGAGTTTTCTTCAAAGGGATGATTTTGAAACTCTATTTTTACTTCACGTGGGCAAGAAAAACTTGAACAAACAGTGCTAATATTACAGATTAGATGCAAACAATTCCATACAACAATACCCCATTGCAACATGCATGTTTCCGCAAGTTATCTAAACATCAGTCCAAATATCTCTAAACGGATCTTAGATATGGGTGATTTCTGCTAAAGGTATTTCACGTGGTAATGGAAAGCTTCAGTTAAATAAAAAAAACTGTACAGGATCTGTAGGAGTAACAAAAAGAACCTAAAAGTGTGAGTTAGTCGAAAACTATGAGTCGTATCGAAACTAGTAGTATAGGATTTTTCCTTAGACGGTCAGGTAAATTGATTTTTTTAAACGAAATCCTATATTTGTATATCGGAGCTGGATGAGATGGATTCTTTTTCAGTCAGATATCCTTGATTTTTTTTAAAAGGACCTTGAAATGTTTATTCAAAATAAAGTAAAATGGATCCTGATAAAATGGTTTTGGCCTTGATCATCTGAAATATCCAATGGAAGCTCAAAAATCTTGTAATTTCAAAACTTTATGGAGTCTTAGTGAGTTCAAGGCAGATTATACCAATTTGTTTATCTATTTACATATTTATGATTTATTACAAAATAGTGTCACCTCGAAGACTATGCCTTGTATGAATAAAATTTCAAGATATTAGGTCTATGGGTACCATTTTCGTTGTGAAAAATTCGGAAGAACTAGTTGTTTCCGTCACTTTCATAGTTTTCAAACGGTAAAGCGTAAAAATGTAGGCTCTATTTTTGCCCGTCAAACGTTTTTTTTGTAATTTCAATGCTAGCTGCCATATCGAAATCACAGCATATTAAAATATATGTACATGCGTACCTCTATAGAAATTATGAGGGCTTTTTGTCCGACTATTCATGACCTCCACGTGATATTGCGCAGGCTGCTTCAACGTTTCCGCATATACGTTTCAGGACAGAGGCGGCTAAGACATGTTCGTGACTAATAGAATCAAAAAGTGTACCTAAATTCTGTTGCTATCGTTTTAACGTAGTAAACTTTAGAAGTAGTGTGGTGATTTTTTCATTTACGATTGGTAGTTATTCATTTGCCTCTTCAATTCTGAACTACAATTTGTAAGATAGATTAATGCAATTCATTATCATTATAGCCCTAGGCTAGATTCCGCCATCAGTATAACAAAATTTGTTAAAATATGTTATCTAATATTTAATAAAAGTCGTTTATTATTATTATTCTGATTTTCAAGTTTCTCTCGCATGACTGCGGTAGCCACAAATGTTGACGGGCTGTGCCAAGTCAACACCTGAACTATTACTGATCGGAATTTAAGAAAGATCGTACTATATTACAGGTCTTGAGGATTACAGACTTTTGGAATGTTTTGTGTAACTTTTCGTCCAGGCCTAGCTGGTGCAGGTGTGGTGTGAATGTGTTAGGTGTAAGGCCTGATACCGACATAATTAGGGGGACAATAACGACTTTGTCTTGTTTCCAGAGACGTTTTACTTCTATGGCAAGGTCTGTGTATTTAGATATCTTCCCAGCGTAGGTGGTTTGAACATTCGTATCATTAGGGATAGCAATATCTATTAAATAGGTAACTTTGTCTGCCTTCGACCTGGTCTATTGGCTGGGATAGTTTCATCTGTGTGTATTTCGACGTCCCAGTATAGTTTGTACCGATCGTTTTCGAGTACTGATGTCGGAGTGTAATTGTAGTATGGATCTGTGTTTTCTATCATTTTGTTTACTGTGGCTAGTGCTTGGTGTATGACCTTGGCCGCAGAGTTATGTCTGGCTGTGTATTCGGTACCGGCAATAGTTTTGCACCCGCTTGTTATGTGATCTATTGTTTCTTTCTGTTGGTGACTTTTTCTGCAGTTATCTTCTGTTATGGATGGATCTTTAATTATGTATTTCTTGTAGTTTCTTGTCGCAATAACTTGGTCCTGGATAGCAAGCATAAATCCTTCAGTTTCTGGAAAGAGCTGGCCATCCTGCAGCCAGGTGTATGACTGTTTTTCGTTTATGTGGTCTTGCGTAATACGGTATCTATGCTTGCCATGGAGTGGTTTCTGCGACCAGGTGTTTATTTTTTCTTGTTGCGATTGTGTGGGATTGTGTGTGTCTGCGGCGTGGTCTGGACATGATAGGTTGAGTGGAGTATAGTTTTTGTCTGCTTTTACTATTGCTCGATGTGAATTTGTTTGTTTGTTTTGGAAGAAATGTCTGAGTATCTTTATCTGTCTTGTGCGAAGCGACTGTATATCTATAATCCCTCTGCCTCCTTGTTTTCTGTCTATGGTGAGCCTTTCTTTGCATGCGTTTGGATGTGACATTCGGTGTTTCGTGAGTTCTGTCCGTATGAGGATGTGGATGTTTTCTATATCAGTGTGTGACCACTTGATGATGCCGAAGGAGTATGTGAAAACTGGTATCGCAAATGTGTTAATGGCTTTTGTAAGGTTTCTAGAATTCAATTTGGTTTTTAGTAGCTTAATAAGGCGATCTCTGAACTCTTGGGTTAGTTGTGTCTTGACTTTTGTGTGGTCTATTTTAACGTTCTGATTGAAGCCCAGGTACTTGTATGTTTCGTCCTTGTTCATGTTATTTAGTGTTTGGCCAGTAACTGTTTCCTGTTCGGGGTGGTCCTTCCATTGGCCTTTGTTGATGTGGAGGACCTTGCATTTACTCATTCCGAATTCCATTTTGATGTCTGACGAGCAAACTTCTGTTATTCTGATTAACTCCCTCAGTTGTACTTTATTGGCGGCATATAGTTTTATATCATCCATGTAGAGGAGATGATTGATCTTGTGTTAATTTAGTCTCTCATGTCTTATGTTGAAACCGCAGTTTGTGTTGTTAAGTGCGTTGGAGAGTGGATTCAGACAGAGACAGAACCACAGTGCACTGAGAGAGTCACCCTGGAAGATGCCGCGTCTTATGTGTAGCTCATCTGTCTTGATATGGTCTTGATATATTTAATAAAAGTCGTTTGTTATTATTATTATTATATGTGAATTTTTAAGCATGCAGATGTTTACTAGTTTATTACCTTTTTCCCAAATATAACTGAGATGAGTGTTGTTTTCTAGACGAAAAACAATAAAGTATGTATGAACCTCCAGAAAATACAGCAAATATACACCGAACAAAACTACACCATATTCAGCCAGAATTCAGAGACGAAAAAACACTGCTAAACCGCAATATCCTATAAAGCACATGTACATTAATTTTCAATTCGCATCCCAAAACGATCAATGCTGATATAGACCTTATAATTTCTGTCCGATCCCACTTCAGCTGGACTTGTGTTATAAAGCTTATGTGAAATAAAGATGTTCCATACATAGTAATTGGCTCTATATATCTTGAGAACTTTTCAAAAGTTCATTCATTCTTAACAAATTATAGATTTTCTACTCCATTATCAGGTTTTGAAATGTTTGTCAATTTATTTTTTTGTGTGTACAAATCAGACGAGTTCTACTATGCAGTCAAGCAACATACTGAGGAAAAAGTCAGGACTATCAATGTACTGCAAACTCCCGAATACATTTATAAGTTTTGAACAACATTATCATATATGGAGAGTTTTTTAAAATTCTCCTAGATTATGATCTCCATAAGAAACTATATTCACTGTTTTGAATTTGTTTGTACAAAGTACCTACAGCAACCCATCAGTCGACTTCTCGCATTCTTCATACTTGCGTATCACAAAATCTGGTTCTGATTCTAATCTACTCGACAGAGTGAACGACACTGAAGTGCTTTTAATGCTCTGTATCATAAGCAAGATGCATGTGATGCGATGGGCGACACCTGATAATTGTAGAGTCGCGGTGCTGGTACATATGCAGGGTGTCCCAGAAGTCAACGTCAAGCCGCAACGGGGTGAAAGGATTGGTTGTAACTATCATGAAAAAAAATCAGAAAAATAATCTATCCCATGCAGTTTGAAAATTATGGGCATTTAATGAAAACCTAGAAATTTGGTCAAATTATAACAATTTTTCGGTTGTTGTGGTTAACTTTTATTATTTCTGTTCATTTAAGCTTTGGAACCGTAACCCTAAATAGCATTTCTACAAGCACAGTCAAAAATAACGACACAATTGCCCCAAGTTTTCTAGAATGAAGACTATTTACTAAACTATGAATTTCAAATTTTCAGTTTTCCGACTTTGAAAGGCCCTCCTTTAAAAAAAATGTACTAAAGTGCCTTGGCAGGTGCCATTAAAAGTTGGCGGATTTAACAAAGATTGTAAAATGGTACAATACTTGTTAGTTTCATACTAAAAAAATGAGTAAAAAAGGGAAAACCTCAAGTAAGCCGATTTCTGCTAACCCATTTCACTCAGGTCAGATGTTCTTTATTCGCAGAAGCTTCTGGTAGGTTCTTAATTTTACGGCAAAATGATGAGAGAGGTGGATAGTGGACATGTTTGCTATGAGTGAGTAAGACAGATAGTGACGCCACTTTTAGCAAAGTCAACAAAAGTAAGTAAAATTAATAAAATAATGAAAAATCTTGACCTAGCTTAATTTAAGTTTATTGGACTAGAGTCAGATAGGAAAATAACATTTTTTATTACAATAAAAGTTCAAATTGTGTACCATCAGCCTCAATACACGTCCTGCATTTTCTTAAGAAAGATCTGCTTATTAGCCAGGCACATTTAATGCGAGAAGACGGATCCCAGTATCGCTTTAAAGTAAGCCTGTGGACCGGAATTTTAAACGGAAAAATTGTTGGGCCTTTTGAGCTGCCTGAGAATTTGAATGGCACGAATTACCTACATTTTTTACGATAAAATTTACCAACTTTGTTAGAGGACGTACCATTAAGCTGCCTACAGACGTTGATGTAAGGTGCGATTCTTCAATCGACTCAAGGTTTCGTTAAACTTGGATCAGTTGCATAAGTTCTCACTCAAATCAAAACCTGTTGCGATGCCTGAATCGACTTGATATTTAATGCACGTTCCACGCAACACAAGAATGGTAGGGTGGGCTTATTTCTTTGTATCGACGCAATACTATACACGTTGAAACCTGCATCACTGCATCAGCGTCACCGGCTCGGCGACATGGCTCACCGTCCATAATAGGATTCCAGAATCTGCATCTCTGCAAGCCGCAACTGATACCAAATTCGTCATTCAGTACCACACACGCTGCTACTTGCGTTATGAAACGTAGAAGTCGATACCTGAATCGCAGCATGCATCAACGTCTGTAGACCGCTTAACAGATCGTCGAGGTATCAACAAGATGGCTGCCCAGCGCATTACGCAGTGCAAGTAAGAGGTTTCCTTGATCAAAAATATTCGGGAGGTGGAGGTGGACGTTCAGGTACTATCTCGTGGCCAGCCCGTTCCTCAGATTTAAATCCCCTGGAATTTTGTAATCGGGATGTTCTCAAAGAAAAAGTTTATTCAAAGCCCATTGTAGCGTAGCCGAGCTGCGTAAACGAACTTCTCAAGCTGCTGAGGACATTAACTCTCGAGGATATGCCAGGCTAATAAGTAGATCTTTTTTTAAGAAGATGTAGGGCGTGTATTGAGGCTGATGGTAAACAATTTGAATATTTATTGCCTGACCTTTTCCAATAAACCTAAACTAAACTAGGTCAACATTTTTCATTATTTTATTAATTTTACTTATTCTTGTTGACTTTACTAAAAGTGGCGTCACTATCTGTCTCGCTCACTCATAGCAGATATGTTCATTATCCATCTCTCTCATCGTTTTGCCGTAAAATTAAGAACCTACCAGAAGCTTGTGCGAATAAAAACATCTGACCTGAGTGAAATGGGTTAGCAACATTTTTCATTATTTTATTAATTTTACTTATTCTTGTTGACTTTACTAAAAGTGGCGTCACTATCTGTCTCGCTCACTCATAGCAGATATGTTCATTATCCATCTCTCTCATCGTTTTTCCGTAAAATTAAGAACCTACCAGAAGCTTGTGCGAATAAAAACATCTGACCTGAGTGAAATGGGTTAGCAAAAATCGGGTTACTTGAGGTTTTCCTTTTTTTACTCGTTTTTTTTAGTATGAAACTAACAAGTATTGTACCATTTTACAATCCTGGTTAAATGCGTCAACTTTTTTTTTTAAAGGAGGTCCTTTCAAAGTCAGCAAAGTTTTGAAAATTTTAAATTCATAGTTTAAGAGTGTTCATTCTAGAAAACTTGGGGCAATTGTGTCATTATTTTTGACTGTGCTTCTAGAAATGTCATTTATGGTTACGGTTCCAAAGTTTAAATGAACAAAAATAATATAAGTTAACCACAATAACCGAAAAATTGTTATAATTTGACCAAATTTCTAGGTTTTTTAAAATGCTCATAATTTTCAAACTACATGGGATAGATTTTTTTCTGATTTTTCTCATGATAGTTACAACCAATCCTGTCACCCCGTTGCGGCTTGACGTTGACTTCTGGGACACCCTGTATATACTGTGACAATGCTCAATTTGTAACTTCTAACATTAAAGGTGGATAGAATTAACATTCAGCCAAAGTATAGGGGCAATGAGCGGTATTGTTTCTCCTCAACACTAACAAAGTATTTCGGTGCACATCACGAGGTATGTTAGCACATCACTCCTCAATATTTCCTATATTACAATTGTAGGAACCCGCATATTTGTCAGTTGAATACACAAATGTCAACGCATTGTGTACAATATGGCAACGCTGGCAGTGATGCTCATTCAGCTATGAATGGAGACGTGGCCACACGTGACCTAGACTCCCGCAGCCGATTGGCTTGGCTCCTGCTACTGATTGGTTAAAAATAACAAGAGTACTTACATGTCAAAAGATCGTCCTTTATCACGCCCACCGTATTTTCCGCAAACATTACAGCGTTTCGGCATGATTTTGCGATTATTCCACTTAAAATGCAGTCAAAATTCCTCAAAAAAACTCACTATCACGTGCAATCGACAACAGGTTTCACCACATAACCACGATAACCACCATTTTCTTTTTCTAGCATCTAGCTTATGCGCATTGTGGGAATGGATTTACGGATGTTGGCAACGTTGCCGTATCTCATCCACGTTATTCCCGTATAATCAAGAGTGGGACTTTTTTAAGCAAAATTATAAATTACCACTTCTAGCGCTTAGTGTTGGTACTTTATCACTCAGTATAGGCTTAATACGAGTACAATATACTAACAGTGTCGCTCTTACATTCTCAAAGATAATATTTTGTACCGACATACGTTCTCGAGTGTCGCATGTTGCAAATATGTCGATTTCGTTATGCACCTGAAAACCGGCCGGCGGGTGAAAAATATATTTTTTTTTGTGATGGAATTTTCCAATTAGTCTTCGCATTTTTTACGCAATTCTTCAAAATATATGCTGTCAGAAATGGACATTACATTCCGCTAGTTTTTGCGTTAGTTAAAAACAAAGCTGAGAGGTTCGAAGAGGTCTAAAGTCTGAAAGATAACATTTTACTCCATCTGAAACCACGTGAGACTTCGAAGATGCAATTCGGAAGGCGGCACGGGCTGTATGCCGCAACATTACGATAGTTGGATGCAGTTTCCACATTTCGCAGGCTTGGATCCGAAAAATCCAAAACGGACAATAAAATCAGCAAAATGTGCACCAAAAATATGGGCTTCAAGTTCAGCGAGTGGAGAAAGAAGTACCAACACATCATAGTCTAAGATCCGAATATAAGACGACCTTCACCGAACTGGTTAATGGATGAAAAGCATTTTATATTAAATTTAACATGTTAAAAAACATATCGCGAGTGGGTTGGCTGAAAAATTTCAGTCCAGGATATGATTAATTAAATATTGAAAAATTATTATTTTTTAAACATTTCTCTGGTTTGGTTAATAGACAAATCACATACCAATCGAAAGTATGAAGCCCTTAGAATATGCAAACGTTAGGTTGGCTACGTTTTTCCCGTCCCAACTATAGGATAGGCAGGTATAAATAGGTACATCAATAATAGTAATTTGCACCGGTGTGGTTAATGCATGAAACTCATATCAAAATAAAGATAATTTTATTGCCAACACGTCGATATAGGGTTGTCTGCCAAAAATCAGTCTGGAATTCCGGTTGTCGAATTTTAAAGATCAAAATATGTGAATACGTACGCCAGAGAGGTCCGAGCGAACTATCCCGTGTATTAACAAAGGACGCAGCATAGCAGCTGCGTGTAGCTCGGCCATTGAATGAGAGTGCGCCTGTCATGTGTCCGTGAAATTGAAATGATTTATTTGAATGAAACAAAATCAAAAATGTATAAATTTATGAATCTTCCATGTCATTATTTCACAATTAAAAAAATTTAAAAGATGTATTTACCAAGCTAGTTTTGAAGGTTAAATTATTATGCACTTATCGTATTCTCACCAATAAAGTTATTAAACTCTTCATTATATTTTTTACCCAAAGCAGTCACTTTTTTGCAGCACGTGGTATGTATGATAACCTACAAAATCGAGTGATGCATTGGTTAAAAACAAACAAACAAACAAACAACATAGCTTTATTTCCATAGAAGTTAAATTACATTATGGAAAAGGTCAACAGGATTATTGGTATAAAATTACATTTGTATAAAAAAATAAAATATACAAAAAATAATTACCTATGAGAGTAAAAACTCTTCGATAGTGTAGTAACATTTCTCTATCAAAAGGTCTTTCAATTTTCTTCTAAATGTAACCACGTCATGAGAAGCCTTGATGTTCATATCCAATTTATTAAAAATTTTTATACCCGAATATGTAGGAGATTGTCGGCCTATTCTAAATTTGTGACGTGGAACCACTAACTTATCATGACCTCTAGTATGGTAATGGTGATAATCACTATTACATAGTAGTGTGCCTTGATTTTTATAAATTAATGTTGCAAGTTCAAGGATAGCTAGAGAAGACAACGTGAGTATTCTAAAATGTTTAAAAAGTTCTCTACAAGATGTTCTCTGCGAGACACCTGCAATACATCGAACTATCCTCTTTTGAATCAAAAATACGTTTTTGGCGGCACCCGATGCTCCCCAAAAACATATACCATACCTTCCTCGAGGATATGTAGGCATGATAAACAGTTAGGAGTAGATCTAGTGATACTATTGTTCTGAGATTTCGCAGCAAATAACATAGAGAGCTGAGTTTCGTACAAATGTCCTCACAATGTGCCTTCCAGTTGAAATTTTCGTCGACTGATATCCCAAGAAATTTGACGTAATTAGATTTGTTTAGAGGATCTCCATGCAAAGAAAGTGTAATATTGCAGTTCTGATTATTATAGTTGTGAAAGACAACATAGCTAGTTTTTGCAGCATTGAGCAGCAGTAAATTTCTACTAAACCAGTTGTGCAGTTTGTCTAGATTATTTTGCATAAGTGTTTCAGTAGCTATGTTGTCTTTACCAGACGTTGTGGCTGTTGCATCGTCTGCGAAAAGAAATAAATCACAATCAAGTCCCTGACTGATATCATTAATATATAAAAGAAATAATATGGGTCCTAATATGGAGCCTTGAGGAACTCCCACATCAATATTCAAAGTTTCTGACTTTACCAAAGATTCATTTCCATTTCGATCTATTACAACAAATTGTTTTCTGTTGGTTAAGTAATTAGTGAGCCAATCACATGCCTTGCCACGTATGCCATATCTTTGCACCTTTGTAAGAAGAATATCATGAACCACACAGTCAAAGGCTTTACTCAAGTCACAAAAGACTCCGACTGGACATTCACCAGATTCAATGTGATTTATCATCTTCTCCACAAAGGCATATATAGCATCACTTGTATTGTGTTTAGTTCTAAAGCCAAACTGGTTGTCAATTAAAATATGTTGTGCATCAAGAAACCTCATAAAACGATCAAGAAAGCAATACTCAAATATTTTTGATAAACTTGGTGATAATGCTATGGGCCGGTGATTGTCTAATAGCTTCTCATCTCCTTTTTTGTGTAGAGGGATAATTTTGTTCAGTTTCAGAATATCTGGATAATTGCCTTCTGTAAAGGACTTATTAATCAAATACACAAAAGGCTCAGCTATCTCATGAATACATCGTTTTAGTAGGAAACTTGGAATGTCGTCAAACCCACTGGAAGCTTTTGGTTTTAGCTTTCTTTGAATTAATTGGAGGAACTCTGCTTTTACAAAAGGTGCTAAGAAAATTGTACTATTACTTACTTGAATATTATCATAATATTCTATGGTCTCAATATTTTCAAAAATTCGTTTTGGTTGTGAAACAAAGTGTTCGTTGAATTTATTTGCCATTTCTATAGGATCATTAATAATTCTGTTTTCATCCTTTATGCTATGACAGTATCCTTTTTTCTTATTATTTTTACCACTCAAGGTGTTCACGACGTTCCAGGCACTCTTTGCCGAATTTACTGAAACATTTATTTTTTTCTCATAATACGCTCGCTTAGAATTTTCAACTAAAATTAAATGTTCATGCTTTTGCTGCTGGTAATGATGATGCATTTCTGGCAATTTTTTCGATATATGATATAAATCTCTTAAATTTTGGCTAGACTCCCTAACTTTATCATCAACCCAAGTTTTATTCTGTCGTAAATAAAATTTCTTCAGAGGAAAGTGTAAACTGAAGTAATGGTAAAATATATCATAAAATGTATTAAAAGAGGCATTCAAGTCCGACGCAGTGTATACTTCATCCCATTTTTCTTTAGTCAAGTCATTAATGAAGTTTTGAATATTAGTTTTACTATTGGCGATTCCAATTACCGATGAGGGCGCTGGCGTTTGTAAACAAATATGGAGGATAGCAGGTATCCTGCACGCTGTGACACGCTTTTGGAGGAAATGCGTGGCAATGAATGCTTTTATCATAGTCTTTTTTGGAGCGGCAACCATAAACACTACAGTTTGTATTAAACTTGCTAGCCTTTCTTGATTTAAAGCCTGATGTAGATGCCATATTCTTGACAATAGCGTATGAACAAGGTCCGAAGAAATATTCTAACACACTATATACCAATTAACAAAGCACAAACTCTAAAACACGACTGAACGAAAAAACATAAACGGCATATAAACGGTTAATGGCATGATAATTGTGTGCCGTCCGAAATTCGAGTACCTGCTTTGTCAGTGTAGATTTTTGCCGCTAGAGGTCTCATCGATTTTTGGAATTGCCAATAGTTTCTTCTGAAGTCATATCCAGTACTTGATATAAGTTTATGCTCTATGGTAGATAAAAGACCTTTGTGATCAGAGAAATGTACATCTATCACATCAGTTGTGGACATTACATTCGTAAAAACATAGTCTAAAATACGATCTTGCCTAGTACATTCATTCACATTATGCGTTAAATTAAAAGTTGTAAGTATGTTCATTAAAATATTATAATTATTTACATCCCTGACTGGGTCCACGTTAAAATCTCCACATAAAATCAAATCTACACATGGTTCAAATACTAAATCTAAAACATCAGTAAGTTTATCACAGAATATTTGGAAGTTAACTGTTGTAGGTGATCTGTAACAGTTGAGAACTATCGTTTTGGTATTATTTCTATAAAAAGATATTCCACAAATTTCAAAAAACATATCATCACAAAATCTATCCAGGTCAATGTTTTCTACATTTACAAGAGAGTCTTTACACCATATGCCTACCCCACCACCTTTATGGTTGCGTCGACAAAAACTAGCCGTTCTACGAAAATTTGGAAAGTAGACATAATCTATTGTTAAGGTGTTGAACCATATCTCATTAAGACATAAAATATCAACATTTTTAAATCTATCCAAAATATCACATGTAATATAATCAACTTTTTTGTCGTCAAACATTGGCAATTTACAGAAAATAACTGTAATTTGTCAGATTTTTCACTTTTATTTAGCCTCTCGTTGGAAGTTGAGGGCTTCTCCGAAAAAATTTGGATACATACACACCTTCGGCCCAAACTGAAGGATTTAATGCGACATCTAAGTTATAATGATTCACTGAAACTTTGAAAGACGAATACAGTTCTGGATGTTTGGAAACTAATTTCTCACAGGTAACTTCAGGAAAGTCTTTTTGTAGAGCGGCCACGATGTCCTTTGGATCAGTGTTGGGTTGCAGTCTTGAGATAAATAAGAAACCTTTTTTTGGATTTGCTTGGATGCTGGTCACATTCTTAGCTGTACCGTGCAACGGCAGACTTGTCCCCAAGCCTATAATTTGTCTAGCTGCGGCTGGTTTTTCCCAACGCTGGAAGACCACATCGACTGGTCTATAAATCACTCGTTGGCGAGCGTCGATTGGTCGCTTTGAATCCAACGGTTCTCGATGGAGACACAGAGTCTTCTTTTGTTCACATAACCGGAGCTGGAGTCAGTTTCCGATTGACCAACCGACCATCCACCACCGAGCTGTCTGCCTAGTAGTGACTAGTGACCATCCCTGGGACCTGGCTTAACATATAGCAGTTGCTAAACCTAGCCTGGTTTCCCGTTTTTTGGGGTTTTACTACTCACGACGCCACGCAACAGTCGGCCATCTTGACCGCCGAGGTCCACCTTCCCGTTCCAGAGACTAAATAACAATCCTACGAGGGCAGTAGCAAAAGGGGCTACTGCAATAGCCACAGAGGACAGCTGTCGCTGAGGCGCTGTCCGATATCCTACGGGGGCAGTAGCAAGGGGCTGCTGTATTAACTCTTTGAAAGGAGGCAGCTGACGCAGAGGCGCTGCTGTGTTCACAATCCCACGGGGGCGGTAGCCACTGTAGCCAGGGAGGCTGCCGTATTCATCTGTTTTGTTTTAAAAGATAAGTTTACTTTATCATTTAACTGCCAGTGGTTTTCTAAATAACCTTTATGTTTTTGCTACAGATAGTTTGAGAATTCACTTGGTGTATTATTACTGCTTTTGTACTCTATTTCCATATTCATACATATTTACAATTTAAGTAATTAATTAAAAGGTGAAAGAATATATATATTTTGTTGATTTTTATACTTGATTTATGTATTCATATTTAGAATTTAGAACAATTTATTGAAAGGTGAAACAAATATATGACACGTTTTATTTCTTATTTAATCCCTTGGATTCACGGACCCGAGGTGCTCTTCTAGCATAACCTTGGCCCCTTACAACTGGCGCCCGAGCAGGGATGATGGTGATAATGCGGTGAATTTACAGATAGTAAGACAAAAGTTACTCTCAAGGGCGGCAAAAAGACAAAGCAAACATGACAATAAACAAAAATTTAAAAAATTTGAGCTTGATCAATTGGTCTGGCTGAAAAGTAACAATATGTCATCAGCAGACAATCATGAGATAAAAAAAATATTCCTTCTATATGAAGGGCCATACCGAATCAAGGAAATCGCAGGGCATAATGCGTACCTCCTGGAAAATCCGCAGACAGGTGTGGTAAGGGGGGTGTTCAATATAGTTAACTTAAAACCGTATAAATCATAGGAAATAGGATTTTAAGAGGTAGTTGATAGACTAGATTATATATTTAAAGCAATTTTCTTTCTTCTTTTTTTTCTGGTTTTTGTTAAAGCGAATACATCCTTGGTGGTCTGCATTTTAGTGGGGCTATGTGGTGGAGTTACAATGAATTGACATCCTACCATTTTTTTTTCCTTTCAGCAAATTATAAAGAAATAATATCCCTGACGCTCCTTATTTATTTATAATTTAGTGGGGCTATGCAACGGCAGACTTGTCCCCAAGCCTATAATTTGTCTAGCTGCGGCTGGTTTTTCCCAACGCTGGAAGACCACATCGACTGGTCTATAAATCACTCGTTGGCGAGCGTCGATTGGTCGCTTTGAATCCAACGGTTCTCGATGGAGACACAGAGTCTTCTTTTGTTCACATAACCGGAGCTGGAGTCAGTTTCCGATTGACCAACCGACCATCCACCACCGAGCTGTCTGCCTAGTAGTGACTAGTGACCATCCCTGGGACCTGGCTTAACATATAGCAGTTGCTAAACCTAGCCTGGTTTCCCGTTTTTTGGGGTTTTACTACTCACGACGCCACGCAACAGTCGGCCATCTTGACCGCCGAGGTCCACCTTCCCGTTCCAGAGACTAAATAACAATCCTACGAGGGCAGTAGCAAAAGGGGCTACTGCAATAGCCACAGAGGACAGCTGTCGCTGAGGCGCTGTCCGATATCCTACGGGGGCAGTAGCAAGGGGCTGCTGTATTAACTCTTTGAAAGGAGGCAGCTGACGCAGAGGCGCTGCTGTGTTCACAATCCCACGGGGGCGGTAGCCACTGTAGCCAGGGAGGCTGCCGTATTCATCTGTTTTGTTTTAAAAGATAAGTTTACTTTATCATTTAACTGCCAGTGGTTTTCTAAATAACCTTTATGTTTTTGCTACAGATAGTTTGAGAATTCACTTGGTGTATTATTACTGCTTTTGTACTCTATTTCCATATTCATACATATTTACAATTTAAGTAATTAATTAAAAGGTGAAAGAATATATATATTTTGTTGATTTTTATACTTGATTTATGTATTCATATTTAGAATTTAGAACAATTTATTGAAAGGTGAAACAAATATATGACACGTTTTATTTCTCATTTAATCCCTTGGATTCACGGACCCGAGGTGCTCTTCCAGCACAACCTTGGCCCGTCACAACTGGCGCCCGAGCAGGGACGCTCGTTACAACCGACTATAGCGTTGTTATTATGCTTATTTCTTTTCCGCCCATGACTTACTTCGACCCAATCTTGGCGCTGATCGTCTCCAATGTCTCCCATGTCTGAGTTCATAGGTGCATTGACGTCCAGCTTATTAGAGTTGTCATTTGAGTTTATAGGAGGCGATGGGTCTGGAAAAATGTGTTCCTCGGCAGACCTTGGTACAGTAGCACGTGGTGGTTTCTGTCCCTTTTCTATATTGTTGTTTTTGTTTTTCAATTGACTGTTCATTTTGTTCACTTGAATTTCAAGTTCTTTCACCTTGTCTTTCAGAGGGGACAAATCTTTTAACTCCTTCTCTAAATAATCGATTTTCAGTTGATATGCTTCGATAAGTTTTATATTCTCTTCTTTTATTTGTTTCAACTGTATTTCAAATTTATCATCGAAATAATTTTTGATTTGCTCGAATAACATATCATTTGTTGACAAACATTTTAAGAGTGATGTGCTCCTTGCTGTATTTGGCGTGGATGGTAGGCATGCAGAACAGCGATAACGCTTACCATTTTCCACTTTTAGTTCTTTTTCAAGAAGATTGAACTCCTCTATCGTGATGTTTGCACAGTCTCTATGGAGCCAGTTCGAGCATTGGTAACATTGTATGGAATATCCATTTCTTAATATTTTTCCGCATTTCAAGCAGGGTGCCATGCCGGACCTGTTCAGCCAATTAAAAAAGACAAAATAGCACCTCACTCAGTGGAATATTTCGTAAGCATGAATGTCGCCTTTTTTCTTACACTGGTATTCCTCAGGTAATTTAATGTGGGCAGAAAAACTTACCCAGTTTTTTCAATAGCAGCTAAGCGGAATATATTTTGCACTATATGCACTTGCACTTCCAACTAGGTGAATAGTATTATCACCACATTGTAGATTATTGAAAATACTTTTGAGTGATATAAAATCCAGTATTTAGCTATGAATTTTTACCACCATAAATGAGTAATAACGGGAGCTCGTTTTTAATATGTGTTACATTTCTATACGGCAAGATACATGGTTAACTCAACGCCACTGTATTTAAAATTTTTCTTTTTACGAAAATTTAATTTCAACGAACATTTTTTATACGTTTCACCGTTAAAATCAAGAACATCATCGTCCGAATTGCATAGAAAACACTTTTTACCCATTTTTTATCACAATTTAATGTTTATAAATAACAACAATCAGTATAGTAGTAGTAGCACGCTTTCTTAATTCAGAAGAATAAGGCAAACTGTTCCAATACAATGATGCACAGCATTTACGAGTGTATCGCTATCCTTTTTAATTCCACGGACACATGTTGTTAATACACGGGATAGTTCGCTCGGATCTCTCTGGCGCACGTACTCACTTGCAGCATTATTTTGATCTCTAAAATTCGACAACCGGAATTCCAGACTGATTTTTTGCAGACAACCCTATATCGACGTGTTTGCAATAAAATTATCTTTATTTTGATATAAGTTTCATGCATTAACCACACCGGTGCAAATTACTATTATTGATTTACCTGTTTATACCTGCCTACCCTATAGTTGAGACGGGGAAAACGTAGCCAACCTAACGTTTGCATATTCTATGGGCTTCATACTTTCGATTGGTATGTGATTTGTCTATTAACCAAACCAGTGGAATGTTTAGAAAAAATAATTTTTCAATATTTAATTAATCATATCCTGGACTGAATTTTTTCAGCCAATCTACTCGCGATATGTTTTTTAACATATTAAAATTAATATAAAATGCTCGCTTTTCATCCATTAACCAGTTCGGTGAAGGTCGTCTTATATTCGGATCTTCTACTATCAGAGTTATTTCATAGCCAAAGATACATTTGTACTCATTCAAATATATTTGTATTTTTAAATGAATTAAAAAGTGTCCAAACACAAACTTATATTGAATTAGTGTTCATCTTGAAAACAGAATTAGAATATTAATTAGAATTAAGAATCGAAATAAGAATCGCTTAGAATATATCTTAATTTAATTAATCTACTACTTTTACTTTTGTAACAACTGTAACTTATAAAATGTGGCAATGAATATGATTTGTAAACTATTTGCGTGCTTCTTTTGAAACAAATTACATTAAAATTTCAGTTTTAATCAATTCATCACACACGGACTAGGACAGTAGTGCAAATACTATGTATAATACATACGCTTTGCGCTCAGATGTAACATACTATTTTAGACCCTTGCGCCCAATGAACTAGTATCATGAATCTTTTCATGACTGCATATGACATATGGCACAAGAACCTTCTCATATTTTTCCGCGATTTTTTTGGGCACGGGAAAGTGGAGAAAATAAGGAAAATATTTGAATTCCCCTAGTCGCGAGACGTCATGAGACTATAAGAGAATAGCCAATCGGGTGACAGGTATGTGTGCCGTGTTGGCGTTGTAATTTAAGTATCCAATATTCAATGCATACCTTTATGTGATCCTCTACACATCCTAAAAAATTCATAGTTTGATATATCCGGCCAGTGAAGCCAACGAATTCGCATAGGCTAGGAGTAAACAAGAACTTTGTTTTTCTGCACATTCCTAAAAGAAATTATTCAGCGGCAGCTTCATGATCGTGGAATGTCGCAGAGTGGCCGCGATATGGTCCGGGAGGTGGCGTCAAATTTCATCGGACCATTAAACAGGCTGGATTTTTTAATGTAGGCGTTCTTAATGTTGATGAGAAAAAATATTTATGTTAGCTGGTCCGTGACCTAAGATTTTGAGAGCTTGCGTTAAGTGGCGAAAAAAATTCGGGGTAATTTACTGAATTTGAAAATTTGCAGATATTTGATGAAATTTTCATCCCAAAAAAATATGTTAGCTACAAAATTTCTGTAGTCAACGTGTTAGCTGCGCGCATGATCATGTAGCTGGTGTATCGACGATGTGTGGTTGGACGATAGCTACTTCCCTATTTGAGATAGGAAAACATTTCAAATAAAACATGTGGAGGGCAATAAAATCTATGTAAAAAAATATTTTCTATTGTACAGGGTGTCCAATAAGTGTGTGACTTAGCAAAGTTACATCTTCTTAAATAGATTCCGTTGTATATTATTACACATTTGTATCCGTTGGTCGATTATAGTATGACTATGTATCACTGTTTCTGTACTTGGCGAAATCGGTATACTTATTAAGGAAACTTCAATCACAGGTTACTTAATTTTTTTCAAATATACGGTTATATGTAGAATTTGATAGCCTTTCTAACGATATAGGATTATATAATATCTATGTTACAAAAATATTCACCATTATACAGGGTGTCCAATAAATGTGTGACTAATCAAAGTCATTTAGCGCAAACCACCATTTTTGATATAAGTAGATCTTAGAAAAAGAAATTGAATATCGCATCGTGTACAAAACTTAGAATACTGTGACTTTGTGAAGTGACTAGGCATGAAATGTGTCAGCTTACGTAGTACTGTCAAATTTGAATTCGTTCTGTACTTGGTGAAATCGATAGATTAATTAAGGAAACTTCAATCACAGGTAACTTGATTTCTTCAAATAGGAATGCCTAATTTTGTTTATACGATTAAATGTAAAATTTGATAGGCTATCCAATCATGTTGCATTGTCGATAGTCGATATCAGTCTCTTGTAGTTTCCATTTTATTTCAAAATTTCGGTCAAATCGATTTTTTGAAATAAAATGTAAACTACAAAAGATTAATATTAATAATCCTATATCGTTAGAAAGGCTATCAAATTCTAAATATAACCGTGTATTTGAAAAAAATTAAGTAACCTGTGATTGAAGTTTCCTTAATAGGTATACCGATTTCACCAAGTACAAAAACAATTCATATTTGACAGTACTACGTAAGCCGAAATATTTTATGCTTAGTCACACCACATTGCATTCTAAATTTTATACATGATGCGATATTCATTTTTTTTTCTAAGATCTACTCATATCAAAAATGGTGATTTGCGCTAAACGGTTCGTTTTAAGTATCACGTGTGATACATAGTCATACTATAATCGACCAACGGATACAAATGTGTAATAATATACAACGGATTCTATTTAAAAAGATGTAACTTTGATAAGTCACACACTTATTGGACACCCTGTACAATAGAAAATATTTTTTTACATAGATTTTATAGCCCTCTACATTTTTTATTTCTGACATTTTTCCTATCTATAGCTATCGTCCACCCACACATCGTTGATAAACCCTCTGTGCGCAGCTAATATGTTAAGTCACAGACATTTTGCAGCTAACATATTTTTTCGTGATTTTTATATTTTATACGGAAAACTAATCCACACGAAATTGTAAATTCTCGGTATAATCACCGTGAAAATATGACGCTACCTCCCCGACTAATAAACCCGTGTGTACCCCTCAGAGTAACAACTGAACATAGAGGTAGTAAACTAATTCTAATAGGCCAACATCTCTTCTTACGTTGTCATATTGACCACCAGATACGGCAATCATAATTGTTTACTACCGTCTTAATTGTACAGTATCCAGAAATATTCCATTCTACGTTAAGAAAGACGGTATTTTGATGGTTCAGAAATGATTACACCAAAATCAATAGATATGTTGACCTCTACTGGGTTACTGCATGTTTCTTCATCATTAACGCAAATTCTGTCTTACATAAATTTTGAGGAGTTGGCAACGCCTATGTAATTTTCCTGCGCTTTGTTTACGGTAACCTCCGACTGTCAAACGTTTGTTTTGTTTGTGCGTCTTTTATGCTTGGTCAGTGAAATCGAATTCGATATTTGTTGGTAACTGTAGTGAAGCTTTACGGACTTGCTGTGCTATATTCGAGTGTAGTTTAACAGTTTTGCGAGATGGGACAGTGCAGAGCAGTGTTTGTAACATGGGTTGCATTGGAAGAATTTTCAGGTTAGTTGGCAATGTTTGGGTCTGAAGTGTCAAAAGATGATGGCTTTGAGCACGCCATGCTGAAGTGGTTTGTTTACTACCTCTATGTTCAGTTGTTACTCTGAGGTGTACCTTTGACGGCAACTATCAGGTAAAGAACTCTAAAAATAACGCCATGAATAGGGGAATAATCACCGATTATTGAATCTATTATAGAAGGTAGGAATAATATAAATAGCAACGTTGTGTTGGTTTATTTTGTCGGGTTTATTGTTCTAGTTTTAAAGAAAAGTAGTTTGTTTTGTGAAGATTGCCTTAATACCGCCATTTGAAAGTTGACGAGGCAACAATGCACTGTTGATGTGTGGCGCGCATGGCACCGATTGACTAAATTTAAATTCCTTGTTTTAACTTTAAAATATAATTACCAGTAAACAAAACGATGCAGAGAGTAACAAAATGCAACAGTATACCCATTTTTGTATACACTAAGAGGTTATAATGATTTAATCATTGTTTTCAAACCAATGATACTAGTCCATTGACACATAGGATTATAAGACCCATGCAAGGATCCCAGGTTTTGCGCCCAATCGGCATGTGCCCTCATGTGCTGTGTCCATTAGTTCGTTCGTGGTAGAAGTATTACCAGAAAATTTTGTATCTACTACTGAGCTATTTCGTGGAAATAAGTTATTATTGAAATTGTATTTTTCAGGTGTCTGCAGTGGTGGTTTCGGAAGAAAATCGTATGTCCAACGGGATGCGGCTGCAGATGTATGTCGGAGACAGCCAGAATGTTTGACACCTAGCGTGACACTGCTTTATGCCAGAATTGTAAGGCTGAGAAATGCTACTGTGTTCATCCGCTTAAATGACAGCTGTTTGACGTCAGAATTATACTCAAAAGTAACTCCGGTATGTCTGCCTTTCTATTATAAAGTAAAATGCATAGCCGGGTTTGCACATGTGATTTGGCCCAAACCAAATCAACCTATTCATTGACTAATTGAAAATATTTGGACAAGCATTTTTATTACTCGAGGTTTTATCATCGTAGCTGCCATAGTATTCGAATAATTGCGGGCACCCTATTATTATTTTTTTCTCCGCAGATGAAGTAAATCCCATTAGCTTCCTTTCGAGATGTCCTAATAACTTGATTCTCAACTTAATCACGGATGTTATGTTCAATTATATCTTCCATTGTGATTTAATTAGTTTTTCTGTCCATCCACATTTTTTCCTTTCTTATAGCTTCTAATGTTTCTGTTTCCAAGTTTCGCAGACATAGTACATTTCACCTTGCTTCCAGGTACCCTAGTTTCACAAAGTCTACATTTCTGAATAAACGCCTTTGAGGCACCTGCTTACCTATTGACATATACTTTTTTTTATTTTTGGAATAGGTAGACAATAATTGTTGAAAAAATATAAATATGTATACAAAAGGCTTCGATGTATATTCATTATAGTTTAAACTTCATTAACGCCATAAAATCAACATTGATAGGGTATCCAAGCTATCTGAAATTATTCTTAGCAATGTACCATAAACATAAAATGTTTAAAGATGTGCATAGGAATGTATAGAATATATAATAATCAGAAGAATGGCTATTAACTGCGGGAAAAGCCATTTAAAAATATGACTGTTACAAGGATAAAACCTTGAACAATAAAAAGTGCCTTTAGTCAGTATGAAATTTGTCTTGGTGTGAGGAAATATTTCTCACGCAAATCCAGCTATGGCCCTTAAAGCCGTGGATGGATCTTTGGATTGATACTAATCATATACATAAACCTGATCAGCAGTCTATTAAGTTGTCTTTATTTATGACCAAATATGTACCTACAACCTCTTACTTTATTGCTTGTTTTGATACAAATATCAAGGTAGATTCATTTTGATTGGCAAAAAATATGAACAATTTATTATTGTTCAATGTGATATTGTTCCATTACCATGTGATAAATAGATGAATACTTATTATAAGTATTATTTATATTTTAAGAGTAAGTGTGATGTAAAATTTTTGTAATATATGCAAATATAGATACGCGACATGCAAATAAAGATGTAGTTTATAAATTAAGCAAACTGTCTTCATTCATGTACAAAACTTTTAGAACCCCAATTTTTACGGTGGATAGGAAACGGGTACGGTTGTTGGCACTTCAAGGATAGGATGCCAACGTTTTATCTTTTGTTCAATACGTTACGTATACAAGCAATATTTATGGTAAAGTGCATTCAAAAAGATTTTTGAATTTGCTTGTAAATTATTTTAATTTATTTTTTATTGATTTTTTTTTTGAAACGATCTCCACGATAAATTCAGTTTAATGGAAATCAACACCTGTTCTCGATCATTTCAGAAATTTATTAACGATAAAAAATCAGAATTTTAACATGGGCTCTTATGAGATAGCAGCGAATATTTGTATTTAAAGATAAAACAAACATAGATTAGACAAAAAAAAAATAAAATATTCTTTGGAATATGTAGTTTATATTATTGCCTTAAAAAATAGGGTTGACGACTGTTTGAATTAGTTATTAATTATTTTAGTCATGGTAGTTAAAATGTTTCTTACCATATTACAATCTGGCAACAGCGCTTCCCTCTCTTTACAAAAATCATAGTGAAAGTGTCATACAACGTCGGTTAGGTTAGGTAACTTTGTTGATTATCGTTTGTGTGTTATTGTCTGGGAGCTGACGTTAAATTTTGCCGTGCCATTATACTGAGGGTAGGTTTTTTTTAGTATACGGTTTCGTGATGATGATAAAAAAATATCTATGTGAGCTGGTCCTGATTGCTCATTTAAGATTTTGAGAGCGTGCGTATCTCGCAAAAAAATTCGGGGTATTTAATTGAAGTTGAAAATGTGCAGATAGTTGACAGTTTCATCACAAAAAAGTATGTTAATTGCAAAAATCTGTGATTTAATGTGTTAGCTGCACACAGCATCATGAATGAATGGTGAACTATAAAAATAATTGTTAGCTGATACGCAGGTGTGATTAAATCTGTTAGCATTAAATAAAAACGGATCCTGTTATACGGCGAAAAATAGATAAAGCATGGATAAAACTCGTAGTTGGGCCTTCTCGAAAAATATTGAGGCTCATCTCTAATGTCAAAACAGCTAACATAAAACTTGGGCGAAGATAGCAAACATATTTAATCCTACGACGCCTGAGAGTTGTCCAGGAACGAAAGAACGGATATTCAATTTTTCAGAAGCGTGAAAAAAATATACAGTCTTTAAAACTTTAAAAATATTTAATTTTTGGTATATTATTCTCGAAATCCCATATTTAACGAGATTTTAGTTTTAATAACATTCGAAAAATCAGCTTATCAATCTTTTTTCCTTCAAACAAATGTCACAAACTGACATGTGAATAAAATAACTATTATAGTTAAGTGTTACTTTAGCCAAAGAAACCTTCAGCTCAGCTTTTTGGCATTTTAGCTCAAGTTAAATAATACGAATAACAGCGGTGCAATCAATTTTTTTTTGTATGGTTTCCAACCACTTTTTATACAAACAATAGCGTACCTCCCCCCCCCCCCCCATTTCGTTAATTCAGTGTTTTGACTTGATCAAGTACTATTTTGGCCTTATATTTTAGTTGTTTGTTAAGCGAAAATAAAATTTGATAGTATTCTCTCAAAATTAAGAAATTATTCAAAATTTGTAGAAAAATCGAAATATCTCAGAAACTAATGAATGCAGCCATAACAAGTGCTATACAAGGATGAAAGAGGATATTAAGAGCAATTCTTTGGTATAATAAAATATTGGGGGTTAGCCGATTTTAAAACTAGAGAATATTTTTTATTCATCCGTGTAAAAGTATGATTTTTGATTCATCACTTCTTTATACAGGGTGTCCCAAAAAATAGTGTCAAGCGGAAGTCCAGAGATAGAGCACACCTAGAAGTATCTGAATCACCCCCATTTATGTTATGCAATTTTTTGTAGTTTCCGAGTTATGAATTGTTTTCTAAATTCTAGAGAATTCTCTACCTCGACAACTTAAAACTGTTCCAAAAGAAAAATTAAAAGACTTTCCCAAATTATCTTTTTTCATTCATTTTATGATTTCTATGCAGGTCTAAAAACTTCTTTAGACTCTCAGCTATCATAATCATTAAAAAAAAGGAGTACTTAATGGGGCTACTTTGTCTCCAATTGACCTTCAACGACAATAGGTGGAGATTTCTTGAAATTAGCGATGGGACTTTAAATGAAACAAGAACTAAGTTTAGGGCGCTAATAGCCGAATGATTGTCAGTGCTGCAATAAAAAACATTCAGTGTGACCAGAATATCGATAGATGACTACCTGTGTCACTTTGCTAAGATTTTTTTTACATGTACGACTTCTTTCTTGTAAGTGGGAAATTTTAAAATGAAACGAAATTATCAAATTTCTTCACTAAGTTTATTAAATTTCACAAGAAATTTTCAAAATGTCTACCTTCTTCTTCGATGCGTAATCTACATCTTCTGAAAAAATTGTTTTTTATTTAAATTAACAAAAGCTCTTCGATTGTTTTTTATTGTTTCTTCGGTCTGTGTTAATTTGTTGCGTAATTCGCTGATGTTTCGACAATGCTTAGCATAAACTAGTTTTTTGTAGTAGTCCTAAACAAAAAACTCTATTAGATTTATGTCAGGTGACCGTGGCGGCCATTCAGTGGGTCCACCACGACCTATCCATTTGGTGCATAGTCTCTTGAAGAAAACAGTATTGTTAAATTCAGTTGTCGTGCACTCAAGGTCCGTAGGAATAATCAAGTAGTCAGACAACAGAAACAACACCAATCCAAACAAAAGCGTATCGTTTTAAAGCCGCAAAGACAGACAGACAACTGAATAAAGACAACGAAAACAACCAATGCAATGACACATTTTGAAAAGACATCAGAACAATATCATTAGCCAAGGGCGTACCCAGGATTTCAGTTAGGGGGGGGCAGGGGGCTGCTTAGTGCTTATACCTGTTTCGAAAATTGACTTTTATTCATTAACTTTTATGATGACACAAAACAAATATTATAAGTACATAATAATTATACTATACATTATGTATAATATATAATATTATATATGTTTATTTTAATTTAACAGTAATCTTCTCGGATTTGCCGAAAATTTGTCTATGACAATCTTTTCAATAAACTCACTGTTGTCTTTTAAATAATTGCGATGTACGCTCATCAGACATAAACCCGTAAGCCTTTCTTCACCCATGGTGCTTCTTAGCCACGTTTTAACTCTTCGCAGCGTACTGAAGGACCGTTCTACGGTCGCCGTGGTGCATGGGATAGTGCTTAAAATAATTAATGCCTTTCTGACAGCAGGGTAAAAAATGTTCGCTTCTTTGAACAGATCAACTACTTCTATGTCCTTTAATTGATCATCTGATAAAGCCTTCGTCACCCATAAATTATGCCAAAGGTTCAGTTCCCGGTGATATCCAGGTTATAAAATTCTTGGAATGATTCTGCGTTTTTGTGTAGGTCTGCAATGCTGGTTTTTGTCATATACAAGGGATGTAGCCTGCTTAAAGCAAACGCCGGAGTATTTTCTTGGGAGAATCGAATATTCAATGATGAAATGAGTGAATCAATGTATGGTATTATCAGGGAACGCCGCCAATATTCGTTATCATTGTCTGATGGCGGATTACTTCTATGTGTTTGCTTATGAGCAAGACGTGGAACCGAAATTTCTATGTTCAAATCCATTGCAACAGCTCGTGCTTTTTGAAGTATTTCATTACTTATTCTATCAGGAAACTCGCGGTCATTTCTGAGAATGTCCTTGATATTTTTAATGTGTTTTCCTACCGAGATCATGTCGATCGATTTAGCTTGCAGTGCGTTAACTACTGGTTCTATAACTGCTGAATATTTGGCTATTGTTTGTAGAGAAACAATAAACACTGGTTTTGTAACGGCTGAATGCAACTGATATGCAGATTTTCTGGTGGCATAATTTCCCTCTACAGATAACGTTTCTAGAGATTTCACGAGCTCTGAAAAATGTTGAGAAAACTTTCTGATTGATTTATATTTTTCGGACCATCTCGTCTCACATAATCGTGATAGGTTTGGAGCGTAGTTTCGACGTGTAGTCGATTCTCTGAAAAACGTTATAACATCCTTTACAGTGGCGACAGTATTTCTAATTTCTGGCACTGCGTTCGCATCATTCACAACAAGGTTGAGTTTGTGACTTGAGCAATGAAAATATAAAGCACGAGGATATTTTTTTCTCAAAATGGCTTGTACGCCACCCTCTTTTCCTGCCATTGTAGAACAGCCATCGAATCTCCAAACCCTACGCAATCTTCTTTGGAGAGGTTAGAACTAATTAAGAAATTGTCAATTGCTTCGGCGATTGCGGAAGCATTTTGTGCTTTTAGTTCAACGAACCCTACAAATTCTTCTCTGATTTTACTTTTGCTTTCGTCGTAGAACCGCACGCCTATTGACAGCTGTTCTTTCCCAGATACGTCTGCTGTTTCATCAGCTAAGATTGAGTAAGCCATGGTCTTCCGAACCTCACTAATTACATTCTCCTGAATAACTTCGCCACATAAATTTATTAGTTCGTTTTGTATTCTTGGCGAAGTATAAATTGCATTTCGACGGCACTTTTCAAAGTGACTCTTTAATTTGTTGTCCCCTGAATCGATTCTCAACTTCAATAAATCTAATAAAACACCCTCATCTGCTTGTTTGCCCCTAAGAGGCATATCATGTGTACCGCAAAATACTATACAAGAAATAATTGATGACAATATTTGTCTGTTTTCATCGATTGCTTTTTGGTGTCCACTTTGCAGTTGGATGTCTACAGGAACATTTTCAAGAAAATTTTTTGCAGCATTTGTCGCCGTTTGGTGAAGGTTGGTCGTTGCATGCTTTCGGCAGTCTTCATGCATATTTTTGAACTTTAAATATGGCCTGACCATAAATGATCCCAAAATTCCTCTCACAGTGCTAATGGGCGGAGGAAACAAAACACAATACTTACAAAGAGCACCTTTTAGTCGCTTGGAATATACTAGCCATGGTGAATATTGATCCAACCAAGCATGATTAAATTTTCTTTTTAAATGGCTTGCATCACTTTCAAAATCGTAATTTCTGGGCGGGATCCAAGGATTTTGTAACAACTCCCTCTTCTTTTCCGTCGATAGCTGGGTAGCCAATCCAACATAACGACCCAGATCATTTTCATGACAGCCATCGTCCACTATAATTTCAGGATCGACGTTGACGTCATAAGTTTGTTGGGATGTCGATGGAGAAGAATAGTCGGCAACAGATATATTAAGAGGTTCTACTGAAGAATTTGACGCTTGTCCAATGTTAGCATGCAATGATATTGGCATTACATGAGTGGTTTTATCATGGTTGTCATTTTCATCGCTTCCACTGCTACTTTCCCGACCTTTTTTTCTTTTTTCGCGTGGCCTCCCTAAAAAATGGATACACAGAATTACCCTTACAGTGTTTAGGCGGGTTGCATAGGACGAAAATCAAAGATCAAGTTTCACATTCTCTTGCATATGGTTTGAACGCCAAATAATCAAAACTAGGTAAGTAATTTGAAATAATACACTTGTTGTGACGTTAGAGAAAAGGTATTTTGTTGTCGGTATGATCTTATTAATAAATCCAAAATATTGCAAGGATCTTTCTTTTATGTTTTTTTTTTAACTTTTTTATTACAAAATATTCACAAATGTTATTTTAGCTATTATAACAAAACCACGTGTTGTAATTAATAAATTTAAATATTGTAAGTAATGCCTAAGATATACACTTACAAGAGAGTCATAGCCCCCCTTAAACAAATCAAATAATCATATTAAGTATGTACTTAAGTGTTTTGTTTTGACTCACCTCTTTCAAAGAATTTCCTGATATCCATTTGACGGAGTAATATTTCCAGTTGTTGCGCAGTAAACGTAAATCTCGTGTCTCCGCAACGAAACTATAAGACACTATCTATGGCGTATGAAATATTCGCTCGTATTCCACTCCGAACGGAATTGTATTCGAACTAAATTCACGTGCTCTGCCTTACGTTCCGCTTATATATTGAAAATATTCTCGCTCCCGAAATATGTAGAAAATACTCGAGCTCGACTCTATTTCCATCCTTGTCTTATAATACATGCTATCACTGTCTTTTCTTTCCGGAATAGTCCATGCTAGAATATTCTTCGTGGTATTGCTATTCAATACTAGATGTCTCTATTGACCGTATACAGTATACATTGAGCCTATTTCTTTTTACTGGAAAAAGTACTGCCGTCCGAAACTAGATGGCGTTAGATGTTATTTTCTTCCAATTATATTCAGCTTTAATCCTATATGGCTCTGATTGTCTCGTCGGAAGCGGAAACTACGAGATACCACGGTTTTGTGGGAGATTTAAATTATATTGCATCGCTAACAGTATACTAGAGTCTGTCTAGTGAGTCGCGGCACAGAAATAACCGCGGCAAATTTAAAAATAATTTAGTTGTAAGCACTGAATAGAATATGCTATGAAATTTGAGTTTGATACTTTCACTATTTTATTTTATGAACACTAAGAATCTTAAACTAAATCTGTACAGATATATACTACTTAAAATAATATGCAACATATTGAATATTATTTTATTTTAGCATAGCATTGAAAACAAAAATTATATAATAAAACCAAACTTGCATCAAAACCGTACTTAATTTTTATTTATTCTGTCTCGTAATCAAAATCAGATTCTAGAAATTAAATTACCGACTATAAATCATTACTGACACTTTCATTTGTTAGTGATAACTAACAAATAATAAAAACGAAATAAAGAAATAAATAAAGTGTATCAAAACTTGATCAAAACATTTTGCGTTTCGTTTGACGGCGGCTGAAGGTCGCCATATAAAATATTCTAATAAATACGTTGTGACACGACCGACACGACTCACTATACAGACTCTATATCGAATGTTGTAGAATATTTAACTATAGAAAATAAAGAACAAATCTGGCTGAAAAGATATTTTGTTTCCAACACTTCATTTTGCGCAGAGTAGGTAACACGTTTTTAATTTTTATTTGCCAAAAAAAATTACATTTATTTAATCTTCTAGGGGGGGGCAGCTGCCCCCCCCTGCCCCTACCTGGGTACGCCCTTGTCATTAGCTATCTCTTTCTAACATCGCCATCGTTTACTGCGTTAGCGTTAGCGCTTTTTGTTGTCGCTCAGGTAAAAACCGGTTTTGAGGAATGCGCTCCTTGTGGTTTTTTAGCAAGATGTAGGATCTTTTCTAATAAATGTTTAATTTATGCCACGTTTTTAACGTTTATTATTGCGGTACTGACAATCAATCTGCTATTAACGCGTTAACATAAGTTATTGATGAATTGAAAAACACATCGCTAATTTCAAGAAATCTTCGCCTCTTGTCTTTGAAGGTCAATTGGAGCGAAAGTAGCCCCATTAAGTACTACTTTTTTCAATGACTGTTATAGCACAGAATCTGAAGAAGTTTTTAGACCTGCTTAGAAATCATGAAATCACCTCTTTGGATTTTTAATTGCGAGTCGAAGATTTAGGTCATAATTATCAGATCGTAAATTTTTCATTTTACACTAAAATTTTTATGACTTTCATCAAAGGTACGAAGCCTATTATTTTACGTGTGAACAGTAAACTCTTGGAGATCGATTATCAAAAAAGATAATTTAGAAAAGTCTTTTAATTTTTCTTTTGGAACAGTTTTATGTCGTCGAGGTAGAGAATTCTCTAAAATTCAGAAAAAAATTCATAACTCTGAAACTACAAAAAATTGCATAACATATATGGGGGTGATTCAGATACTTCTAGGTGTGCTCTATCTCTGGACTTCCGCTTGACACTATTTTTTGGGACACCCTGTATACAATACGTTCATTTGACAACGATTTGGATATAAAAATGGACATAACTTTTGAAATACCCTGTATAATGTAACAATACCCTATATTGGAAGAACGGAAATCATTTGTGGAATTTTAATATGGAATAATATACAGGGTTACAGGGTAAGTCGACCTAGATCCATTAAGAGCGTGTATTACCTATCATTTCTGACTGATTTCACTATGAAACACCCTATCCCAAACCTAACCGTTTTCGAGATAATTGCCTTTTAACTTTTTTTATGAAACATGCCGATTTTTTGGCATTAAATATGATATTTTGAAATTGGTGCGCCTTACTATTATTATTATTTATTTTTTACATGCAGTATAAGATGCTCCTTGAGCTTAGTAACCAAAATCGTACATAAGTTAGCGAAATATATTGTTTTGAACGACTGAAAGTTCAAAAAGTTAATAAAAAAATTGACAATTCAAAATTTTCTAAGGAGTATTTAAGAAAAATGTATAGCAGACGTTCGGCAGATGTGCCTAAAAATATCTAGGTTTCGTCAGCTATCTAACAAGGTATAACAATGTAGAGTTTTATTTAAAGTCGTAGAAAAAACTTATTTCATAGGCGCTAGTGGACGTAAAAATAATTACGCTTATTGAGCCTGATTTATTGTTTGGCCCTAGAAACTAAAATGAAACAACATGTAGGTTTGTACAAAATAACATTTATTAACTTCCTACACTAAGGTTCATGTTCAACATGTCCTCCTCTTGTTTTGTACACATCGTCGCATTCTCCTGCGAAGCCCAGTTTTTACTACACCAGTAGTCAATGTGCTTCTAATTTCATTTGCCGCATTGATTATCCGGTCTTTCAATTCTTCGACAGACGCAATTGGATTGGGTTCGCTGTAAACGAGACTTTTCATGTGCCCCCATACATAAAAATCCATGGGGGTTAAGTCGGGACTTCTGGCTGGCCAGGGTAAAGGCCCACCTCGTCCAATCCATTTATGGGGATAATTTGTGTCCAGCCAATCTCTGACACTTCTTTGGAAATGTGCAGGGCCGCCATCATGCTGGAACCACATGTCCCTAATTAGGCTCAGTGGCAAACTACCCATCAAATCATTGAGGTCGCCTCTTAAGAAGTTATCGTAGCTTTCCCCATTTAAATTATTGGGTAGAAAATAAAGTCCCAACAAATGATTGGAAATGATGCCCATCCACACGTTAACGCTAAATCTTCGTTGGGACCCCTTTATCCTCTTCTTATTTGGGTTTCTCAGTGCCCAGTAATGCGCGTTGTGGTAATTGGTAATCCCATCTTTATCAAATTTGGATTCATCTGTCCACAAGATATTTCTTAGGAATGTCGGGTCTTCCAAATCCGCATTGAGCATGAATCTGCAGAAATCTAATCTTCTCGCAGGATCTCCTTCTTCGATAGCATGTACCGGTGTGTAATGGTATGGGTAAAGGCCCGCAGTGTGTACGGTAAACCATATTTTCCACTGGGAGAGTCCCAGATCACGAGCAACAACGTTAGTGGAAGTGGTTGGATCCAAACGAAATCGTTGCACTATTTCATTGTAAACTTCTTGGTCGTTATCGATTACACGTGGTCTTCCCAAGTCTGTGCAGCGTCTTAAAACGGAGCCAGTTTCCCGAAGTCTTCGATAAGTTCCGTCAAAAACGGTCACATCCGGCACTCGACGGCCAGGGTAGCCTGCAATGTACTCGTTGCGAGCTTGCGCGGACACAATCGCAGTATCCATAGCAAAGCAACATATCGGCATATTCTTCGTTCGTGAATGTCATCATCCTCACAGTTCCGAATCACAAATCAGAGTCCAGTTCACAAGCGCAGTAGTCACAAATCAGAAACAGTCCAGAAATACAGCCAAGTCGAGTAGGAAACAGAACAGAACAATGTTGCATTTACCATTTACTATCGACGGATGACATCAGCCGACTAGACTAACAACCAACCAAACACAAACCACAATGGCGCCTTCTCACTCACACATGGCATAAATCATAAGTGTTGTCTCGCTCGCATACATCGCCTAATAGGCGAGGAACCGATAAGAGCTGCTACCTACTTGGGAGTTTTTTTCTATGAATTTAAATATGACCCTAGATTGTTATACCTTGTTAGATAGCTGATAAAACGTAGATATTTTTAAGCACATCTGCCGAACGTCTGCCATACATTTTATTTAGATATTCCTTAGAGAAATGTAAGTTGTCGATTTTTTTACTAACTTTTTGAACTTTCAATCGTCCAGAACAACGTATTTAGTTAACTTACATAGGATTTTGGTTACTAGGTTCACGGAGCATCTTAACCTGCATGAAAAAGATAAACAATAATAATAGTAAGGTGCACCAATTTCAAAATATCATATTTAATGACAAAAAATCAGCATGTTTTATAAAAAAAAGTTAAAAGTCGATTATCTCGAAAACGGTTAGGTTTGGGATAGGGTGTTTCATAGTGAAATCAGTCAGAAATGATAGGTAATACACGCCCTTAACGGATCTAGGTCGACTTTCCCTGTAACCCTGTATAGGTTGTCTCATTTAAAAAATGCATGTTTGCATCACCACGTAGTTATGGATCACCCTGTATAAATCTAAATATTTTCTGAGTAAGGAGCATATCCATGGCTACAACTTTTATCGCTGTCTTCTACAGTAGTGGAGTTATCGACCGAGCCGGTACTAAAAACTCACCCTGTATATACCTACTTTGTAGACATGGGCTAAATATAAGTTCGTCAAATACTTAACTCAGTATTAATATCAAACGTTTTAATAGTATAAAATATTTCGACTTAATAATAAATAATACACTTTAATATCACATCATCTCGAACTATTTTGCTTTGGTATCAGTTTCTATCAGTATCAGCTAAAAAATTTATGTCAGGGTCGGATGAAGTATTTGTAATGGGTTCCGGTGAAAAACTGGTGGGACGATTATAAGCTGGATTAGCAAATGTAGTAGTAGCTCCCCTGTATAACGGATTCTCGCTGTTGTGCCACTTCAAGGCTTTCTTCTCATTTTCAAATTTCGCATATTCTCGACGATCATGAATTGTGGTGAACACCTTCCAAACGATTAACATCACTATACCGGCTAAAAGGATTGATGTTACCACGCCTGCAATCCAAGCTGAAATCAGGAAAGTTAATGTTTAGGAGAAAGACATTAATACTATGGACTTCTAGATTGAAGAATATTGCACCAAATAATAGCATAGTACACCAAGGGCGTCGAGATAAGGGTAAGTAATTTTGGAATCTATTTTGAGAAAGGGATTGGGGCGCGATATGAGCGAGAAGTTTCTTGAGACGCGTCGACCATCGACCCTATTCCTTACTAATCTATACTAAAGTAAGTAATGTTGAATGCCTCTCAAGGTTGTTGACAGGGTGGTTTAACGACTTTGGAAACTGGGAACTCTAAGAAATAGTTTCATATTCCTTCAGCTCTCTAATATGTTCTTTATCCCGCAACCCTTAATGCCTCAAAATTTGTCCTTCAGTTTTCTAAATCCTATTTGCCCCTTAAACGCCTAGACTGGCCGCAAAGCAGCGTTATTGCGTACTTTGACAAAAAATAACTGCAGAAACGATTGATAAACTTACCTGACACATTTGGAGGCGTTGGACAAACTTTGTGGTCCAAAACCCTTACTATGAGTGTCCTGTCTTCGTAGTAGTAATCAAAGTTCATAATACACCTATTGGCATCTAGTATCCTACACTTCTTGACATCTTTATCAGGAATATCATCTAACTTTTCTAATATTTCTGGATCGAAGGCCGTGCAATTTTTCGGAGGTATTTCTGTTTTATAAATACCCTCATTGTATGCCTTATATTCCACGCAGTGTCTTAGCTCTTCACACCTGTAATATTTACCAATATAATGATGATGTATGAATTGCTGAATTGGAGACAACATAAATGCAACATACAGTCAATAAGGCACGCAATTCATTATGGGCATCTAGAAGGATTGTAAGTAGTGCATGCAAAATCGGTCTCGGTTCTCCAATTTTCAGAACCGGTTCTAAATGCACTTTACCAGGGTACCCGGTTCCGAACTGGTTCTAGGGTGCCTCCCAAAAAACTGGATTAATTCATATTGAAGTAACATTTATTTAAAAAAAAATAACGAAAATAACATAACATAAGTAAGTGTTAGGAACTTGAAATTAAAAATAAAGAAACATAAAATCGTTCTCGGAACATGAATGATAAATCTGTAACATAATCAACGAAAAGTTATCATCTTCAATCAGTCTCTCACTGATTGTAAGTCTCAGCCTATATACAGGGTGTGCCCCGACGATTAAGACAAGCAATATATAGGAACTGGGCAGTAGTAGCGAATTGTAATTTTGGGGGTGCAAATTAGAGCAAATATAGTATATTTTCTTATTATTGTGTCACCCAACGAGGTATTTGTTTTTGGTCACGTGACGTCAGATTCAACATTTTTAATGGGACACCCTGTATATTTGTGGATTTATGTGTTCCTTCCGATAAAACAATTCCAACAAACTAGCACACTTGGGGTCTAAAGTGGTTAATTCACGAGCTACAGGTACTTGAAGGATCGTATCACTACCATTGATTATAACATGTACCCCTACAGTTAAATTACTTTGGTAGTGTTTCATAATGGTAGTGGTACAGTCCTTTAAGTACCTGTAGTTCTTGAATTTATCACTTTAGACCCCAAGTGTGCTAGTTTGTTGGAATTGTTTTATCGGAAGGAACACAAAAAGCCACAAATATAGAGGGTGTCCCATTAAAAATTTTGAATCGGACGTCACGTGACTAAAAACAAATACCTCGTTGGGTGACGCAATAATGACGCAATAATAAGAAAAGATACTATATTTGCTCTAATTTACACCCCCAAAATTATAATTTGCTACTACTACCCAGTTCCGATATATTGGTTGGCTCAATCGTCGTGGGACGCCCTGTATTTAGCTTGCCTAAAATTTACCGGTGTGTTTACTTTTTCACCGATTTTTTCTTATTATCATAGAATGACCGTAAAAATGATATGGCCGTCAAACTTCTATCTGATAACGAAGTGCGAAGCTTATTGCAGATAATCCCAGCTAATGAGAATAATCTCTCTGGCTCCACACTAGTAGGCTGAATTGTAAGAAGGTTGACATAGGCTAAGAACTAGTATCTTCCTCTTTGACCGCCATTTTCGTAGAGGGCCATTTCAAGTCTTATGGCTTGTGTCATATCGCCTGTTACAGGGTGACCAAGCTGATGTTTGGAGGTTGCTTTTTTAATTTCTTTATTCAGCTCATCTTCAATTGTTAAAATGCGGTGCTATTATTAACCTATAAGTAGGTAAGTGCTATAGGTAAGTAGGTAACTGCCAAAAACTTTGTTTACTGAACCGATTCTCACTGCGAGAAGCAAATAAGGTAAAACAACAACTTACCAAATTACCACAATTAAACACAAGTTTTACTTTTACCGGTGAAAAATGCTGAGAACTGAATCTAGCTCCATGCAATGCATTGAATGCGAACTGCAAACGTTCCGTCGGGCAATCCGCACACGTGTTAGTCACTACGGGCGCGCCAGTCACAACCCAGGGCTCATCCAGTTACAAAACACGTGACTGGGCGCGCGAAATTTAAATTTCTTGCGGCACCATTATGGAACCGAAACCCGGGTCTCATCTTTTTCAGAACCGGTTCTGCGGCCTGATGAAATACCCGGGTAGAACCGGGTATTTTGGAACTGGGTAGAACTGGGTATTTTGGAACTGGGTAGAACCGGGTGCATGCACTAGTTGTAAGATGTGAACTGGGGGCTGACCCCAAGATGATGTCTTGGCTCTATATCACAATGGTAATGTCGTCCTTATTATATGGATCACTAGTGTGGTGGCCGTCTGTAAGGATGGAAACAATCATAGCAAAGCTGAATAAAATTCAACGCTTGAGTAAGTATAACAAGTGCAGCACGCATGACTCCGTTGAGCGCGCTAGAGGCACTTCTGAATCTTCCTCCAATTGACTAGTTCAAAGGCAGGTATTGACGTCTGCGTTCCGACTGTGGAGTCAAGGTAGTTGCAAAGGGATGATCCTGTCCTACATACGAGGAGTGATATTATTCCTCCTACATATTGTTTCAACTGCAAATTTACGGTGAAGAATCCTACAAGGAAGAGTAGGCTTGAAGCGGTAGGCGGCCTTTTGAGAAGGGAAGGCCAGTCTAATACAGACGGCTCACTTACCGGCGCTGGGGTCTGCGAGCCAAACAGCATCAGATGTCACTTATGTGGGTGCCGAGTCATGTTGGAGTTTGCGGTAATGAAACGGAAGACGCGCTCAGAGGCCGAGGGATAAGAAATAATTTCTCTGGTCCTGAGCCGAGATATCCTGTGGGGCTAGTAGCAGGTACCGTTAGAAGGAAAGTAGAGGTGTGACTGCAAAATCAACAGCTTGTGAGATGGAGAGGATTCTCTTTATATTTCTGTCAAGCTAGAGAACTTGTTTTAGAACATCTGGCCAAGGTGGGGCGCTCCTATCTCTAAACGGAAGCCAGCTAAAGTTACTTGTGGGCCTGCTATCTGACCATAACGCCTTCAGATGTCGACTTTTATGTGATGGGGTGACAAGCGACCTGACGTGGGGACGCTTTGGTGATCGCTGTGAAGCCCTTGGATATCACAGGCAGACTATTCTAAGTTCAAGGGTCTTTGAACCTGAAGACAAGATGGGCAGGGCAGGGGCCACTTTTGCGATGAGAACTAGAGTTAAGGAAAGGTGCAGAAGGACCCACTTGTAGGCATATGCACTGGTGGCTGTTGTCACCAAAAAGCCTCTCTCCTTCTTTCATTCATTCAATAGTACGAGTTTCTGGATATTTAAAATTTTATAATAGGTGGAGTCAAGACGTTCTATCTTCAGTTTGGTTTTATTACTTACGTAGAAACTTATGCAGGATTATAAATGACAGTTAAGTACCTTTGTGCTGGGCACGATATGCAGTCTTCACAGTATTTTCCTGAGTATCTGTTTTCGTCCATTTTGCATTCGCACTGTCCGCAGACACAGCTTCCGTGATTGGAGCAAATTGAGTCACTACCTGGTGCAATACAATTTGTAGTACTCTCTTCACACTGACACGCATCTCCACTGTAGCCAGCTTGGCACTCGCATACTCCGCAATTGCACTTACCTACAAATTATTTTGATATTAATTACTAGGCCCTAAAGTGAGTATATGGAGAATCCCTCATCCACCGCCGAAGAACGCACACAGGAACTAGACTTGTACCACTATTTAAATGATGTCACTGAAAATGCATGTGGTTGCACTGTAGTTTCTTTACATTCGTTGCATAAGAACTGGTACGTGTAAGATGCGCTCACGCCATCCAGAATCTGACACAGTGGCGTACCGTTTTGCCTGTACTTTAATAAGCTATGATTAGTTTAGGAGGTATTTATTAATTACGCATCTTGTCTACTGATCTATCTGCTCATGTTTCGTGGTATATTTGAATGCACAGGCATATACAAGGGGGGGTAACTGAGGTATACACCCCCCCCCAAGATTTTTGATCAAAAATTATTCAGTTGAGGCGTTTATCGTGAAAACGTCGTTAGTCCAGAACTAACATATTTGGGAAAATGAAAAAAACTTCCCAGCATGTAAAACTTTGATTAGATTGATTATTGCCATATCTGGTAGAAGTAAAAGCATATAAGGCACATCGCCCACAAGCAGTAATTATTTTATTGTGAAACAGAAACACAAAAAATACATGGACATATGAGGTTTTTGAGAGAAAAGGTTAACAAATTAATAGAAACAGCGTAAAAATAAAATAAATTCCGATACAAAATACAAAGAAAGAGCGATAGTGAACAACTATACCTAATACAAAAACCGACTAACTGAAACAATCAACTCTGGCTAACCAAAAAGCCCGATATTTACCACTCAGTCTTCGCAACCACTACACTACTATAAGTACTATATTATCATCGTTGTCGATGACAAAGTTACCAGTAGTGTCAGGTGCTGTGTTGTACTGTTTTGTATCAAGTTTGCATGACAACTTACAGGCAACCAATCATGCACACAATGCGTAAGTCGCTTTCTTAGGTGAAAGAATATGGACTTATGATGTTTTTAGAAGAACAAGTCAATTTTCCTCTGTAAATAATATAGAAACTATAACATTTTTTTGAGAAATAATTATTTCTATCCATGTACATGGATGTTAGAAATGTGATGATGCCATTATCTAAATTTTGGAAAACATTGACTTATGAGGTTTTTCCGAGAAACACCTCAATTGCTTTCCCAAAAAGTGAATAGTTCATATCTAAATTTGAGTTAGATGTCTTGTCTTGCTGCAATTTTGGTACCTATTCATATACCTTGCGTTTAAAACAAAAATAACAGATCAATGCGTATTGCATAATATGTATTTCTATTTTAGCATATTGCACTGTTTCAGTTGCTGCTTATCTTCTCCCTCTTTTTTATTATAATACTATTCACTTTTTTTACTGCCTCGACGAAGGTATTACAGGAAATGGTGATGTTTGAATGTTCAACTCATTGCGTTGAAATCGTGCCCATCGCTCGAAAATATAATCGGACGGTATGCCACTGGTCGATCGCTCTTCAGTTTAAACAGCGACCAGCTAAAAAATAAGACATCTACCCTTGACAGTCCCCTATACAGCGATCCTGTTCCGATGTTAGCAGCCATATACAGGGCGGCCAATCGGGTGACGTTATTATTATTTTTTTTAGATAGCCCATACCGAGACCTGTCCAAAACGCCTCCATGTATGTGTAGCGATTATTGATAGTTTCCGAGTTATGATTTATTTTTGGAAAATTTAGAGATTTTCCAGTGTTTTCAAGAAATCGTCAAAAACAAAAATGCTTCTTGGCTTTTATTGTTTCTGTAGTTATATTCAGTATTAAGCCTATTTTGATATCCAATAAAGAAAACCTGCTCATCCGACCAATAATTAAGTACATTTTGGGTCCACATTTGAAATCACAAGTCAGGAGACCAAAACTTTCAAAATAAAATTACAAATACGTATCCCTGATTCTCGAGCTCCTAACTAATCTTAAGAAGTTTACAAGACATTGCACTTTCGAAATAATAATGGAAAAGTAGCACTTATGGGGGCATTTTGCGCCGTACGTGACTGCTAAAGGTAAAAGCTTCATAATTCACGAATTTCCAAAATGATTTAAGAAACTATTATTTTACTTTACTATGACAAATTAAAAAAAACTCGTAACAACTAATAAACCCGATAATAATTGATGTTCTAATGACTTTGAATAAAAACGAATACCCAAATTGTGATTTTTGACGTGTTTTAGCTATGTACTATTGAACTTCTGCTAAATTAATTGTATGGAATGTTAACAAAGGAAAGCAATAATAAAACAGTAATCTGACTTCCATGGCAGAATTACCTGGGAAGCAGTGTCGTAGCATACGCCATCCCTTTCTTTCAGAATAGCTTTTTGCGAGCTTATGTCGGCGAAACGCAGTTGTGTTTTCATTAATTTTCGTTTTAGATGCCTCTAATTTTTAGCTGAGCTCTTCCACGGTGTTACTGTCACGAGCGTAGACGATCTCCTTGTCCCCAGATGAAGAAATCAATGGGATTTAAATCTGTACTACGAGGAGGGCCAACTGATCGGCCCAGCACGACCAATCCACCGGTTTGGGAAGGTTGTGTCCAAGTAGTTGCGCACTTCCTTAGCGTAGTGGCATGGAGCGCCATCTTGTTGGAATATTAGATACCTTCATATCTCAAGGTTTACGTCTTCTAATGAGTCGGACAAATTAGTTTGCAGAAAATTAAATAGGTTCCATCCAGCCTACATGGTAGTTCGACGGTGACTATTAGTTATCCCTTCACTACTCCCGTCCACAAGTTGACACTAAATCTCTTGTGGAAGTTCGATTGCCGTGCAATGTGCGGATTTTCCGTTGCCCAATAATGGTAGTTGTGAATATTAAACACTCCTGTCCTCGCAAACCGGGATTCATCGGTCCGCAAGATTTTGTTAAAGCAATCGGGATCTTCTCGAACCCTTGGTAATATGAGCTCGCAAAAAATTACTCTGAAAGAAAGGGACGGCGTATGCTTCGACACTGCTTCCCAGGTAATTTTTTTAATTTTATTTCGAATGTTTTGGTCTCCTGACTAAAAACAGTGATCTCAAACTTTGGACCCAAAATGAACTTAATTATTGGTCGGATGTACAGATTTTCTTTATTCGATATCAAAATAGGCTTAATACAGAGTACAATTACAGAAAAAATAAAAGCTAAAAAGCATTTTTGTTTTTGTTTTCGACGATTTCTTGAAAACACTGGAAAATCTCTAAATTTTCCAAAAATAAATCATAACTCGAAAACTATCAATAATCGCTACACATACATGGGAGTATTTTGGTTAGGTCTCGGTACGGGCTACCTAAAAAAAATTAATAACGTCACCCGATTGGCCACCCTGTATAAAGACGTACATACCTAACCCAGCTTTGCCGCAGCAGCAAACACGTTGCCGTCCCATTCTGATCTTGGCTGGCTGTTGTAAAGCGTATATTATTATTTTATTAGATCTCTTAGCCCATTATCGCAAAAAGCTACACCTAGATATTATGCTAGATGCTATTAAAGTGTTTGCTCCAACATAAGCTTTGAAAAATTCTGAACTCCCTGAGTATATTCTTGTGAACGTACACTGAAGCTGCACAGACTGAATAAAATCTGACCCTTATTTCGAAACTTTTTTTAGGAAGAACCTATAACTTTTTCCATTTTACCTTACGGTATTCTGTGGCGTAAAACTAATCTATTGTCTAATTGAAATATTCAGTTACCTCTGCCAGAACAAAGCAGCCCATTTTCCTTTTTGCATGAGTAGTTATTGCATTGGCAATATTGACCATATATTTTTTCATCTCTATTGGAACTAGAATCGCATTCGCATTTCCCACATTGGCATTTTCCGAAACCTGAAATGTTAAAGAAACCAATATTTAATTCTACGGCAGACCTCGATTGCAGACTGTGTGGTTTGTAGTAGAAGGACAGAGTCTGTGGATCACCGATAAATTTTAACCCAGTACCAGTACCAGTAGGGAAACAGTACACACTAATGTACTATAAACATCTAGACTGCCGAAATGAGTACTCTAGAAAATAGGAGTTAATAATACAATAAAACTACTATATTAAAGGAGACAGTTTTATCAGACGGCTCCTAGAAAAAATATCAACGGATTAGCACTTGTTTGAAGCATAAAGTTATCTCCTCTCTAGGAAAAAAATAACGAAAATTATTCCAACCAGAAGAAACCCAATGTTAGTCTTTAATTACCTAAAATAAAACAAATGAATAGAAGACTGAGCAAAAACGTGCTTTTGTTCCATCCATCCATGCACCACCAAAGGTAGCAATTAAGACTGTATTAGACTACCTTATTTTTGAAATCAGATTTGATTTCATTTCTTGAATTGCTCAAATTGGCGAGTGTTTTTAATTATTAATTTTATTTACTAATCATAAATGCATTGTATTATAAAATAAATAAGTAGCATAACTCAAAGAAGGTAAATATCGTCTGCGTGAGACTCATAGGAATTAATATCACATTTTTTAATATGAATTTCAAAATCTTTGAGATCAAATATAAGTGAATTCCAGAAATTACTTTTGTGTAGTTTTGAAATTTGTGCGATAGAACAACCAAGATGAACAAAAACCAGAACCAAGTACAGGTACTAATAATTACCATATGATTTAGTCATATATACATATATAAGATCCCAATTTCGTTCGAATGGCACTTTCTGTTTTTGTCAAATGATCAGGAAATATCTATATAACATAAGAGAAGAGCAAACTTTTTGGAGTATAAAAGGTGCCATAATTGAAATCTATAAACATGCTGTGAGCTTGACGGTGGTCTAGCTGATACTGAATTGGAGTGACTAGTATAACGAGGTATTTATACCACGCCATGAATTTCCTGCAGTCTAACTTTACAGGGTGATTCGTCATTCGATACATTAATTTGACGAGGTGATGGTAGAGATGGTAAGCTAAGAAATTGACGATATATGGTTTCGAGGTAATTGAATTTTATTGATAGAAAATATGCTATTATGTAATTATTGATTAACAGAAAGTGATCATGTATCAAACACCTCACGGGATAGTCTCAAAATCAGCATATGTTGAAAGGTGAATTCACGAAACGTTACAAAAAAGAATTATCTTAAAAAATCACCAAACAATCAACCGTACACTTTGCAGTAAAAACATGCCCATCCTTTTAGTTATCCATTGGTTCCATAAACTTGTTGCAAATGCGATAAACACAGGCAATAAGACTGCATTTAAGATCTCCAAGAGTGCAAAGTTTCAACAAGGCGTTTGGCAAAAACTCATCGGATTTATAATTTTTGTTATGGGTCCTACTTGAATAATGTGCGATTACATAATGATTAGCCTTAAGAAGTGATCGGTTAACGAAAACTCCGGTATAGGGTCTCAATATTGTATAATTTTGAAAGAAGTTGGGTCGCGTAGTGGGTCGTACACCAATGATTTCGTAGGTCCCCACACCTAAGGGTCCATCGGTGTTAAGTCTGGACACCTTGCTGGCGAGGGGATTGGGCCACCCCTGTCAATCCAACACTTATACATTATACGACTATGCGCCGGGTACCCAACGTGCTTGGGACATATGAAATCGTTGGTGTACGACCCACTACACGGTCCTGTCTCATCGCAAGAGGATTTCAGAACAAGAACTGTTGAAGCTAAGAATTCAACCAAAGAACGGCTTTCCACGAGAATCGTTAAAAGAGATACAATTTGAACAAGATCTGTAAACACTAAAGCAATAGGTAAATTATTTTTTCAATGATTTGCATATATCTCGTTTGTACATGACTGAAAATAATCTACGGTCTCAAGATACTTTATAAAGTGGCTTGCATGTTCTGCTTGGTTTCCTAGCAACCTTTAAGACGAATTCATTTCAAATAACAACTTGGATTATTCTTTTGAAATTATACAATTCGGGACCCTATACCGAAGTTTTAGTTAACCGATCATTCTTTATCATTATTCAAGTACCCATAACAAAAAATTTAAATCCGATGGCGCTTTTGCCAAACGCTCTGTTGAAACTTTATACTCTCAGAGATTCATTATGTTTTTAGAGTTTAGGTGCAATCTTATTGCCTGTGTTTACCACATTTGCAACAATTTTATGGTTTCTTGCTTTCACATTTCACACCATGCTGCATGGTGCATGGATGATCATTTTATTTTAATCGATAATGAGGAATAATAACATATTTTCTAAGGACCAATAAACACCAAAAACCCCAAAATCTGACAGCAAAATTTTGTTTCCTTAGGGTTTTCGTTTACAGGTCTGCATTTTGAGGAATATCGCTAAAATTCAATTTATCTCGGAAATTATTAGGAATTGGAAATGGGATCATGATTAAGGTCAATTTATCAGCTTACCACCTCTACTATCACCTCCTCAAATTAATGTATCGAATTACTCTGTAGACTGATTTAGCATACTTGTTTTTTGGACCAAACAAGAATACGTTTATAATGGAATGAAGTTATTATCACAGGGCAAAGAAGCTATATCAGTGGCGTAACTAAGGGCCCGCAGATGCGGGGGGACACTGCGGTTTTGGGGGCCCCGTAGTCTTGGAGGAACAGGATCCTCATGCGCCATCGTTTGTGCATGAAGAAAGTAGTAAATTAAAAGGTTGCTTTCCTTGAATGTTAATATTTTTTACAAATAATACCTATGAACATTGAAAATGTGGGACAGTATTGCATTTTAAACTAAACCCTAAACATCGGCGTAGTATCCGCAGTAAATGGAAAAATACGGCAAGGGAGCATACGTCAATCAATTTTTGGATAATTTAACTCGATGTCTTCTACATGACAGGTCAGACAAGTAACCATCACACTCCAATACAAACTAAACATGGACCTTCTTAAAAAAAATCAATCGAAAAATGTGTGTTTTCTAACCACGAATTTTGTAATTTTTCCGGTGATTTAAACATGACATTGGTCCATTGTTTAATTTGGATTCACCTACGTGTTGGTTATTTGTGTGATCTGTTTGTGGGAGACACCGAGTTAAATTAGCCAAATATTTTTTGACGTTTTTTGTTTAAGAAGTGCATTTGAAAGATTGTAACTCAATTACATTGCTGTTTTTTGCGAGCAAACCTCAACGTTAAAGCCTTGAAGATGGCAATAAATATTGCCGAAGGCTTTGCAGCAACTTGGTAGTCTCCTTTATGCAATGACCCGTGTTTCTTTTAGAAATGTTGGCTAAACCCCAACTCTTCCTCTTTAATATATACAGGGTGAGTCCTAAGTTGGTACTTTTTTAACTGTGTATAGAAGTCGTTGACATAAACTAGTTTTTCGAAAAACTGAAAAATAAGCGAGGTCCAAAATAAGAAATGTAAATCTAGGCTTGTTTATCAAGGCATACGTACCTGGTTTGAATATGTTTCGTTTTTTGCTCGGATTTTTGTCTTATCGATTAGGTATTGCACCTATCAAATTGCGCCGCCAGAAAATTGTACAGGGGGGCGACTCACTTAAATTAAGTGCTCAAACCAGGGGCAGAGGGGACAAACTTGGTTTTTGGTTATACAAGTCTGCTGCTCCAGAGGGGGGGCACGCCCCCTCTGCTGGCGCCCATGCACCTACCTATCAGATAGTGCAGTAGTCACTTTCTGTTTATCTTTGTTAATTTTAAAATAGTAATACAATCGGGTACAATGCCTGATGATAAGATAAAAATTCGAGCAAAGAACTAAACATAAAGAGACTAGGTACGTCTTAACACAAGCTCAGACCAAGATCCACACTTACTTTGCTTGATTCTGTATCTCGCTTATTTTTCAGTTTTTGCATAAAAGTTATTTGAAAAAGTTCTTTATTTCATCGACCTCTATACACAATTTAATAAAAAGAATCAACTTAGGACTCACCCTGTATATATACATGATATATTATGAAAAAAGAAGCCACCGAAAAATTCTTGCGGAGGGGGCCCGTGAAGTATCTTGCGGGAGGGGGCCCGAAATTGAAGTTACGCTACTGAGCTATATCATAATTATTTTGTTTTTAAGTATGCCTCTGTGTTTCCTGTCTCTACGGATACAAAAACAACTTTGTGCTTTACCTGAACAAACTTCATTCGAACCTTCCATTATACAGTTCTTAATATCCTCCGAAGTGCTTATGGAGCTATCACACTGACAGTTCCTCCCGAATCTTCCTTCAGAACAGGTGCACACGCCACACTTGAGATCACCCTGTCGGCTACACTCTTTGGCGTTGGGCACATACGACGGGTGGCCCTTCGATGAACATGGACAGTCACACAACACCTCGATCTCCACCACCAGGCCCTGGTGCAATGCCTCGGGTTTTAGGTAAACAAATGTCGATTTCTGCCCGTCTGGTAGGCATTCTCTAGCTTGAATAGTGGCCGTGATATCAAGGACTTCGCCAATATGGACGTTACTGCATCTGTCAGGAATCGGGCTTTTACAGGTAGATGAGAACTTTATATCTATCTCATTCGTTGAGTTCGAGGTGAACTTTACGCTTTGGACGATTTTCTGAAATTAATATACAGAGTGAGTCTAAAGTATGGAACTCCTCAATTATCTCGGAAACGGTTTGCACGATTTTAATAAATTTGAAGATAGGGGGTTTTGCAATACGGCCAATCTTACGATGGTATTAGTATTTGCAATGTTACCATATCTACCGTTTTTTCCGGAAATATAATAAGCTTTGTTATTTTGAAATGGATCACTCTGTATATTTGTTATTTGTACATTTTTGAAATCCTTCAATAATACTGATTATTTTTTGTATAATATTTCCTATACCTAAACGTCGTAATTTCGGAGGACAACTGAATATACATTGCATCCGCCCAAGACATGATTAACTTCAAGAAACATGAAGGCAGTTACAGCAGATGCTCAAAATGTGGTCCGTTCACTTCAATACAACAAGCCATGAGATTCTTGAAACTTCGCAGTATATTTTTCAATATATCTGAATTTTCAACAACATAACACTTATGACGGGATAATAAAACACTGAGGGCTGAATGACGGCCGTGGCTGAATAGTACGGTTTCATTCTATGAAGCTATCGCAGTCTTCAATGGTGACTGAAGGTTAAGAGCTGCAGTAGGAATGAATGAAAGAGGGAGAAAGGCTTTCTGGTGACAAGGACCACCAGTGCATAGGCCTACCAACGGGTCCTTTTGCACCTCTCCTTACCCTAGTTCCCAAGTCCAGCCCTCATCGCAAAGGTTATGATGGCCTTGGGTCCTGCCCATCTTATATCCTCAGGTTCAACAACCCTTGAACCGAGTATAGTCAGCCTGTGATATGCAAGGGCTTCACAACGACAAAGAATGTGTGCCAAGGATTCTTCCTCCTCGCCACAGCGTGTACACGTCGGATCACTTACCACCCTCATCACATGCAAATGGCGTTTGAAGGTGTTATGGCCGGATAGCAGACCGACAAGTAACCTTAGTCGGCTTCTGTCCAGCGAGAGACAGCATCGCCCCACCTTAGCCAGAGGTCCTGAAATAAGTTCTCTAGCTTGACGGAGATGTCCGGAGATTCCTCTCCATCTGATAAGATGCTGATTTTGCAACCACACCTCTATTTTCCTTCTGATGGTACCTGCTGCCAGCCCCAAAGCCGGCTCAGGACCCAGGAAGTTATTCCTCGACCCTCGCCTTGCGAGCGCGTCCGCCATTTCATTACCAGCATGACTCGGCACCCACATAAGTGACGCCTGATGTCTCGCCGGAATGTCATCCAAGACCTTTCTACATTGCAGAACGAGCCTTGATGTAAACCGGCAAGCACTCAATGCTTTTAATGCTGCCTGGCTGTCAGAGCAGATGGCGATCCGCCTGCTTGGTCCCTGAATTTCGTAAATGCTGCAGTAGGGCTGCATTTAATATATTTTACCTCTACCTAGTGGTCGAGAACACCTATAAATAATTCTTCTAAAGGCAGATAATCTCACAACTTTCACGACCTGCACATTCCGATAGACAGACCTCTCGTTCGTGTGCGCGTGGTTCCTGGGTGCACAGCGAGTGGTTTTTGGAAACAAAATATCTGATTGGTCGTGGGCTGCGCGTGGCTTAATACAGTGATTTATGAATGATATGCGCCTGCAGGGCGACAGCACCCATCACTTTCGCTTTGATTAGTTTATGTGGCATGCAACCAAGTATTGTTTTTTGCGATTTAATTGTTGCGATCTATTTAGGATCATATCCGAAATCTATAGACTTTTACAAACTCAGTTTTAGTTCTCTGCCGTAGATATGACGAAAAATTGAAATGAAAAAGCTCAGCCGACACAAATAAACATTGAAATTTCTGATTCAATGAACAGTTGCTGATGTTATCTGTCCGGCGTGTTTCGAATTTCTCGAACATCAACTGCTGAGGATGCAACCACTCGTGTTGGCGAAACGTCAAGCAGCAAAGCGCACCGACGCCAAGCAGGCGGAGCGTGGCGATGCCGGCCGAACAGCCCAAGAACCAACAGTTCATCGGATCATGGCCGCGAAAGTCTTACACAATACATAAATTAGTGATAGTTCAAGTAGAAATAGAGATTTACATGAAGGAGCAGCAACATTTTTAAATATGGTCTCGCCTAAAAATTTAGTAGAGCCGCTAAAAGAAATAATGTTAATAGTAATGTCACCGCACAACTAATTATGTCGGGAGTATTTGTGCTAATTGTTACTTCCGTTCCCTTACAACATAGTCCACAGGCCAAACAACAGTTTATAAAGCATTTAAAAATATACAGAAGTAACCGTAAATTGTATCATATAAGTAAGCTGTTTTGGGAGAATCCATATATTTGGAAATGTTAGCCATTTCACTGTTTTTAAAATAAGATCGCATAATAGTTCAATTGAGAGGACTCCTTTCTCGAGTTTTATTTGGAGAACTTCTTGTGAAGTTGCAAAAATACTTTAAGAGGACATTTTTTACCAAAAGGAGCCTGCTATGCAAATATCTTAATATCTTTATATTCTTCGAACAATTTCACATGAAAAGGGCGCATTGCACCTGATTAGAATAGAAAGAAAACATTGCAAGTATTTTGGCAGGCTCCAGATAAGCCAACCAAAGGGTAGCACTCAACCAAGACAACAATGGATTAGTAGCCACACACTGTCCGTTATTGAGGCACGTAAAAGCCTTAAGATTTCAGTTCTGGATTCAGATACAGAGCAAAACACATATAGACAGCTCTCACGCGAATTCAAAGATTATGCCGGAAAGATAAGAACTCTTATCTACAGCAATTGTGCAGGGAAATAGAGATGCATGCCAATACTAACCATCCGAAAGAGATGTTTTTTAAGGTCAAATGCCTCAGTCGGGACTTTAAACCCAAATCTTGGGCTGTTAAAAATCCTGAGGGAGAGCTAATTACCAACCTGCATGAGGTTATTGAAGTATGGCGAAATTATTGCGAAAATCTGTACCATGAGGATGGGCTTCACGCCCTCTCATTGGATTTTGAACACGAACCGGATATTCTTTTGTCTGAAGTGGAACATGCTCTCAACAAGCTAAAAAATAACAAAACGTTGAAATGCTTGGGTGACGACGGCATCTCCCTTTTACATAATATTTGTAAGAGTGTCTGGTCGGCCGGTGTTTGGCCAGATGAATGGTGCACATCAATTTTTGTTCCACTTCATAAAAAGGGATCTCCAACAAATCCAGACAATTATCGCCTACTTTCGTTAATCTCTCATGGAAGTATAATGTTCTACTGTATATTTTACAATCTCGTTTGGAGGGTTTTATTGGCTGGCAAATTTCTCAGACGCAGGCAGGTTTCGTGAAAGGACGCGGTACGCGTGAACAGATCTTAAACTTAAGACAAATTATTGAAAAAGCCAGAGAGCATTATTTTCCTGTTTTTATCTGCTTTGTGGACTGCTATGGCGTTTGATAACGTAAAGTGGCCTAAACTGTGGGAAATCCTCATCTCTATGGGAGTTCCTTATCACCTAGCGTTTCTCATACAGCAACTCTATGAGTCTAATTCGGCTCGCGTAAGAATTGATGGTAACCTGTCTAGTCAAACTGCAACCAGAAAAGGAGTTCGTCAGGGATGTGTATTATCTCCGATGTTGTTTAACATTTACTCTGAATTTGTGATGAGACAGGTATTAGACAACTGGAATAGCGGTGTAACTATTGGCGGAAGCAAAATATCCAACTTAAGATTTGCTGACGATACAACCCTTATTGAGGCTTCTCAGGAAGAACTAGTAGTTCTATTAAACATCTTAGAACAACGTAGTGCAGAGTATGGTCTTGCTATTAACTACAATAAGACCAAGGTTATGATCGTAGATAGAGAGCATGATAATTATCGAGAAATAAAGTCAATAGGCCGTTGTGAAGTAGTTCAAAGTTTTATATACCTCGGTTCTTTGATCGATAATTCGGGTAGCTGTGAAAATGAGACTCGACGGCGCATTCAACAGGCACGTGTGGCCATGACAAAGCTTACTAAAATATGGCGTGACCATAACATCACTAAAGCTACAAAAATGTCGCTGGTTCAGTCTCTTGTGTTCTCCATATTTTTCTATGCCTCGGAAACTTGGACTGTTAAAAAGGCAGATCGAGCTCGCATAGACGCTTTTGAAATATGGACATGGAGGATAATGCTGAGAGTTCCTTATACCGCCCATCGAACTAACATCTCCATACTGGATGAGGTCGGTAATCCAAATAGACTATCCTCAATTGTGTCGACGAGAATGCTTACATTCTTCGGACATATACACAGAAGCGATAATATGGAGAAACTTGTAGTTCAGGGTCATGCCCCGAGTGGGCGGCGCCGTGGCCGTCCCCCTACACGCTGGGTGGATACGACGAAACAGTTGCTGAATATGAGTGTCAAGAGCGCCACTAAACTGACAACAAATCGCGAACGATGGCGAGCTACAGTGCTCAAAACTATTGATAATATTCGTGTCGGCAGTACTCTAGCTCCGACTTAATGCATTTTACGAGTTCACAACATGTCTGTTAAGACATTGTGACTATGATGATGATGATGACGAATACACTGGAACGATATACGTTACCTCATGCAGGCCTTTGAAAACTCCCAAACTCACTTTGGTAGTTATAACATTATTATTATTTTGTTATAAAAGGTATATTGCTAACCTACCTTATAGTTATCCAGAACCAAATTGATCACACTATTCGCATCTCGACTGTTCAGTTCACCAAAATTAGAGTTTTTGATGTGCTTTGATAAAGTAGCATACGACTCTTTTAATGCTGTATACGGCTTTTTGACTATGGCGAAAATAATATTGATATTATTTTCTTGAGCAACGTAATTCAACTGAGATACAGAAGGATAATCATATTTTAGATATTCTCGGTCATCTGAATAACATTTTGCTTTATTAGGTTCTATAACACCCGCCAGTTTCCCATCACCTGCGATGTGGAATTCGGCATCTGAAAGTAAAAAATATATTTATGGGAAAATGCAAATTGATTTAAATTAAGTCCAGTCTACAGCGCACCATGACGCTAAAAATTTTTAGATTTTAAGCTAGTATTAATGTTGATCGTGCAAAAAATAATAAATGAAAGAATCATGGTTCTAGCGAAAGAATCAGTGGAACGTGCATTAAAAGCAAGCGGAGACTGATTCAATATTTAGTTAAGAAGGGAGGGATAATCCAGCTCACATTTTTTTAAACCAAAAAAAGAATCGCATATATAATGGGTTGACCATTGTCAAATGGCATTTATTTTCTGTTTTGCCATCTATCTTTCTGAAGTCTTATTCGATTGAGGCAGTGGCGGATTTAGGATTTCTTCTAGGGGGAGCGCGGGGCAGCGCTCGAATTTCAGAATTCATAATGGGCCAACATGGACGCGAGGAGCAAAAAAAAGCTCTCATACCAATGCTTGGTACTTGTATTCTGAAAAGCAAAAAAAACTTTACTAAACTATATAAATATAATATGCTTCCCCAGAGCTCTAGGGGGGCGTACGCCCCGTCGCCCCCCTCTAAATCCGCCACTGGATTGAGGCCGCTTTAAAAACATTCGAATTACTTATAAAAAATGGGAAAAACGTGAAAAATACATTTCACGCGATTTGTGATTATTTTAGTCATCATAACCGTCCAAATGAAACTGCAATCGGTCGTTTGGTGGGTACATTTGAAGCAATGGGCTACAGTGATCTACCAAAAACTGGCAGTCCAAGAGGCATTCCTATATCATTATCAAAAAAAATCGCTTCAGTGCAACAAACCAAAGAAAGATGATCCTAAATAGTCAAATATAAAGAATCAAACCAATAGGATCGGTGTACATTACAAGGCGCTCAATAGCAAACTGGAGATCACATCATCCACCTTTTTATCGTCTAACGCTTTGGTGTTCGTCGTGAGTCCCCCGTCAGAGAAGACCGTCTGATGACACTCAGCGTGCCTTCGTCGATGTTCTTGACATCAATCTAACAGTTGGCGATGAAGATCTGCAGTGAGCAGCGGAAGCACTGAATGCAGACGATATCATCTTAAGTCCATTTCACACAATATGTTGTACTTCTTCTTCTTCTTCAAGTGCCGGCTCCGAGTCGAAGGTTGGCAATCATCATAGCGATTTTTTCTTTAGATGCGGCTGCTTTATAGAGTTGGTAAGAAGTGCATTCGAACCACTCCCTCAGATTCCGTGACCATGAAATTTTCCTTCTGCATATAGTACCACGTTTTCCCCTAATTTTGCCTTGGACAAGCAACTGCAGAAGTTTGTATTTTTTTTTCTCATACTATGGCCTAGGTATTCTAATTTTCGATATCATCTTAAGCCCATTTCACACAATCTGTTGTATACCTGCGGATTTGAAAGGACCTGCATAGCAAATATCGGCAACAACTCCTGTGGATCGCATTCTGTCTTTTGAACGGTCCGTAGTCATAGATGACGATCTTACCGGTTTGTATAGAGCTAAATAAAATCATTCCCACCTCACCCAAAATGAACTCAAGGATATCACAATTATTGTTTGGAACATGTGCTGAGTCTCATCAGGCACGATGTCCAAGACAGCTGGTTTGATTTTTCAGATCCCATCAGGTGGACCTAGGTAAAGCCCGGTATCAGGCTGATATGACTAGGAAATAAGTTTTTCTGCGATATATTTCTAGATATAAATGACTATTTAGAACAATACAGGTTGATGGCAATACCGTGAACGTTGCGTCACTTTGCCATCAACTCTAAAAAACGCAACCAACAATTCCATTATTATAACTCTAAAATTTGATAATTATATGATTTTAGTTCAAAAAGTACCTTGCTACCGGACTTTCTCTATGCACCCCGTGCATAGATATACAGCACCGGCTAACATTCACTCCCGTTTACGAAATCGTGTGTAAGAGAAAGACAACAGAGTCCGCTGGTGAGAAATGTAAAAGATAGAAAGAGCACGCGAATATCCCAACGCCTGCTAGCTGCTCGGTGTGGCCCGCGCGGCGGCGGCCGAAACGCTTTGATACAACGTTGCCGCGCGTTGAGCATTTTCTTTGAAATAGGATTTTCCATTTTGGATCGGTATTTTAAAACACTAGAAACAGAATGGGATGCGTGAACTTGAACTCATCAATATAAAAATCATTATTGTCGTGTAGGAGGTGACACTGTTCGGTCGGTCCTACTTCCAATACGCATTTTTGATACCATACGTTCGATGCATTTGATACCTCTTCCAGGTTAGAAGAAACAATCAAATTTTCCACAAATTTTATTCTACCTGTCACCGCAGTCAAACCACGAATTAAAAAAATACCAAAATGAACCAAGGGCGTTCCGCATTTATTCCGTAATATCGATTATCAGACAGCAGATATAAGGTACTGTGCCAGTCCGGCACTGTCCACCGGGCGTAGACGTGAATTCTCGAACCCAGTCTTCCAGAAAAGAAACTGGTCGCGAACGACGCGAACGCAGAGAAGCTTTCGAGAACCAGAGACGCGTACGATATATAGGCGCAGCGGACGGCCAGACAGACAGACTTAGCAGAGTTCGACTCGCGGTCCGTCTACCAGTGGCGTGTGCGAAATAAATACAGTGACATAAATTAGTGGAGTGAAGAACAAATATAAATTAGTGTAGTGACTCAGTGACTGTAAATAAATAAAAAGAGACTGTTAAGTATTGGGTTAGGCGTAGCGTATATATGTAGTTCGCGTAAATAAATAGTTGAATCCGTACCAAGTATTTTACTGCCCAATCAACTAAAGACTTGTAACAATACTGATAAATTTGTAAAATTATATCGATGGTGACAGGTTTCCTAAAAGTTAAAAGTGTTTGTTGAATAAAATTCTTTCTTCTACTACGTTTTATTGAACATCTTTGTGACAGAAACTAGAGGAACCGACCGTGAGTAAGACAGCTGATTGTTGAGCCGTGCTACGTGCTACTGTACTCGCTTTATTATGTAGTGAAAATAAGCGCTTACCTGTGGAGAATACAAGCAGATGCCTTGCTTGCTTGCGCCATCTTATTTTCTCTTTACAAACGATTGCTTGCATTATGGCATCAAACCCACCTTCGGGAGAATCGAGATTTCCTGATACTTTTGCGGCTTTCACGTTACTGACAAATTCCTCATAATTGCTTGTCAGAGATAGATGGTTTTTGAAGCTGTAAGGACTCGCACATCCTGGGCACGGGTTTTTTAGCCTACGAGCAAGAATAAATAATAATATTTATTTATTTACAGCAAAATACATGTCATATCAACGATATCTGCTAAATTATAACATAAATGTGCTGCAAAAAGGACTGGAAACATTCATATCTAGTCCAGCACTATGTGAATACAAAAAAAAATGAATAATTGCCTGGCAAGCCAAATTTAGAAAACTAGAAAAAAGCATGTTGGAATGAAAATATTGCTTTTTTGACGCTAATTAGTAATTGAAGGGTGAATAAATTTATAAAAATTATATTTCGAAGGTCGCTTATTATTTATATAATTTTAAAATTTTAGTTTGAACTGGTTCGGATGATATAATTTGAAAAAGTCTGGAGTATATCTTAAAAATGTTATAGCTAAAAGATTTTTGGAAGGATGTTGTGCTATGGGCGGGAAGAGAAATATAACCACACAAAAGGTAAGTTTAGGTTGTGGGTGTTAGTTCGGAACCTGTTTTTTTATGCAAAAACCTTTTTAGTATTAGTCGACCAGGTCGGTCTAACAGAGATACAACAGATTTTCGTCCTACTAGTCTTGGTCACTCGTTTTATGTATGGCATAATATATAGTTTACACTAAGATAATGAAGGTCACTCTAGCATTATTCTTGGCAAAAAGAAAGGGTTTGGAACATGAATAACCTAAGTGCCGCGCTTAGGTTCATGTATTTCAAAATTTTCTCGAGGATTCTTTTAAGACTGAAGAGCTTTGTTTTTTTGTTAACTTCTCTCAAACGGATGTACGTATACTTCTCCTTTTGAGGCAAAAAGTGATTTCAAATGGAAGCCAGGCAGCTCTAAAAGCGGTGCGAGGTCCAGACCTGTGGCTGAAGAATGTTCTGACATTAGACATTAGAATCAGAGAAGCGCACTTTGAACAAAATTTTAACTTTGTTTTGTTTTCCTTCGTTAATTTTGACATGTTACTTGAGCTTGGTGACACACGTCGCATATCATTGTAAACGGTATTAAGTAGAGAAGTTTTTAAAAGCGCTTGAACAAATTATCGCATTTATTTATTTTTTTACATGAAGTTAGGCGTCCCCCATTTCGGTAGTATTTGTAAGTAATTATTACTTCAGTTGAAAAAGGATACCCTACAGATCAAAAATACAAAAAAATATGTCTAAAAAAACATTTAAAAAAAGAATATTCAAAATGCCTATTTTTGTAAATTCTTGAACATATTACAAAAGCAATGAGGGCGAGGAATAACTTCCTTGGTCCCGAGCCAGCTTTGCGGATGGCAGTAGGTACCATTAGAAGGAAAACAGAGGTGTGGTTGCAAAATCAGCATCTTATGAGATGGAAAGGAATCTCTGGACATCGTCAAGCTAGAGAACTTATTTTAGGACCTCTGGCCAAGGTTACTTGTCGGCCTGCTATCCGGCCATAACACCTTCAAATATTAATTACATGTATGTGATGGGGGTGGCAAGTGATCCGACGTGTACACGCTGTGGCGAGGGGAAAGGATCCTCGGCACACACTCTATGTCGCTGTGAAGCCCTTGAGTATCACAGGCAGACTATACCCGCTTCAAGGGTTCTTGAACCTGGGGATATAAGATGGGCAGGACCCAAGGCCAGCCTCACCTTTGCGATGAGGGCTGGACTTGGGAACTAGGGTAAGGAGAGGTAGGCACTAGAGTATGTAATTATCTATTTTAATAATTGAAGATGAAAAGTGTAGGAGATTATAGCTTTTTTATACTTACTTTTTCTCATTTGTACTGACGAAAGGTAATTCCACTTTGTCGATGAAGCTTCCAAAACCCAACTTGAAGTTCGTCGTAATATTTCGCATAGTCTCTGCCAATTTACTTCCAAGTCTAGCCAGGTCATCCTTATACTCTTTCATGGAATGGGACAGATCCATTATGTAATACAAATCCACGGGATAATTTTCCGTACTTTTGTACTGGAATTTCAAGTCGTACTTCTCACCCTTCCTTAAGGCTAATTTTATCCTCTGGGGCTTTACTTGCAGCGGGTTATCGGTATCGTTAGAGAAAGGAAAATCATCTAAAACCCGCATTCCTGCCTTTGGTGAAACTTTCGACTTATCGTCACACCAATTGGTCGTGTCAATTTTCAAACGGCAATGAATCTGTGGCTTACTTCCATCTATGCCAATCTAAAAAAAATAATTAGTCTGTGTATAGACCGTCCTATTTAACACATACAGGGTGAGTTTTTAGTACCGGATCGGTCGATAACCACTACTGCAGAAGATAGCGAAAAAAATTGTATATAAAAGTTGTAGCCAAGGATGTGCTCTTTGCATCCCTATGATATTATTCCATGTTTAGGTTCCACTAATAATTTCTGTTTTTAAAATGTAAATTATTGTAACATTATACAGGGTATTTAAAAAGTTATGACCATTTTTATATCCAAATTGGTGCCAAATGGACGTACTGTATACTGAAAAATAATTATTCAAAAATTATTTGTTTTACACGAAAGGATTAAAAATATCCTCTAGTTTTAACACAGGCTGTAAGAAAAGTCGACGACGCATATTCATATACAGGGTGGGGTAGAATGCAAAAACTAGATTTTCTCTTTTTTTAAATGTAACCCCCCATACTTTTTATACCAAAAAATTGCTTTCAATATGCTCTTTGATATTTGTATGGCATTTCATATACTTACATTCATTAGTTTCTGAGATATTTCGATTTTTCTGCAAATTTAAATGTACCTTCTATTTGTGTACTGAAATTTATTTATTTTGAAAAGGTGCTATCGAATTTTACATTACATTAAAAAAAGAGAAAATCTAGTTTCTGAATTCTACCTCACCCTGTATATAAGTATGCGTCGGCGACTTTTTGTACAGCCTGTATCAAAACTAGAGGATATTTTTTATCTTTCCATGTAAAAAAAAATAATTGTTGATTCGTTGATTTTTAATATACAGTACGTTCATTTGGAAGAGTTTTGGATATAAAAATGGTCATAACTTTTGAAATACCCTTTATAATGTTACAACATCTTATATTTTAAGAACGGGAATCATTAGTAGAATCTAAATATGAAATAATATATAGGGTGTCTCATTTAAAAAAAATGTATGTTTGCATCACCACGTAACTATGGATCACCCTGTATAAATCAAAATATTTTCTGAGCAAGGAGCATATCCTTAGCTACAACTTTTATATACAACTTTTTTCGCTATCCTCTACAGTAGTGAAGTTATCGACCGATCCGGTACTAATGCTGTTAGGACATGCACTCAGTGCAATGGAGACAATAAATAATTCAAGGTATGTGGACGATACAGTTCTTATAGCGGATAGTGTTAAGGGATTGCAGGTAAAGGCTGTAGAGGTGGCCGAAACGTTAGTAAAAGACCTGTATTTCAGCAGATGTGTGATTTTACCTATGTGCCAATAAAGCGCAATAATTCAGTGAGAGGACCGCATCGTGATTTACATAAATAACATTAATGTTCAAAATATTTTTGACATTTCATTTGCGGTTTCGCACTTCCAGAATTGTATAAACAATAATGCATAATCTGATGTGAGATAACGTAAATACTCATTTGCTAAATTCTGAATAAGAAGGCAATGGAGACTCATTATTTCATACTAGATGACACATAACATGATGTAGGTATATGTAGGTATTTCCAATTTACTTCAAACAATATCACCGGCCGTAATGATTCCAAATCTAATCCTGGTTATCTATCGGAGTCGTCTGTTAGAATTATATGTACATAATATACAGGGTGTCCCTGAATTTCCTTGACATGTGAAATTCTCGTAACAAAAAAAAGTTCAAAGGAGAATTGAGTGGTATTGTAGAAGTTATCAAAGGGTCTATCATACCTAGCTTTCAAAACATTTTTTTTACTTCATCCATTAAAAGTCACCCCCAACTTTCTTTTTTTCCAAATAGCACCCTATAGCTTCATAAATGAAGTCCTTATTTCGTTTAAAATCTTGAACTTTTGATTTTACACACAAACCTTTTTTTCATAAATTCATAAGCATAAAATTATTAAAATGAGGATTTGTATTTTCGTAACAAAAAAAGGAAAAAAAGGAACTTAAGTAGTTTTTTAGGGGTTCTGAATGACATATCATACATGCTTTCGAAATTTTTGTTATCCTTTTTTATTACGAAAATGTTACGCCTCAAACAAATACTTATTTTATTTATCGTATGCTTATGACTACGAAACAAAAATTGGTTTGTGTATGAAATCAAACACACTACAACATTTTAAATAAAATAAAGACCTCATTTATGTAGGAATAGCTGTGGGATGCTATTTGACAAAAAAGTTGTGGATGAGTTTTAGGGGTTGAAGTACAAAAAAAATGTTTCGAAAACATGGTATGATAGGTCATTCAGTACCTTTAAAAGGCCCACTTAGTTTATCCGTTTTTGTTACAAAAATATTAGGCGTCAAATTCTTATTCTATTTATCTTTATGTTTATGGTTTTACGAAAAAACAGGTTTGTGTAAAAAATCAAAGGTACTACAACACGGGGGGGGGGGGCATGGAAAATTCATCGAGGATTTTTCTTCTTACTGGGTAAAGGTTTCTTATATTAATAATCAGCGACAAAATATTATTCGTCGCAGAGGGGGGAAGCATTTTTTTATGGTCAGCGTCCCTCAAAGGCAGAAAGCCTATAGCGCTGTAAGAGGATAAGTGTCTGTGCACGTTGAGTTTGAAACACTGCTGGTTGTAGCCGTCGGGAAACAAATTTTCCCGCTGCTCATTCTATAGCGTTCTCCAAAAGAAGAAATGCTGGAGGAGACTGGGTCTAGGAGTAGGGACCTCGACCTGGTAAGGATGAGCTTTCAGTGGGTGCATTACAAAATATACAAAAATTAATAGCGTAATCAAATTCCCATAAAATCAGTATCTTAAAGGTTATATGGTCAGCAAAATACATTCGACGGGAGAGGGGTGCAAGAAAATAGATATGGAATAAGATACGACATAAGAATTTTTTCGATTATCATGTAGTAACGTAAAAGTATGAGGTGTTTAGGGGCTATACATGGTCCCCATGTCTCCCCCTATGACTGCCAGTGTATGAAACTAGTTTCACTAGATCACAATACTTTATCGACACAAAAAATATTTAAAAAATCATAGTATTTGCCTTATATTCACAGTTTAATTTATTTGTCCTTTTTATTTGAAATGAAAACTTTAATAATGCCTAATAATAGATGCTACCATTGATTAACGTATTGCTACATAGCAGTTAAAAAGTCCATCATAAAAAGAAAGTGAGTTTTATGAAATATTGTTTTTTAGAAATGTTAGACCTTTTTTTACTAAATTTCGATTTTCAAGGAAATATCCCCATAACCTTAGTTTTTTTGTCTCGTCCCATTCCAGTGGCGCATATAAAGGAGCCCCCCCCCCACCAAAACCAGCCACGCATTCAGTTTTGAAGTCTCGGAAGAGCCTGAAGAATAGAAATTTACATTTCTAATATACATACGTTTATAGGTTATATATAATTATTTTCTATTAGCACATTGTTATTTTATATTTAAGTTAGGATTATAATACGCCAGTATTATGTATGAAATGTATGAAATAAGCTTTAATTTTTCCGATGCCCGCCCCCCCCCCCCCCGAAATCGATTTCTATATACGCCACTGTCCCATTCAATATCCTGTCCAATAAAAAACTACAACTTTATATCTTTACGACAAGCAGTCCTACATGACGTTAAGTTGATCTGCGTGAGTGTAACATCGATCAATATCATTATTTGTCATCGCTTAAGTCCGGACCTTTTCTTTGTATTATCACTGTTTGTACACACACTTCAATTTAACGACTTGAATCAATGGGATAAGACAAAAAAAAGTATATTTATGGGGGTATTTCCTTAAAAATCTAAATTTAGTTCAAGAGAAAGTGAAAGCGACGCTTTTCTACGAGACGTAAATTTGTAGATGAACTGTTGGTTCTTGGGCTGTTCGGCCAGCGTCGGCGCGCATCGCTGCTTAACGTTTCGCCAACACGAGAGACTCTCGGAACACGTCGAACAGGTGACATCAGCTTCTGAGGATGCCGACCTCTCGTGTTAGCGAAACGTCAAGCAGCGAAGCGCGCCGACGCCAAGGCGGGCATGTCTACGCCGGCCGAACAGCCCAAGAACCAACAGTTCATCATGGATCATGGCCGTGAAAGTCTTACACAATACGTAAAATTGTAGTGTAGCGATATCAATGATCGACGCTACTCTCACGTAGGTGCATCGCCTTAACGTCATGTGGAAAGACTTCTGTAAGATAGGCCGTTGTAGTTTTTTATTAGACAGGATATTGGATGGGGATCAATGTGAATAGACTAAAAACGTGTGTGTTTGAGGCGTATTTCTTGAAAATCAAAATTTAGTTTAAAAAAAGGTTTAACACTTTTTTAAAACAATTTTCTTTTTGAAGCTGACTCACCTTTTTAATGAACTCTTTTATTCACTATATAAGCAGCATCTATTATTATTAGGCATTATTAATGTTTTTATTTCAACGGGCAAAGTGGGCAAAATAAACAGTCAATACAAGACAAACAATTTTTTTGAATCTTTCTTTGTCTTTTAATTATGGTCTAGTTTCACCCAGTTTCGTTTGTGCACTTTATGGTAGGACACCCTGTAGAGCGGTCAATTAGGATTACTACATTACCGCCCGATGGAAGTTAATGAATAAATGGAGTAGATATAACAATAAAACGTCGGTAAGAAGCTGTTACCTATATCAAATTCCAATTTGTTACACGATTACATATACTTCCTCCTCTTGTGATTCGTTTAGAGTAAAATGGTGTTAATAATACCATTATAGTGAGTCTATTATACCAATAAATCAACTTACCGAATATAAGGGATCCATACACCACACGCAATTCAGCTCTTGTATGCATTCTTCGCAATTAGCCTTTGATTCACAATCATTCGAAAAAACCGTATTTATCGAGCAAGTGAGGAAAATTATAAAAAACAACGCTAACATTTCAACGGATGGAAGTTAAAGTAAATGTATTCTGAGTGAGAACGGAAATACAAGATAAACATATAAAATTATCATTTGTACGCGCGACGCATTATGACTCACTGCAACTACGAGAACTTGGCTTTTTCTGTAAAAAAAATGTGATTTGATGTCAGCGCGAGATCGATATGTGTATAGCGATAATAATAATTATTTCTTATGATTCATGTCTGAGTTGTCTTTGTAATGAATGCAAGCTTTAATTGGTATATTATAACAGGACATCAAGGCGATTCTGCTGTTTAATATTCTCCAGCGCTCCTTGTATTGCCCAATTGTTCATATACAAGGTGGCACCACAGTGGTAGGTTATCAAGATATCCGTTCTGCAAATCGGGAGCTTTTTCTTGCTTTAGTTAGCTTTGTTATCAAAGAAGAACAAAATATTAACGTATTTCACTGGCCTGTAGTAAAAATCACATATCCTTGAAGATAAAATTTGCTGGCATTTCGGTCACCTCTGTGTGATCAAAGTACAAAATATGATAAAAATTTAATTTTGAATAAAAGTGGCTTTATGTCTTGGCATAGGAAGAGCGGATCTGCGCAACACACAGGCGCATACCTGCGGGGGGGGTTCGGGTTAACCCCCCCCCCCCCCCGAAATTTCAAAAAATTTCAATAGAAAGTATCAACGGTTAAGACTTAGTTACACTTTCAATGTAGATAATAATTTCAATTAAGTATTAGCAACTAAGTATTAGCAAATCACAGCGAAATATTAAACAACATTGCTAGCGCGAAAACGCGCACATGTGCGTAAGCAGGAACCTCCTAGCCCAGCGACAGTACGAAGAGAAACTTATAGTGTAAATACAGGAGGGAAAAATCATGACAACGCATGGATTGATACTAGAGTATGAAGATTAGAATCTTCATTTTTCATTTAATGAAACCAACAATACAAAAAAAAACAGTAACTCAATTTTCCCAACCTCTTGGCAACAAAACCAATACATTCAGACAAAGATTTTGCTTCTTTTTTCTTTTATCTTTATGGCTTCGGCCCGTTAGCACAATTAGCCAGCACAGTATGGGGACTACAACGTAGTCTGACTCTTGGCCATGTTACAGTCCAAAAAGTAAAGCGTCACTTTGCTTCTTCTTAATCAAAACTCGAAGATATCATAATAATTACAACCTGACAAGTGTAGCAAGAGACTTGGTAATTTCGCCGCTGTCTCACACGCACACGTTATTTCATATCCCCTCGACTCTTGCTATCCTTGTCTATTTCATATTTCTCACGGCTCTTGTTACACTTGTCAGGCTGTACGTAAAAATTACCGCGTATTACACTCTATCGACGATTTAAGAATATAAATTACTGTACCTATATTAAATCTCACGAATAACAAAGATTGGAAATACTGAAATGCACGAGTGTTATAACGGCCCTAACCTAAAATTGGCTCGCCTGGCTGAAACCCGCCATGAGACTTCAAAAAATATTTTGCTTTGTTGGTGTTTTCAGCAACTTTTCATTTTCATGTGGCCGGTCGGAAAATGCCAGTGTTGATGTTGATGTTTTATCCGCGTTTCTGGAAACTCTGATGATGCGTACAGGCTCAACTAGAGGAAGACAAAATAAATTCCTGGTTCAGTTTGCCCCGTTGTTGTGTGCTACGGACTATGATGTGGGAAAATAAAATAGAGTGTTAAAAATACGGGCATATTAATGCAGTTTTTAACATTTTTTATCTAACAAATTTTAATGAATGTAGGTTAGGTTGGGGCGATTATACCTCCTTCCACTGCACCCTATATTGTTCTACTGTGGCCACAAAATAGGTACGATTGTAGCTTACACAGCCTATTTAGATTTCAATGTACAGTCCACATCTTTTGATGAAGGCGTTTTTCGTGTCCCAACACCCATCGATGGGTGAAACTTCTTTGAAGTCAGTATAGGCTCCAGATGTCCAGGAGGTAGGGATTTTTTGACAGCAAAAGTTCGAAAATAAATGAAATTTGGTGGGATCGTAGACATTGTTCCTCTGAACGTACACCTAAGTTTGCGACCTCGGGGAGTTTGCCGCTCGCAGGGTGGGGGGATCAAAACTCCGCTTCGCGATGATGATTGAAAAATAACGCCGTTTTGATAAGTTATATCGAAAAAACCTTCAAACGGTTTATGGAGAAAGCAAAATTCTGCATGATTTTGGTCTTTACATTTTTCGTGTGCGACCAATAGGTTCCGTCCTACAGTGCGCCAAAGTTAGGGCTTTGTTTGTGATTTCATCGCAGATTAAGACGAAGAACCTTATCAAAAAATCTAGCCAAGGCACCTTGGCTACAAAAAAATTAAAATACGCCGTACTACACCTTTTCCAGCTGTAGTTTCTAAAGCGTCAAGTGATAATTCCTTAGATGATAATTCAAAACGGTCAAGTTAATTTTCCAACTCCTCAATTGTCAATTCAATCTGAATTTATACCTGTGAGTTTGAGTTTACAATTAACGAGTTGGAAAATTAACTTGACCGTTTTGGATTATCATCTAAAGCCGGCGCCACATATGCGGGTACTTGCCGAGTATCAATACTCGCCGTTTTTCAACCTTACTCGCCGAGTAGCGTGCACGTATCGCCCTACATGTGCGTAGTTGGCTATGTTTAGTTTCGAGAAGAAAGGGAATGGGAAAGCCCGAATATTCGTAGCAAATTGAAACTTATTTATTATTAAAATTTATCGACAGTAGAATCAACGTCATCATCAATGGAAAATAATAATGACATAGTCGTGGCAGCAAGTGCTGGTTTTGTTATGTGTAGTGCTTATATGTTAATAAGGAAAAGAAAAAATCAACCAAGAAGGAGGCGATGGTGGATGGTCTCATTAAATAGAAGCCGAGAGAGGTAATAAAATAATTAGCAATAACGTCAAACCACAATGTTAAACACATTTTCAGGTATGGCGCCGACCACACCTAGTTGCCGATTTATTAAAAGAACCGTCTGGATTTTTTGAAAATTTTTGCAGAATGTCTTCCGAAGATTTTGAATATCTACTCAGCAAAACAGGACCACTGATATCAAAAAAAGACACAAAATGGAGAAAAGCTGTTCCTGCTAAAGAACGACTAGCTCTGGCGCTTCGATTTCTAGCGACCGGCGACAGTTATCAAAGCCTTCAATATCTATTCAAAATATCACATCAATCATTTCTGAAATCGTCCCCGAAGTTTGTAAAGCTCTCACCAAAGTTTTGCATATCCTAAAAATATTCTGAAATATACAGGGTGTTTCGGGAAAGTAGGATAGTGATCAACTTGATTTTTTTATATGGTACTATTACTTTTTTTTAAAATTCTTCTAGTTTCCATCATTGATCTCTATTAAACTCTAAAATATTATTGCGATCTTGCCAAGTTATAATTTATTTTCTATTAATTTCCGGATTTGCAAGGTCGCAAGTAATACCTCCAAATTGATATATTCCTTTAACTTTTCTCAAAAATATTATACAGCGAGTTACTTAAATATTAAATAAATATTATTTTGGATGACACCAGCAACGTGCAGGGTGTTATTGGTAGAATTTTAAATTACGGTAATTTGAAGGTCATTTTACTTTGTTTTTTCTAAATGTAACACCCTGTACGTTTTATTTTAAATCGAAATATCTACTAATACCCTATCTCGCCTTGTAATTTTTTTCGCGTTTGCGACATTGCCAAGTTATAAATTATTTGTCTGAATTTACAAACAAATATCCCCGATTTTTATTAATAGAACACACTGCATATTTTATTTAATATAGAAGTATTCCCTAATAATGGTTTACAGCATGAACAAGTTTCAACTGATGTTTCTCACCGCCTTCTCAGTAAGCAATACCGGAAGGCTTAAATATTTCCAAAACTGTCACATCTGGGGCGGTGAAATTCAATACTTGGGGGTTTTTGAACACACAGAATTCAAAAATGCTAACATGCTAACAAATAAACAATGCGAATAAACGAGGGTTGCTCTATACCTCCGTCAATCCACCAGTACGCAGACAGCTGTTTCACGCTTATTAGCGATCATCAGTGCGCCATAGGTCGATTGACGAAAGTAGAGAGCATCAATTCTTTCATGTCACCCAGACATGTGAAGCATGTTGTAGCAAGTGACAGAAGGTTCTGCCGGTGCGCCATCTAGTACCCGAAGGTAAAGGCAAACCAAGGATATGGCTGAACAGCAGCACAGATTTCCTTGGCGGGACGCGACGGTGCATCCGCTTAGCCACTAGAGAGCGCGGGTTTTTTATACGCTACCGCGTATGAAAGCCGATATACGAGGGTTGCTCTATACCTCCGTCAATCCACCAGTACGCAGACAGCTGTTTCACGCTTATTAGCGATCATCAGTGCGCCATAGGTCGATTGACGAAAGTAGAGAGCATCAATTCTTTCATGAACCTTCTGTCACTTGCTACAAAATGCGAATAAAGTTTTTAATTCTCTAGTCCGGCCCTGTTCCTGTTTCTGTGTCAGTATTCGGGTACTTATTTGTGTTCGGCAAATTCCGACCATTCGCACAAACTGCTCTAGCCACACAGTAGGCGTTTGCCGAATTGCGAATATTCGCTGTTCGTTGTTCCCTAAATGCCACATGTGTAGCGCCGGCTATGGCGCCGGCTGAATGCTCGGTGCTCGGCATATGGCGAGTACTCGGGTAAAATCCTGCAGCCACATAGCCGAGTAGCAATTAATCGGGGTTCGTGACTCGCCAAGTACCGCATATGTGGCGCCGGCTTAAGGAATTATCACTTGACGCTTTAAAAACTACAACTGGAAAAGGTGTAGTGGCGTTTTTAGGGGGGTATCAACTGGGTTTGGGGACTCCTCTTTCGAAAAAATTCCGTGCAGAGGCCAAAATTGTTAGTTTTTCCAGAAAGTTCCAACACTTCTGGGTGGTATTCTTGTTGGATCGGAAATTCGTGGGTAGCTGAATAAAATAACTCCAGTTTACTTGGTGTACGGTACGTCGCGTCGGGGTGTTACTTAATGATAGACAGATAGACCGTAATTCCAAAGGTGCTTTTCTGACCGAAATTCAAGTAGAAAAGGTCGTATAAGGTTGAAAAAATGATTTGTTATTAATTTTTTAAAGATCGTTAAGCCGATTTTTTGTAATTTGGCAGTGTTGTTCACTGCACTTGTAGAAGATCATTATCATTTCCAGTGACATCTCGGATGGCAGTCCCACGATTAATATTAGCGAAAACATGTATATGCGCATGACCTTAAAAAAGAAATTTTGTTGTTCGGGTTGAACCCATGGTTGAACGGATAAAAATTTTTAGTTTCTTGATGTCTCTTCATACGTATTAATCTGTTATCAGAAAAGACCAGTGACGTTACACAATTAATCACGTACCGGTGCAGAAAACGAGGCAGATGATTTGATTGTTTACAGGCAGAAGCTTAACAATTATTTTCTGAATTCGAATTTCAATAATTACTATTATTATTAGTATAATTACATTATACTTAATGCAAAAAATAAGTATGTTACTTCACAATAACTTGTAGACATCGTACTTAAGTAATAAAAAGTAAAAACGCACAAAATCAAAAACAAACCGCACAAATAAGTCGCACACTAACGATCATCAAACTATATTTCGCAAATAAATCCAACCGACGGCGACGCTACTCACGATAATTTAGACGACAGCCGATCAGCTGATTAAGTGAACACTGCACGCCAATATGCCACTATATGACGTCACTGGCCTGTTTTCAGATAAAATTAAGGGTATCTCCGTTTGTTTTCGGGAAAAGAAGAAAAGCCACTTCATAGCCTACAAAGAAAATGTTAAAACATGTTAACTTTGTTCTTCTTATTGATAGGCCGTAATTCCAAGGGCGTACATTATTTTATTCCAATATGAAAGCTGAATATATGTATATTTCTGACCGAAATTCAAGTAGAAAAGTTCATATAAAGATCAATCTTTTCCCAAACTTTGTCACCCTGTATCTTAAAAACCAGATACTTTTTAGGACGCAATCATGTTTAAATACACTTTTCTACTTGAATTTGGATCAGACATACGCCCTTATATTTTAATTACGGCTTACCGACGATAAATAAAAATATGGCCTATCAATTAATATTCAATCAATTAATAAGTAGAACAAAGTTAGTTAAGTTAGCAAAGTTTTAAAATCCTTGTTTCTTTTTCTTCTTGCACTGCTGTTTATAAACATTTTTGTACGCCTTTTATAATTGTGATCTTATGATCATAAATATAATAATCGAAACATAAATATGTTATATAAATAAAAATTTATTTCGCATTAAGAGTGAATAGTCTGCTTTGAAAGTCTTCAAGGACCAGGTTTCGAAATTAGTTAATCCCGGCACTGCTCTTTTGTCGTCTAAATATTATCGGAACTATTAACGAATGTCCTCAGGGTATCTCTAGGTAGGAGGTTCGACAACTAACGGCCTACGAGTCTATTTGAAACGAGAGGTCAAGAAAACGGTTTTTTATTAATTTATCCCTCAAATTCAGCTCAATAACAGCTTGATGTACTAGGTACCGCAAATTAAGTGTACCCATCCCAAGCCTCCGGAACTGCCGGAAGGTGGCCGGAAGCAAATTTCGAAATCTGGCTGACAGCAGTGACCCTGACAGCGACAGCAATTCATAACCTATTTTGTGTTCATAACCTACATTTTTCGGATTGAGGTTCGAATTTTTCATTTTCACTCTGATTTTTTAGAAACCGTTTTTGAAAGGTTGTGTTTTGGTTGAAGGGTTCTAGTGCAACAACCTTGAATATTATTCGTAAAATATCACGTAATAACACAAAATGAATCTTCTCCCAAAAAGCAAAGAGGATTTTAGCCAAAAAGAATATTGGGATACATTTTTCAAAAAAAGGAGAGGGAAGGCATTTGAATGGTATTTTTGTTATAGACCAATATAAAATCCGATAGGATTCAATGAAATTATTCCAGGTACGGCGAATATCTAGAGCTTGCTGATAATCTGCACAAATACATAAAAAGGCAAGATATTATCCTTATTACTGGATGTGGCAACTCAACACTTGGTCATGATTTGTATGATGTTGGCTATGGGTAAGTAATAGATTGCAATAACAATCATCCCTATATCTACAAAACCTCCCTATTCACAATGTCACAGGGCATGGCCGACTCTACACTCCGTCACAGGGTTAAATGACAAGCAGACTTTCAAAATGCATTTTGTCCAAATTTTCCAAGTTTGAGATGAGAGGTAGTATAGTATTCCTATGATCAAGTACTTACTCTTTATGAACAATAAATAGGGTGACCATTCGTCCTGAAAACCTCGGACATGTCCAGAAATTTAAAGCTTATTTTTGTGTTCAGGCATAACCACATAAATCATTAAAATGTCCGGAATTTGAGCCCTAATTGAAAATAGTGTATGCAATACAAATACACACAATACAATACATATTGACGTAAAATAATTGATCTATGAAATATTTGGTCACCCTAACAATAAGACAGATACAATGCATTTCTCTGTGCTGTTAGGTAGGAAATTATACCTAAACAAACAAACTGATTTAAGTCCCGCCACATAGTACTTTCAAAGTGCATTTTATCCCATGAACATGGACAAAATGCATTTTGATTGAGATTTAATTCTCATATATTGTACAACACAGAGCTGAAATATGTGAAAAAGCTGTGGCATAATAATATAACTGCATTCTTTACAATGAAGTTATTTGCACTTGTAAACAAAGCCATGCTTTTTACCTCGGCGAAATGTCAGAATGACACAAATATAACCACATTTTAGAAACTTTGAAGCTCGCTTTGAAGTTAAATATTTTAAAAATGTAATAAGGTAAACTGGTGAACGAACCCTATATTTTTGAAAACAAGAGTAAAATATATTTCTTTCTGTGATATAATTTAAAAATATACAACTTTATATGAAAAACAGGATTTGTATTACTTTTTCTTTTTGTATGTATCAGATTCTAAATGACAAGAGAAAACTATAAAACTTTAATATATAAAAACGTTTTATCTATCTCTTAAAATAAAAAAGATAAGAGGTGTGGAGAAGTATGAGGAAACACCCATCAGTAAATACTTACTTGATACAGGTTTCTTAATTTTGTTAATTCACTTTTAACATCCTAACAATAACATTCTTAAAGTGGATTCAAACGTTATGTGTGCATGAGCCAGGGCATGAGTACTATGATAACATTAAACATACCTATCTATGTACTTTTTCGTGAAACTGAAGATGTCATCAACAAAATTATCATGGCCCTCTTGGTTTTTGAGTGGAATCGAAAATTATCGATTTTGGGACTACCCTTGTATCTCAAGTTGTCTTTTATCTTATTGAAAAGTTTAAAAAAGGGTCTTATAGAATTTTTTCTGTAGAATCCAGTGGTGTTGTTTGATTTTTCTTACTCTAACCATTTTTTAGTCATGAAGCAAACATATATTTTTTTAAATGGAACACCCCGTATATTATTTTTTACTTCAATCGGAAATAATTCAGGCTTTTCAAAAATATATATTAGTATGAATTTTTTCTGAAAATTAAGCTCAAAATTTCATTTTTTACTTTATTTGTAGCAGTAGGCCATGACTAATCTATTAAAAACAATATCCAAGTAAACAATTATTATGATACAAGATGCTCAATACTTTAAAACTCAATTATTTAATTGTATTTTATATGCTTAACTACTATTTGTGATAATGTTCAGTAAATATGGCTTATTGTATTACATTCCGTAAAACATTATATTTGAAGAATATCAACACACTGTTAAATTTGAATTTGAATCAAAATAAAAACTAAAAGCATTGAGGAGCTTTTAGAGGAGTTGGTTCAAGTTGGAGACTATTTTCTCGAATGCAAATCTGGCACAATTTCTTATTCTTTTAATGGCATTTAAAAGAATTATTGGTCTCCTTCTTGTTACGGCAATTAAAAATTCCCAAACTTGGATCTTGTGCAAATGTTGCAGTATCATAAACTTGTATGGAAGGTAATTGTATTTTTTTTTAGAATTATTTCTGCAGTTGATTTTTCTACCCCTACAGCTTCTTCTTTGTGCCTACAAGATGATGATTGCGTTGCTTCTATGTAACCTAATACGTTAAGTTTGTTTCCCTTTGCTCCCTGTTTTCCTTGAAATAAGTTTTAGGGCGTAGTTGAATAAAGGATCCGTACTTAACTATATTTATTTTTAGACGAGCAAATATATCTGGAAACGGTTGCTGTCTCTCTGGGTATCTAAGCTGCCATTATTATAAAAAATTAACAATAATTAAAATGAAAACACAGAAAGAACAAAGCTATATTTAATAAAAATATAATTAAAAGCTGACAGTCTCGCAGGTTTTTTACAGATTTTTTTTTGTTTTTAATAGACGAGTCATAGCTCACCATCAACTGAATATTATATAACACAATATTCATCATTTTAATGAGCCATTATTATTTAAAAAAATGTATTTTAATTAATTTTTTCGAATTTGAGTAGGAAGTCTCCTGTAGAATAATAACTGCTTAGATGCTTATTATTTATAGTTGATTAACCTTGGCCTATTGCTACAAATAAAGTAAAAATTGGAAAAATCAAATTTTGAGCGCTATTTTCAAAATAACTTAATACTAATATATATTTTTGAAAAGCTTGAATTATTTCCGATTGTCTTCAAAAATAATATACAGGGTGTTCCATTTAAAAATATATGTTTGCTTCATAACTGAAAAACTGAAAAAATCCAACTACACCACTGGATTCTACAGAAAAAATTCTATAAGACCTTTTTTAAACCTTTCAATAAAATAAAAGACAACCGAGATACGAGAGTGGTCCCAAAATCGATAATTTTCGATTTCACCCTGTATCTCAAAAACCAAGAGGGCCATGATAATTTTGTTGACGGCATCTTTAGTTTCACAAAAAAGTAGCACACTGTCGTGAAAACCGCAACTCTCCATCTTCTAAAATAACCGAGATACCCCGTAAAAGTGACCATTCATGAACTTTATGAGTGACATGAAAATTGTGTTCCAATACTCTTGTGATACTATGATAAATTAGTAAAGTTGACAGAAAACACCATAAGATATCTTGATGTTGATATTATATTTTACAGAAACATAACAAACATAGACATTTCTCCAGTAGTAATAAGGCAGATGTTAGCACAAGATGGCAAAGACAGACCAAACTTGAAGTATATCCAGATGGATGCCTTAAACATGTCCTTTGAAAACCAACAATTCAGTGTTGTGCTAGATAAGGGTACATTGGATGCTTTGATGCCTGACGATAAAGAAGAAACCCTAGCTAAAATAAAACAATATTTTGATGAGATAAGCAGAGTTCTTAAAAATGGGGGAAGATTTATATGTGTATCATTACTCCAAGAGCATATCTTGAAGTATATGATGCAATATTTTCCATCAAATAACTACATGTTCAGAGCTGTGAGGTGTTTTGAGGCTGAAAAAAAGGCAATAGAAAATGGTGAAAGCTCAATGCCTGTATTTATGGTTATATGTACAAAATTCTCATCATTACCCAGAAAGGTGAGTAATGAATGGTACTGTAACTATATGATTCCTATATCTGTGACTTTGATGAACAAGGGCCTATCTGCATAAAACAAGTTTTGAGAAAATTGAAGATTTGTGAAAAAAATTCGAAGTTTTTTATTGACGTTTCTTAACCTAGCAACATGATATTTTGATAAACGTTGTAATGAAGTGCCAAATATTAATAAAATATGAAACATTAGGTTTATTGAATGTCGTTAAAAGATTTTTGTTAGTTAGGCCCCAGCAGATTGGTCTGAAGTTAATATAGGCCTTGCCTTTAATACAATAAGTGACACACTTAGGACCAGAAAATTGTTACTTAAGACCGGTTGTCGTGTAAAACATTAGTTAGGCCCTTTTTACCTCGTGGAAATTTTCCTCATTATGTTTAATTACAGTGGTAGGAGTGACAAATTTGAGCTTTTCTGTAGTAGAAACTATTTTATTAAAAAAAATACATCTAATCAGACTGTGTAATGTATACTAATATAGAAGAAAGAAAATATTCATTATTGTGACAAAAAAAATGAATAGCAGATACACAGATGTATACGAGATTGTGTCTCAGAAGTATGGGTTACTCATCATAGCCTAACACAATAGGACAAAGGTCTTCGTCGCCACTGATACTGCCAGCTTTTAAATTAAAATAAAATAGTTGACTGTTCGGATGTGACTAACACAACAAGGTTGTAATATCTTCAGGTTTCTTTTTAGGCAGTAGAAGTGGGTATGCATCATCTAGTTTTTTTAAACTAGGATGTTCTGTGCTTAACTGTCATTTTTTAGGTTGTTGTTTACGAAATCTCAAGGGCCTATAACATACATCAGAATTAAATAATTATATATTTTTACAAATAAAAAGGACCGATAAGTAGTAGATAGGACCTACATTTAAAACCAATTATATATCTATGTTATACTTAGGCCCTTTGAACCTTTTTATCTGCAAACTAAAAACGGCCGAAGATAACATAGGTCTCATATTTCTTGTATCATTTATGCCGACTTTTAGTTAGGCCTCAAAGTGAAGCAATAAGCAAAAAAAGCATATAGGCTCATGTCCATATAGGCCCCATTTAGTGGGTCTATATTACAAGATAGGTCCATTTACGACATGCAAAATGTTTAATTAGTGTAGATAAGACCGTGATAAAAAGACCTAAGGTATACACTAAAGTGCCCATACTTAGGCCTTTTCACATACTAGGTAATCCCCAACGAAAATGCCTTTTGACTTAGGACCTATTCCATCGGAAAGAGCGCATTCTAGTTATGAAGTTGAGCCCAAAACCCCATTTTAAGAAAATTTGCACATAGGCCCTTGTTCATCCAAGCCACAGATATTTTCCTAATGGTTTTGAGGTATTATTTTTTTACATTTATTTTACTCAAGATTACTAATGTAATACGAGGGTTGCTCTATGTCAATCCACCATGCTTTTACATTTCTGATAGACATGAAAATTCTAATGCTCTCTATCTCCGTCAGTCGACCTATTACGCACTGATGATCGCTAATAAGTGTGAAACTGCGTACTGGTGGATTGACGGAGATATAGAGCAACCCTCGTATATCGACCCTCATATGCAGTTGGCATAGAAGCGCGCTCTTCTGGTTAGGTGAAGCGAATGCGCCTTTGCGTTCCGCCAAGAAATTTGCTGCTTTTTAGCGATGATTTCCTTTGGTTTGCCGTTACCTCCGGGTACCAGATGGCTCACAGGCAGATCTTTTCTGCCGCCTACTCTCACTTATGTAATATGTTTAAAAGCTTTTGTTTAACTTGCAATGTATGTATGTTTAGTTTGGATGACAAGATACAATAAGCTATGTGACGTCATTCTAAATCCAATATGGCGGACCATCCAAGACGGCGGAATAGTTATTTTCATTGGATTTCTACAATATGGTTTTCAAATCAAAGGGCATATTGAGAATAACTCGAAAAATAATGTGACGTCATTCTAAATCCAATACGGCGGACCATTCAAGTTGACGAATATTTATTTTTTATGCACTTCTGCAGTATTGTTATCAAATGAAAGAGCTTGCCGATAATAATTAGAAAAATATCTTGACATCTCTCCTAATCCAATATGACGTACTTTTGAAGTTTTTTTCTTTAAAAACCTAACTATTGACTCATAGCATAGTTATAGACGTTTTATATGATCATAAAAGCTTGTCGCGAGATTTGTGCAAGTATCTATAAGTATTTAGCTAAACTGACACTGTAAAACAATTTTTTTTCTTTTAATTTGGTTATTTATATCTACATTTAATCCTATGAATTATGACTATTGAAGAATAGATTTTAAGTGCCAAAATTTGCTACCAGCTAGCTCTACTTTTTTACTAGATTACGATTGATTCTACCAAATGTTACAGATTAAGAGATGCTACATCAAGTGAAGAAAAACTGAATTTTCTCACACTTTTTTTAGATTGAACCAGATCAACAAGATCAACAACTTATGATGATGTATCCTAAATGGACCATATTTGTTAATTTTTATGCTTGTGAACAAATATGATATAATAGTCTAAGCATAAAGATACACTTGTTGAATATTAGCAAACTGTCAACAAATACGGTTTCATTTATAGGCCAGTCAAACACAATGAATCAAGAGACAATCACCTAATAATTTTCAGATAGGTCAATATAGATCACTTAAAAATGTATGTGTTTTAGGTACTAGAGTTGAATTTAGGATCACTAGAAAAAATGCAAAGGTACGAGAAAGAAGAAGAAATAATTTCAAGTATAGCCAACGTTCAAAATGCTTCTTTTGTATGCTCGGGATTGAAACGGTCTAGCATTGGTGAAGAAAACGAGGTAGTTTTAGATCTTTATGAACCTGGCAGTAAAAATCCCAGGTTCACAGTATATGTTGTGGATGTACCTCCACAACATAATAATTCACAGTATGCAGGCTTCATTGTTCCTGAAGGGAGGCAAGTAATAGGTTTCACCTTCACATGCAAACTTTTTTTATGAAAAGTGACTGCTTTACTTTTTGTAAACAATTACATATTGTTATTGGTATAATAAACTCTTTCTATTATTATTTAACATAAATTTACAAGTTAATTATTCATTTTTTATACAAAAACCTATATTTACAAATTATTTATTTCTGTCGACCATGATCAGGATAATGACATAAATTTATTAAATAATTGTATTGTCGCCAGTTGTTGGTAAATGTACAAAGTTTAAATTAAATCTGTTCCTTCAAAGTGGGTCATAATCGAGTCCGAAGGAGTCGGTTACAAGCCATCATACAGATGAATCTAATAAAACCCTGTTAAAGAGGGGTCTCAATAGTTTGGTTAGATACAGAATGTAATAATAAATGACTTTCTATTGCACTGAAAAAAATTTACACATGAAATCCTATACCTTCAAGCCTGTCGTCACTATTCAGTTTATCAATACTTCAAATCTTTTAAGGGCACTGTATGAAGTTGATTTAAGAAAAATACAGATCTTTTATTTTCACGAGTAATTCTCTGCAAAAAGGTGGCTTATCTGTTAACAATGTCTAATAGTGCTTTGGTATGCTCAGACACATCACTTTTTATAACGCTTTTTCGATATTTTGTTAGGGTCACTATGTTACATACCTTTATAATCATTTTAGAGAGGCAGAGTGGTTATTTTCAACAAAAGCCGGAAGGAAAAACTTGGTGCGCGTAACCAAACATAATCGTCTCGCCATTATAACACTACACAGAGGACAAAAGTATGAATCATTGGATGCGGTGCAAAAAGAACTTTCAGATACAGTTTGTAATCTAGCTCCGTCTTCTCTGAATGTGAAAAAGGTTAGTTTACAATAATTAGTTGTAGGCCACAAGGTGGTCCATTTGAAATAACAAAGCTTATTATATTTCCGGAAAAATGGTAGATATGACAACATTGTAAATAGCATGATGAGATCGGTATTATTATAAAACCCTCATACCCCAAAAATCCTCTTCCTTCTCTCCTCATCCTCTTCAGTTTTATTCACTATTCTTATTCACTGAGTACAAAAAATGTCATATTTACTATACAGGTCACTGCATAAATAGTGTTTAAATGAGTAAGGGTGCCTAATTGAACATATAACCTAAAACTTATAACCATAGAGTATCAAGAACCACCATTACCTTTTTAACATCTGTTTGCTTCACTGGTATGGATTCACCGACCTTTACAAAGTATCACTCTTAAGCAAACAGTTTTTGTGAGAAGTTACAGCTCGTCAAAATATGCAAAACAATTTTGATCCATATATGTACTCTAATTTCAGATTCCTTTTCTTTCTCTAGGCTCTGATGTAGGACACCGTACTATTAGATATGAGGGAAACTCAGAATTCTCCGGAAACTATGTCATTGAAGATGTAATTACCGAAAGCGGTGACAAGTATCGCCGGTTGTTTTATACCAGTTCGCAACTGGTCATCCAGTCAGAAGGAAAATTGAGATCCATCAAATCTAGGAAAGGGGCTCCTAAAGAAGTTGTAGATTTACTCTACTTGTCTTGCAGGTAAAGATATTTTGATGCGCATTTCTGATTCTGACGTATTTTTCAACATTGCTTGTAAAATCCAATGTCTCCTCATCCTCATCCGTTCAACTATAGTATAAAAAATAAAACATAGTTTTTCTACGTCCAAAGTAGATACCGATAACGATGAAGGGCAAGATACAGATATTGAACAACACAGCAACTACATCAATTATTGCCCCCAAGTATGGTGGGTTTTTTTTGTAGGTTTCATGATTTGCTTTTTTGAAAAATAATTTCATAATGGGAGTTCTGGGTCATATGGATAAGAACTATTGAGATACATGCTTCAGTTTTGAGTAGATTAATGGCTAACATACGCAAAAATAGTCATGGACATATCTGATATTGCGCCGCTTTACAAAATTTGTGAATCAGAAAGTTGTTAAAACAAAAAAACTTTTTTAAAAAAGCTTTTATTCAAATGTCCTAAAAATAGAAAAATAGAATGCTCCTTTAAAATGTTAAGTATCAACTTATAGCCTCATTTTACACAATTTATATGATCATAAAAGCTTGTCGCGAGGTTTAGCTAAGAACCTATAAGTATTTAATTAAACTGAAATTTTAACTCAATTAAACTTAGCAGACCAAGTTAGTCAATTAAATAGGCACTAGTTCATTTACACAAGTAAATCGCGCGGCAAGCTGTTATGATCATATAAATTGTGTATAATGAAGCTATAAGTTGATAGTTAACACATATTCTAAAATGTTTTAAAATTGAAGGAACATTCTATTTTTCTCTTCTTAGAACATTTAAATAAAAGTTTTTTTTTCTTTTTTCACTTTTTACTTTTTAGTTATCTTGCGTTTATATCAAAAAATGTTTATACTTATTCTCGGCAAGCCCTTTTATTTCATACCCATATTGCAGAAGTGCGTTAAAAATAACTATTTCGCCACGTCACATTATTTTTTGAGTTACTCTCAACAAGTCCTTTCATTCAATACCTATATTGTAGAAATCATTATGCAAAACTCTCATCTCTCAAGTCGTAAGCAAGGTTCATGCAGTGATAAAACAATTCACCGACTTTGAATGGTATATTTACCCCAAACTCTTACAACAAAATGTATTATATCTTTTATTAGACATCACGAAAACCTTAAACTAAACTAAAAATATAGACCTACTATAGACATAACCTTGAATCTGTGTTGCTAATAAGAGTCCACTAATAACACGCCTTTATCCCTATTACTTTCCCAAAGTCAGTCCAGTGCCCCAAATGTCCCTTTACAGCTCATTATTTGAAAATCCTTACCGCGGATCTTCTTTACCATTCACGCCGCGTCACAGTCTAGGGCTTCGTTACCAGTTATTCGGTACAGTGGTTGATATACCCCCTGGACTACGACACGCCGACTGTCCGGTCCATCGTCCGTGGCTGCTCGCTGCACCAGCGAGCGGTTCGTTAGCTACCCCCTAACCTCACGTCGATGTCGTCGATACACCTGGCGATGACCACTGCGTAGGTTGTATAAAGGAACTCGTACAATACAGAAAAATGTATCTTATACCCCTTTTACATCAACAACAAATCCATGGTTTTAATGATGGATTCAGTTCGTGGTTAAATTTGACAAGGGTAAAAGAGAAATTTGACTTAAAATAAGACCATGGATTTGTTCACGCATTTAGGGCCTGCTCTAACTTGTGGTCACCTTTGATATCAATTTCGGTAGTGCCAAGCATAAAATCATATGATGCATGACATGCATGTTGCATATCCATCTCGCTATATTATTTTTCTTTTTTTAAATAAAAATTCACGATCAAATCAAGACGACAAAAAAATACAAAATGATTAGACCTTGGGAAAACCGTCAAAGCATATGACAGCAACAGTGTTGGTAGCATTGCATACTATCACAAAATCCATGGGTTTGTTCACTTGATGCAAACACAATCACTTGACCTTGAGAAAGACAGTGGATTAATCCATGAATAAATGCGCGAAGAAATCGTTGATGTAAAACAGGTATTAGAATTACTCTGTCTCGGGGCTTACGGTTTCCAATACTTTTAAGGCTATCCTACATATGCTGGACCTTGGGAAACAACTTAATCAGACTTACTTTAGCTTAATACATATAGAAAAGCGCTGTCATTAATCAATACACATTCTTAAAACAATTTCTTTTGTCGCAGGCATCACGTTTATATGAGCATGGCGGCCTATGTGGCTTGTAGAGGAAAACGAAAAGTTAATATATCTGTAATTGGTCTAGGAGGCGGTGGACTTTGCTCGTTCATGCACAAGTTCATTCCGAAATCCAATATCCTAGGGGTCGACATAGACTCTGAAATATTGAAAATTGCTACAGAGTGGTTTGGCTTTCAACAGAGCGATAGGTTGCAAGCGAAAATTCAAGACGGACTAGAGTATATAAAGGAAGCTGCCATGAATGGTGAGTAATACAAATCATTTTCTCAAGTGTAGTTGTCTGCTAACATAGATAAGTATTATAAACACCTTTGAGTACTGACCAACGAATTCGAATAGGCTAGAAGAAGCAAAGCCAATGCGCTAACAGGCATGTGAGTGTGCCCAAGATCCAGTTGTTATTATTTACCACTTGTTTACAAAGACGATGTTATTGTTTACAGAAATTGACAGAAATCCGCTGGATTTAAAGAGCTTTTATTATGCAGACATAGGCGTACGTTACATTATGTATGAGGGAGTGATGGTCGGGGTGTGATGGAAGAGCAGCTCGGCGGGCAGTAGCCCGGGCTGCACATTTTTCTTCTTTGTTGTATGTAATAATAATAGTAACAAGATACGTTGAAGGGATAAGCATATAACGGTGTGACTATAAGATAATGACGATGACGCTGAGGATATAGAAAAGAGAAACTATTACAGAGTGATAGGAAACAATGAAAGATGCCAGATCTTAAATACTCGTGGCATAGGATTTACGACCAATCGCAGCTAGTCCAAATTTATTGGACTATTTATGTACCATACGGATCCACTAATTGTTTGAATATTTCCCAACAAGGCAGTATGTTCTCTTTGTTCTATAGTAACGTTACAAGGTGTTTATTTCATCTCCATTCATTTGATGTATTCTGATGATGGAAGAAAGGGAACTACGAAACTACTAAGTACTTACATTGGAGTGCATTAAATGAAAACTTAAACTGAACTTTTTCAATATATTTCAATATACATATTTCTATTACCAGATAATGTTGAAAATAAACTTAAATACAACAGACCTATAAAAAATACAACTTGAAGAACTCATCTACTTAGTGATTATGATTTGGTATTTGAAAGAATTTGGCCCTGTAAATATATAAAAGAGAGGTTTTATCACCTTTGCCAGGCATCTCACCTTCGGAATGTATGACTCTCACATTGGAGCAACAGGCAGTGCAGTAATAAATTTGCTGCATTACCTATTATGGCCTTAAAAACAGAGACAAATTAACTTTAATATAGGGGAACGGGTACTTATGAGCATTATGTATCGCAATCTTCCCAACTTCGAGACTATCATTACAGATCGAAACATTTTGAAGAAGGGAACCTGCAACAGGTAACCGTCTGGTACACAAATAAACAATAATGTTTGAAGACAAGAAACGTATAAAACAAATTTATTTAAATTCTACAATTTTTAAAAATTTAGCATATTTAGCATAAATTGTTTACAGCGCAAAATAAATATTTTTTTAATAATTCATTTTACGTAAAACTGGAAAAACAAATTTAAAGTGACATTAACTTCAAACGTTTCTTATTCAATCAAATATTTAATATTTAATCAAATATCAAATCTCAATTTTATGAATCGCGGTTAACTAAAATGTTCATGTTCATGAGAATTAGTTGGAATAGAAACATAAATAAAATGCAAATACATGAATATAATATTCTCTCGCTCCATGAACTACACCCCTTTTGAGACGTCAATGGCATTTCTTACCGATGATAGGTTTGCACGCTTCAGCCAAAACAAACAATAGAACTCAGCGAGTCCGCTACCTGTCGTCTGGTAAATAAAGGGTGAAAAAAGGAAAAGGTCGTGGTTGGGGCTTTGGTTGCGGTATCTAGGAATTGGGGTTTCCGTTGATGCGACGTTGTGACGTTTTTTCAGAAGTGTTGGCTTGACTTACATAATTTGGCGGAAACAGAAATAGGGTTGAGATTGGTTTGTGTGTGGACGCCACTCCCGGCCAGTGAAAAACTACTTTGGTATTTTTAAGTTTCAGTAACTAACCTAACTTAACCTCAGGGGTTGGATTGTTGAGGTTAAAATGGTTTAACTGGGGTTTAGTCAATTATTAATCGGCTCGGCTCAGCCCATGCCGTAACAGGTATGTGTATATTGGCAAGACCCAGTTGTTATTTTTTACTGTGTTCACAACAACGATGTTATTTTTTACAGAAATCCGCGGGAATTAAATTTTGTGGAATTGTTTAAAATAATCTTTTAACACATTATGTACCGTTAAAACCCAAATTTTAGTCTAAACTATAACAATGGACCCGCAACGATCAACCTAAACAAAGTTGCTATTTATATTCTTCCCCTATTCATCGCCTTATTTTTAGGGTCCTTTACCTGCTAGCACGTCCAGGGTATATGGGTTCATCAGCAGCCAGTGTGCCACCTTTCACTATCATCAAGCTGCCATTAAGGCTGAATTACTACTTTTAAGATTGTGCGGACAAACAAAATCGTTTTACTTCTTCTAACCTATTCAAACTCGATGGCTTGGCTTGTCGCCCTGGGTAGAATTAGATTACTTACAGTCTGAGGAAACGATCCCATGAAAATGTTGGGCAAGGTATTGCAATTTCCACATTTCAAATTCACGTATATTTGCACCGGAAAGTTTCCTCAATCTGGGAGTGGGCACGTTCGACTCAGACGACGTCAAGCCGAGCCGATATCCATCCATTTTGATTTCTACAGCTCAACCGGTTTAGTTAAGTTAGGTTAGGGAATGAAACTTCAAAAGGCCATAGTTTTTCACCAAAACGTTTCGTCGGTCTGGAAGTGGTTTCGTTCGACTAAGGACGTCAAACCGTGAGTCATTTGACTTGATTCTCGACCCCCATTTCCGTCTCCGCTAAAATGAAACTTTACCATTTATACGACATACGACATATTACTTAACCACCGCACCGCCCCAATAATTATTCTTAAATTGTTCATAGGGCACCTTCTGTGGTTGCTCGGAATAGTTACCGCTTTTTTAATATCTTTTACCTGGTGAGGCCTAAGTTAATACTTTTTTTGAGCTGTGTATAGAAGTCATTAAAATAAACAACTTGTTCAAATAACTTTTTTCCGAAAACTGAAAAAGCGAGATACAAAATAACAAAAAAAAAACAAGCCTTGATTGTTTATCAAGACGTACCTACCTCTTCTGTTTGTGTTTAGTTTTTACCCGGATTTTTGTCAGATCGATTAGACATCGTACCTATGGAAAGAGTATTCAGGCTGCAAAAGAGACGTTTAAGAAATATAGAGAAAAAGTCCTCATTACCTGGGGCTAAAGGTATATAACAAACTAGAATCTTAGTATTCGTAATGTCCATGATAGTCAAATTAAAAAATTGGTATTCAACCTATTGGACACAAATGCTTACTATTCCATAATTGAATTTTTGTACTCATAGCTTTAATCATAGCTATATTATGTATTATCTTGTATTTATTTGATTTAATTTAACGTATTTTGTAGAAAGTTGCTTGACTCATGTTTAGAATAATTTTTGTCACGTGTTTGTATGGTCTTGACTTTTCCAGTACCTGTACCTACTGGGATAAATACATTATCTATCTATCTGCATATCTAGGTAGCTGTCAGAAAGTGCATTAGTAATTTTTTTGTATATCGTTGTTGATTTTAAATTTGTAAATCCTAAAAATTGTTTCATAATTATGTGCCTCTTTTAGGATTTAACAATTTAAAATTAACAACGATAAACAAAAAATGACTACTGCACTATCTGAGAGGTAGGTACTCGTACAAGGTACAATGCCTAATCGACAAAAATCCTAGCAAAAAATTAAATACAAACAGACTAGGTACGTCTTGATACACATTACACAATCAAGACTTACGTTTTTCGATTCTGTAACTCGCTTATTTTTCAGTTTTTGGAAAAAAGTTATTTGAAAAAGTTGTTTATTTTAACGACTTCTATGTACAGTTGACAAAGAAGTATCACCCCATATAATAACAAACACATTGATCAGTATCTTCCTTTGGAGCAAAAGTCTATTTTGTGATTTTTCTCACACGCTTTTTTCAACTTTACTATTACTGCAATGACTGCAAAATATATATTGTCAGTTGTCACAGCTAACGAAAATACAATAGGGTTACCCGGAGACGATCTGGCAACGTGGCCAAATAATCCTTTGCTTTTTTGCGTTTTTGCGTACGATCGTCTACCTGCCTAATTGCCTGCTAGGAGCATGAAGCTGCTTGATAAACACAACGATAAACACAATATTTATAATATGCTTCAGATAGTGGGCCCAAACAAAACCCTTGTTTACTGCTTCTACCTATTCGAATTCGTTGGTACTGACACTTGTGTATGAAACTTTTGAAAATTCGAATGTCCCTATTATATGACATTGCCAACGTGGAAGTATTGCCATGGGTTAGATACAAAAAACGTTCATATTCTATTGCCACAGTGAATCATTAGGATCTTTTTGACACTACCATGCACCTCCAAAACCTACTTGTGTACAGGGTTTTATTAATTTTTTATGGTCATCCTCCCGCAAAGGCTGAAAGCCTATGGTGCTGTAGAAGAGCTGTGAGAGGATAAGTGTCTGTGCACGTTAGATTTGAGACGCTGCAGATTGTAGCCGTCGGGTAACAAATTCCCCGGCAGCTCATTCCACTGCGTCGAAGTTCTCCAAATGAAGGAATGCTGGAGGAGACTGGTTTGGGGGAGTAGGGATCTCGACCTGGTAAGGATGAGCTCGCAGAGCCTCTCGAACATCTTCCGTGTACTTCGGAGCGCATCCCCACAATGATGGTCGGATCTATGCCTTGTATAGCAGCAGTAGTTGCTCTGGTGTATACAGCTTCCTACAGCGGAACAAAACTCCAAGCTTCTGGGATGCCGTTTTAGCAATACTGACGACGTGGACGTGCCAGGACATGTTATTGCTGATGTTGATCCCCAAAACCTTGACGGAAGGTGACTCGACTATTTGCTAACCCTCCATTTCCACAGTTGGTAAGCCAATGTGAGACTTCTCTGTCAGAGTTGTTGCCTGCCAGTGTTTCCAATAATAGATCTAACTAACATTAAATTTCATAAATTTATAAATATCTCTTGAACTGGTTCGATGGTTCATAAATTTTATTTGAAATTATATGAAATGTATCATGTTCACATATTGTGCAAATGTTTTCAAACATGCCAAACTTATCATCGAGCGGTCTTAAATATTGAACATAGTGAAGCAGAACTTCTCTTCACAGAGTTGTGAGCTGTCGATTGTCACCATAGGACGAAGGTATTTCTAAATTGATACGTCACAAAAAATCGTTATGACAGAGATATTCCAGAAGCAAATTACAGTCCGACTACACAACATACCGAGACTTCTCAAACTCTCTTACCAAAATACTGGCAGCAGCAAAGACATCTTTCGAAAAACAGTTGGTAAACTCAAAAAATACGAAGAGACTCCTACAATACGTAAGACAGATAGAACACTCTGTGCAGATCATTCTTCTTCAGCAGAAGTCCTAGCCGACACCTTCTTTAACAGGGATAACCTTTACCACGAATGACGTCCTACAGTGTATTGCTGATCTAAATATTTCCACTTCTCCTGGAGGAGACGGCATCACGGCAGCCATCCTAATCAAATGGTCTCAGTCATTAGCGACCCCTCAAAATCTTATATTAACATTATCTTTTCAAAGTCATTATCTCCCTTCATGCTGGAAGCAAGCAGTGGTTACTCCCGTCTTCAAAAAGGGGGATAAACACGACGCCAAAAACTACCATCGATTAGCCTGACACCCTTAGTTGCCAAGTTAGCTGAAAACATTATTACGAGTAAGTTGCTTCACTTTTCATTATCAAATAATATATTCAACAGCAATCAGCATGGTTTTCTTCCTGGGCGCTGCTTAACTGTGTCAACGATCGGACCAAGCTCTCCTTGATGGTATACCAACTGACGTTGTTTATATTGACTTTTCGAGAACTTTTGACAAGGTTCCCCACGAGAAACTCCTTTTTAAATTAGACCACCTGGGCATTAGGGGTAACCTACTTTCATGGATAAGGGCTTTTCTTCATAACAGAGAATTCGTAGTGAGGGTTTACGATTCCTTGTCGACTCCTAGACAAGTTCTAAGTGGCGTACCCCAGGGATCTGTTTTGAGCCCTATTTTATTTCTCTTGTATAGCAGCGATCTACCCAGTTCTTTACAATCTACATGTTCATCATATGCCGATGATACGAAAATATATAATACCCCGCTCAATAATGCTCACATTAACCAAGCCGACATTGTTTGGCCGAAGGACTGATCCGTTCCTTTAAATTCATCGAAATGTTGTGTGTTGCATATGGGCCGAAACAATGCTATGCATGATTGTGTTATCGACGGTCAAATTCTTCCCAGTTCAACTGACCATTGTGATTTAGGTGTAATAATGTCTAATTCTTTATCCTGGTCCGAGCACATTCATCATATCTGTTCCAAAGCGAAGAGACTTGTATTCTTACTTGAGAATCTTTTCATGGTTGTGCCCCACTGTGGCTTCTTTCCTTTACAAAACGTATGTTCGTCCAATCATTGAATTTGCCGGTCCTGTTTGGTATCTAGTCCTCCAAAGGGATCGTGACCGTCCTAAGTCTCTTCAGCGTCGTTGCACTAGAGTTCCGCATGGCGCAAGACGTCCAGCATACGAAGACCGGTTACACATATTCAATCTTCAGCCCTTTGGTGTGAGGCGCACCCGCGGTGATTTAATCATTACCTACCGAGCTCTGCATGGTCTTTTTGGTGTAGACTTATCTAGTTTATTTCACCTCAATATCAACAACTTGAGGGGTCACAACTTCAAGCTCAAGAAAGAACCATTTAAAACTTCCACCAGACAACGCTTTTTAAGTAACAGGGTATTTGATCAATGGAACCAGCTGCCTGCGGATGTAGTGAACAGTCCTTCTGTGAATAGTTTCAAAAACAGATACAGGGTGTCCCACTACGATTAAGACAAGCAATATATCGGACTGGGCAGTAGTAGCGAATTATAATGTTCGCTGTGTAAATTCGAGCAAATATATATTTTCTCATTATTGAACCACCCAATGAGGTACTTGTTTCTGGTTACGTGACGTCCGATTCAAAAATTTTAATGGGACACCCTGTATATTTGTGACTTTTTGTGTTCCTCCCGATAAAACAATTTCAACAAACTAGCACACTTGGGGGTCTAAAGTGATTAATTCAAGAGCTACAGGTACTTAAAGGACTATACCACTACCATTATGAAACACTACCAAAGTAATTTAACTGTAGGGGTACATGTTATAATCAATCATTAAAATTTTTTAATCGGACGTCACGTGATCAAAGACAAATACCTCATTGGTAGTTTGTAATCTTTATCTTTTGTATCTATTAGAGTTTATAGCACTCTGTGCTCAACTCTTGTTGCTATGTAATAGTAATAGTAGTAACTGTGTACAGTAGCTAATTAGTTACATATGACCTAACTAACAGACTTTTCACGCATATACGTACTCAAATCTAATATTGCTATACCACATTTGTTCAAACAATTCCATATCTTAATGTTAAACACCGCTTATTTCCAGGTGAACAATTAGATGCCATACTATTTGACGTAGATAGCAAGGACTCCTCTGTGGGAATGAGTTGTCCCCCTAGACAGTTTTTAGAAAAAGCCATCCTGATTAATGTTGCTAAGCTTATTGGAGACTCTGGTAAGATAGCTCAGTTTAGTGTATAACATGAAAGATAAACTCTAAGAAAGTATCTGTTTCCTGCTATGTGCAAAATATGTGAAAGATACTCGCAAGTTCATATTTATGCATATGATTCGGTGTTCTAGGTCCGACTTCGCAATGTAATATGGGATTAGATACCCACAACTAAAAATTATTAACGTTTGAGTATCGGCTACCTCTACATAATTTTTCGTAGTATAAAATATGTAAAAACAAAATAATTTTTAAATTGAATCCATGTAATAATTGATAATAGCTGAGAGCAAAACCTCATTGCTGGCCCACGATACGTATTTAAACTGAATAATCTTATTTTATTTTTAGGGCTCTTTATATTGAACCTAGTTTTGAGAGATCATACGCTGAGGCCATCAGTTCTCAAAAACTTAAAAGACCATTTCGAGACGATTATAACTTGCAAGTTGGATGAGGATCTCAATGAAATTGTTATCTGCTGCAATAAAAAAATGTTCACGGATCATCTCAAAGATGCATGTATTACGTTAAACAGTTTTTTCAAAAAACATAATGTTTCAGAAAACATTGTTGATGTAGATAAGTTTATGCAGTCTTTAATAATGCAGACGTTATCAATAAATAGTTAAGAAGAAACGGTTTTTTCTTTTAGGGGAGTTTTTTGCAGTTAATATTCCTGGTAGTTTATACAAATACAAAAATTATAAAAAGCGTACTAGGAAACTGTTGCAATACAGCTTTATATGTATTTCAGATCTTGATTTTGGCCGCAATTTCTTCATAGATCCAGAGTCTTTAGGCAGGCACTATTCAGCATACTACGTAGCTGTTACTGTTGGTGTGTATCCAAAACGACACGTTGCACAATTCCACTCGATTTGAAAAAAGCTATTATTTTCTTCTTTACACATCTGGATTTTCTTTCTTTGGTTGGCACATCATAAAAATAGAGATCAAATTCCTCTAGCTTTGGAAGGTGTGTACAAAATATCCCCCAACGTTAAATGTGCCGTTAGTAGTTCATCACTTTTTGAACGACATGGAAACTACGAAAGCAGTCTAAAATTTTTATTCGAGTAAAACCAAATTTCAACAGATCATCAAGAGTTGTTTTGCAAAACAGAAAACTAAAAATTTCTTTTCAATTTAGATACCGCTCATCGCTAAACGGTGCTATATTATATTGATAATAAACGTGGTTTCCATTACGTGAAATATAGAAAAAAATGGAGTCAAGTTTGTTGACTCAGTACTTCCCACACATAATTATAATACCATTTTATTGTTTTCCCATTGCATGAAGCTATAATGAACAAGGCAATGTTCGGATGGACCAAAAAAAATTGTTATATACCGCTAGGTTTTTCATTCACTGGTCAATGGACAGTCCATTATGGATACAATAAATTTTTAAGTTTTAAAAGCCCCCACCCCCCAACCACCCCAAATTCACCCCTACCAAAAAAAGTAGGAAATGATCAGGAACCCCTAAAACGCCTAAGAATAAAGTTTGAGCTGTTTTTATATTTTTTGTTTTTTTTTATTATTGCTGCGCCACCACCGACACGATTTTTCCGAATCATACCCGTTTTCCACCCTTGCCGCGGTAGTAATACCATGTCATAATTTCATTAAAATCGATTCCATAATTTTTGCGTTACGCAATATAGAACGATCTAAAACAATACTCGTATGTATACATCACAAATTCTAAGTCCCTTGGTTTCTATAATAAGCAAGGCAATGTTTGGATGGACCTAAAAAAAAAAAATGGACAGCCGATTATTAATACAACAATTTTTTCCAGTTTTACAACCCCCGCCCCCCAACCACACCAAATTCACACCCACCCAAAAAAGTTGAAAATAATCAGGAACTCCTAAAACGTCTAAAAACGAAGTTTGAGGGATATTTAATTTTTTTTGTTTTTTGCTAATTACTTCGCCGCCCATGCACCGATTTTCAAAATTTTAGCAGCATTACCTACTAGGGCCCCACAGCATATCGGTACCCAAATGTCATCACAATTCAAGCAGTGGTTACTGAGATTACGAGGATAGAAAAACGCGACAGACCGACGGAAATGAGTGCCGTGGATTTTCGTTATGTAGACATCATAAAACGTCCAAAAAGCATATTATTTCAAAATCGAAAATTTTCGCGATGACAATACTCCCCTCACCTAGCGGTGTGGTAAGTAAAATATATAATTCCGCTTTCAATAGCTTTTTAGGAAAGCTTTGCCAAATATCGAATATGTATTTGAAAAAAAAATCCCTTAAACAAATATGTCGTTTTTTGACTTACCATTACTGGCATTTCTATACTCACTTCGATCTTTGGCAAAGCTTTACTAAAAATACTAATGAAAGCGGAGTTACCGCGTATAAATGATTCTTGAAATAAAATTTTCCTATGCTATATTATTTAACATCATCATTCTTCTCCAGTATTTAAAAGTGGATATGAATTGAGGGAACAAATACAAAAATAAATAACAATTTTTATTTAAACAAAAATAATTCGAGGCACTTTTGGAATGTAAAATCATTGCATTTATATTCATTCTCACCAAACAAAACTGATTACATATATACAGACACTTCAATAATCAGCATATAAAAAATATTCGTAGTAAGTATGTTCATATTCTTAAAATTCATAGATGAAAAATCTCAGTATCTGAATCTGAATATATTTTGAAAGCCATTCATAAACTTTTAGGAATAATATCTTCGTACTTCATCCATTAGCCTTTCTATATTACTTTCATCAACAGGTACAAATCTCTTAGCAGCCCTACTAAAATAATATATATCTCCAGTATAGATATCAAACCAGACAGCGTGAATGTGTAGCTGGTGTTTTTCGAGCCGCCTTTTCAGAAAGCCGTAACTTGCGATATTCTGTAGTTGTTGCAAGGTGTTTATTTGTGACAACTTGTCTTCGATGTTGAACTTATTGTCTGGATCAATATAGGCTACGAATTTTCTCATAGGTGTTTCTGCCTGGAACAGCAATGGCATGCTGTAGTCTGTCATTGATAACTGTTGGAATTTTTCTAAGCTCGAGAGAGCGTGTGCGCATAACCAAGCTCGTAATGGCGATTTTCGTCTATTATCCTGGAAAAAATAATTTTACCTATAATATAAAGGTTATGGTTTTATCTAGCAAACAATTTCATTCACAACTTGTGTCGTCAAAACTAGTGTAAGTAGTAATATACTACTAGCAAGTGAAATCCGAACATCTAGAAAAAAAATGAAGTCAAGTTGATTGACTCAGTACTTCCCACACATTACGCTGACACCAGTTTATTATTTTCCCATAGCATGAAGCTTTAGTCTAAGATCCCTTGCAACCAAACAATTGCCAACCCCCCCCCCCCCCTAAAATTGTCTTATGCCGCTAGGTCTTTCCTTCACAGATCAATGGACAGCCTATTATCGATACTACAAACTTCTCAGTTTTGCTGGTAGGAAATGATCAGGAACACCTAAAACATCTAAAAACCGAATTTGAGTTGCTTTCATACTTGTCGCGTTCTTTGATTATTGCTACGCTGCCACTGACAAGATTTTTAACAAACATACGCGTTTTCCATTCTCACCACGGTAACAATATACTGTGTCAAAATTTCATTAGAATCAATTTAATAGTGTCCACGTTACAAAATACAAAACGATTTAGACCAATAAATTCTCGTATAGTGTACCGAAAATTCTAAGTCCTTTAGTTTCTGTAATAGGCTAGGTAATGTTCGGATGCACCTAAAAACGTGATTTGTGCCGCTAGACCTTCCTTCACAGGTTAGTGGACAGCCTATTATGAGTACAAGAATTTTTTTAATTTTTCAACCCCCAACCCCCCAACCACACCAATTTCACCCCCACCCAAGAAAACGCAGAAAATTATCAGGAACCTCTAAAACGCTTAAAAACGAAGTTTGAGCTGTTTTTATATTTTTAGTTTTTTTATTATTTCTGCGCCGCCACTGGCACGATTTATCAAAACCATACGCATTTTCCATCTTCGCCATGGTAGTAATGCCGTTTAAAAATTTCATTAAAATGAATTTAACAGTTTCCTCGTTACAACGATCTGACGCAATCCTCTCGTATGTTTACATCAAACAAAAATTCTAAGTCCTTTGCTTTCTGTAACAGGCAAAGGCAATGTTCGGATGGACCTAAAAAAGTTATTTATGTCGCCAGGTCTTCCTTCACAGGTCAGTGGACAGTCTATTATGAAAGCAACAAATTTTTCAATTTTACAACCCCCCACCCCCCAACCACCCCAAATTCACCCCCACCCAAAAAAAAGTAGAAAATGATCAGGGACCCCTAAAACGCCTAAAAACGAAGTTTCAGCAATATTTAATTTTTTTTGTTTTTTGCTAATTACTCCGCCGCCTATGCACCGATTTTCAAAACTATAGGAACATTACCTACTACGACCCCACAGCATACCGCTGCCCAAATTTCATCACAATCCAATCAACGGTTACTGAGATTACGAGGGTAGAAAAACGCGACAGACAGACAGACAGACAGACAGACAGACAGACAGACAGACAGACCGACAGACCGACAGACAGACCGACGGAAATGAGTGACGTGGATTTTCGTTATGTACACATCATAAAACGCCCAAAAAACGTATTATCTCCAAATCGAAAATTTTCGCGATCACAATACTCCCCTCAAGGGGATATTCGCATTAAAATTATGTGCACATCTTGGCAGTACAATCATTCAGGCGCAATCTACCTACATGGCACCTCTAAAAAAACTTTGTACGTGTTAAAAAGCATGGCTTTTTGTCCACGTAAAAACTATGACATCTGTTGCAAATGTGGCGATAGACCGTATTCAAATCAAAGGTGCAGAAGATTGTAAATAAACAGGATACCATGCACGCCGCCCGAGTAAGGCGGCCTTCATTGCGATTGGCCGAAAGGCAATAAACACCTTAGAGGCTTGCCGCTCTGCCGCCCGTCTGGGTCTTCAACAGAGTACCTTATTAGTATTTTAGAGTATTTTATTCAGTTGCTCCGTGTGTTTATCAATGTATACGACGCGTCGTGTTAATGATAGCGTACATCGTGCTTTTATCATCGCATACCTGCCGTGTTGTTGTGCGAATTTTAGTGTTATCTGTGTTGTACTGTTGTTTTAATAGCTATTTGTGGTGTTTGTGTTATTCCCCGATAACTTGAAGGAGATATTGAAGGTAGTCTGGTAGTACAGACACTGCAGATGAATCCATGGATGTGGCTACAAGACAGGATATAAGTCTACCAAGGAAGAGGTCAAAAAAGAGCCATGTTGACGTGAGGCTTAAGGAGATAATATTAAACGTATATAAATACGAAACCCAGAAAAAAATCTTTAACAACAGCTGCTGACGAGATTGTGGAAGAGGTTGCACTCAAAATAGATATCTGCAAACGGAGTGTCTATAAAGTGGTGCGAGAATACAGAACCAGACACTCTTTTCCTACACCTTTAACTAATCAGAATCGCAAACGTTGCATTGACCTTGTGAACAATGGCGATAAAAGTGCAATTAGGAGAAAGGTGCATGAGTTCATTTTCCGAAATGAACTTTCGACTATTGACAAAGTCCTGAAAGAGGAGAATGACGATAATGACTTGCCCAATTTTAAGCGGACCACGTTTTATAAGCTATTAAAGAAGCTTTACTTCGTATTTGGGAAACGAGGAAGGAAAAGTATTCTCATCGATACGGAGGATATAATTTACTGAAGTATTGACCCCTTCTCAACTTTACCCCCAAAATGAAGGTTCCTAAGGTAAGAATAATATATAAATGTAAATAAAACTCAAGCTAGATGGCTGGGTAGCGGCAAATAAACATCTTTTCTTTAAATTTGACTCACTTGCCAAAACTTTAACAGAATTATAGTCAATGAAGAGCAAGTAACAACACATATCGTGCATGAAGCACGTTATACAGACACAGAAATTTACGAAAAACATTACACAGTTTACTGTTAAAAGTTAAAATCTTAATAAAATCGTAAAATGGCCGTTCGATGATTATTTTGCGTGCCGGCAATTACGTCTTTATCGAAATGGTCAAGCACACGTGTCTGAGCGGAAATCGGTTAGTGGAGGGAAATTCAAATTTTGTTCATTTGTCAAATGTCATTTGCCTAAATTTTGGCGCATGCGCGCACAATCTATGTTAAAATTATTTTTGTGGAAGGGATTTATGTATAGGGTGATTCAAATTATCACTATACAGTGTCAACCAGAATGATCTGATGTAATGAAATGTTTTAATGTGTGTAATATTATGCAATGTGATAATGTGAAATTGTTAATTGGGGGGGAAAATTTTTTCACAATATATGTGGTCTAAATTAATTTTATATGTATTACATTTACATTGATGAATTCTCCACAGAATTATCAATACGATATTTTTCACAATTCAAAAGATATGAATAAATTATGCCGAGGCTGTTGATATCAGTTTTTTTATTAATACAATTGTCACATTGAAAAATATGTGCCATTTCAAGGAAACATCTTTTCTTTAAATTTGACTCACTTGCCAAAACTTTAACAGAATTATAGTCAATGGTATGATTGGAAAGATTAGCATGTGATGCCAAAGTACACACAAAGTACATGCCAGACATTACCCTAACAGGTGTACTTTGGCATCACATGCTAATCTTCCCAATCATACTTGGCTTGTTTTATAACATCTTCCAGCAACATCCTCACAAACTTTTGTAAGTAAAAACTTTTCAATCTTAATTTTTTCTAATGTTGCTGATTGCTAAATTGTCTTTGTAGCCCTGAAGAAGGGAACAAATGATCCCGAAAGCTTGGAAATAGAGTTTTAAGAGTACACTTCGCTGTTTATTTGCCGCTACGCAGCCATCTAGCTTGAGTTTTGTTTCCTAACAAATCGGCAACGATTACCCGCTTCCTAAATGTAAATATATATATACAGCTGTAATGGAAAATATGATTCATAAATGCTACTCCACATCCGATGCTATGGACTTTCTGACTGCTATTTTGAATACGGCTCTGGCGACCGACATCCACAGGCCAGCCGCCAAGCGCGTGTTATTGTTGACAGCCACTGCACGGCGGATTTGAATACACTTTAGATAGCCCTAGTCTACGCAGTTAACCCACTTTGGGCGGAGTCAGGTTGTGGCCAACGAGAACGGGTGTCTGTTTCAGAGCAATTGCTGTAACCATGGGGTGTCGCGTGGTGCGCATAGGTCAAAGAAAGGCGAATGAAGCGGGCCAGAGGTTCTGGATCACCTAGGAGAACTACAAACCGGCAAGACCCTTATCTACGACTACTGGCTCTTGGAGATAGAATGCGATCCACTCGAGCTGTTGCTGACGCTTGTTATTCAGCTATAGAGAATCTGTACGGTATACCACAGATTGCGTGAAATGGGTTTTTCAGATCAAATGCATCTATAGTGCTTCCACTCACTGCAAATCATCATCGCCAACGGTTACATTGGTGTCAAAAGCAAAAGCACCGACAGTGGCATGCTGAGCGGCATCAGATAATCTTCTCCGACGAGTCTAGGTTTTGTCTGGGGGACACGATGGACGCCAGCGCGTTATACGACGACGGGGTGAACGACGTGATCTCCAGTTTGTTGTTGAGCGTCGGGTACACCGTCCTTTCTTTGATGGCTTAGGGGACATTACATTTAATAACAAGTCACATTTACTTGTGATTTGGGGCACAATAACGACCGAACGTTATGTAAATAAGGTCTTAGAACCAGTTGCGATTCCATGTGTCCGAGGCTTCGAAGAGGGGTCCTTCCAGCAAGCGCGTCCGCATATTGGAAGGGTGTCTATGAAGTTTCTACAAGAATCTGAGGTCAGGGAGCTCCTCTACCTCCGCGATCACCCGATTTGTCGCCAATTGGAACCATATGGGATTGGATGTGTCGCTACATTCGCGATTTCTACATTCCTCCGACTACGCTGGACGAACTGGAACATGTTGTGAGGGTAGCTTGGGATGCTGTACCTCTGCGCCGGTACTCTGTAACTTAGAAACGTGTTTCTATGCCTTCGTAAATATGTCAGCGTAGGAGGCACGTTGTGGTAGGCACCCGAAACTGCCCAATCGTCATGGTGATAGAAACACGTTTCTATCTCTTAAGTTACAGAGTACCGGCGCTGGAGTTTATCAACAAACAGATTAGGATTTATAAACTAACTATGACAAATTGGTTTGTTTATTATTGCCTTTAGTCCTACCGCATTTCATTAACCGCATCCACTTTTTTCTCAGTGTTTGGATTTCGCTTGCGAGTAGTGTATTCAATATGCGAAATGTGCACATAACGCTTAACATAACTGTTATTTTTTTAAGAAACTCGATATATCCGGCCTGCAGTGAAAAGGGATAATCATCGAGACAGTTTTTAAATTACTGTAAAGCTCTACGGTATGACAAGCGGTCGCAGTGTCCGCCTGTGATACTGTAGAGCCAGTAGATTCAATTCTTCTTGTGACCTTAGCTGTTGTGCTATATAGTGTCAGTTCGTAAGTCTGTCAGGTCTAGGAACCCCGGAACCATGCATTGTCAAAGAAACGAGGAAAGAGACATAGATGAGGAAGAAATCTTTAAGAACGGGAGGCTGTTAGGTGTTTCTAAAACGTTTCGACAAGTTTCAATATATTCTCGATAGTTGGTTTAGTTTTATTGTACTAAATTGGCGATCTATTTTTTTACTCACAGTGTGTGCTTGCTAACTTGCTCAACGGTGTACTCAAAGGCTCTATGGAGATTCTCGTTGAAACGTACCATGAGGCGGTCGTGATTGTGCGTAATATCGAGTCAATCTCATTCCTTTACTAAGAGTCTTTGGGGCGCCCAACATGCATTTTGCATGTATACAAATCAATAATATACTTGTACTTGTATTCTCATTTCGTTACAGAATCTACTAGTCTTTCATTTAAACTACACACGAAAACATCAGCCCTGTTGTATCTATTATATACATAGATAACTGAAAAGTGCCTTACCTGGGATGAGAAATCTCTGTCTTGCAATTTATGTAATAGATTGATGGCTTTACAGTCACTATGTCCACAAACTACGATATGCCTTATGTCATTTACCACACATCCTAACTCCAAAGCAGCTGGTTCATTCATGGTGATTTCATCCAGAAAGTGTTGAGAATGTGGAATTATATTACCGGCATTTCTAACTGTAACCAAAGCCAAATAATATAATATGGAAAGGTATATCTAAAATATACAATAGTACTAGAATAATTAAGATGACCATTCTTCCGAGAAATCCAGAAACTTTGAGCTTAATTTTGATTATGGACGGAATCTGAGCAGTCATTAAAATGCCCAGAATTTGAGTCCTGAACAAAAATAATTGGCCCAAAATAACAGAATAAACTTAAGCACTTGATGAACGAACGTCCAAAGAAAAAGGCACTACTACCTTACATAGATAGATGAATACACATATATTTATTTTACGTTCGAATTTTAATTCATCGGAGACTACTGAACTCAAAAATGTTAAAAAAAATCAACTGCCGCCTTTACGTCATATAATATTTAGGTATCACCTTACTACTTCAGCTCTCATTTTCAGGGTTATAATACAACCGAATATTATTATGTTAAGTTCTATATCTTCATACATCAAGAACTGAGCGGTACAACCGCACATTTATTCCCAGGGTGTCCAAGGCTTGGAATGGACTGGCAGAAGATGTATTTATTGGGCCTGCGGGTATTGGCCCTTTCAAATCTCGCGTTAACAGACCTCCCTTAACATATCCCTTTCACAGCAGCCGCGGTACTCTGGTATTTAGGCTCTGCCTGCGCGGTCTGCTCAATTATAAAAAAAATATCCTCAGACCCGATGATACGACCTTTCTACGGTTTGGAAATGATAATGTAGAGTAAACGAAGATTGGCCATATTCCAAACTCGGAAGCTACAAAAGAAAGCAACGTTGCCTGCCATACTTTATTACGTTAACCATTTGACTTTTATGTTACACGCTTTGAATAGGAAAAAGGGCATAGTTATTTATGTATGGGATGTTTAATAAGATATTATTGAACTAATACAATTTTCCTATGTTAAGCTATTTTTCAACCGCAAAGAGAAGAAATGTGTCTGTTTTTGTTAATTATATTTCAATGTCCTTGCACCCAAAAAGAAATTGCTTTGAAGGATTCGTTATAACGTACTAAAGTTATATCATAAAATAGAAATAATTGATGTTTTAAGTGGCTCATTAGACTAATTCCAGTTATAATATTGGATGAGTGAAAACGCAGCGAAAACAACCTCTGAAGTTACTGTTATACTACAGCGATGAGATAAGAGGTATAGTAATCACTTTCTAGTCGATACTTTTTGTTGTCGCACTTGACTCACGTCGTTTTTCAGTTTTGTTAGGCATCTGTCATTTTTAACGAGTATTTTAATTTGATTGTACAGATCACATAGTAGAAGATCCGAATATAAGACGACCTTCACCGAACTGGTTAATGGATGAAAAGCATTTTATATCAAAATTAATATGTTAAGAAACATATCGCGAGTGGGTTGGCTGAAAAATGTCAGTCCAGGATATGATTAATTAAATATTGAAAAATTATTTTTTTTAAACATTTTACTGGTTTGGTTAATAGACAAATCACATACTAATCGCAATATGCAAACGTTAGGTTGGCTACGTTTTTCCCGTCCCAACTGTAGGGTAGGCAGGTATAAACAGGTAAATCAATAAAAGTAATTTGCACCGGTGTGGCTAATGCATGAAACTTATATCAAAATAAATATAATTTTATTGCAAACACGTCGGTATAGGGTTGTCTGCAAAAAATCAGTCTGGAATTCCGGTTGTCGAATCTTGAAGATCAAAATAATGCTACCAGTGATTACGTGCGCCAGAGAGGTCCGAGCGAACTATCCCGTGTATTAACAAAGTGCGCATGTCATGAAATTGTAAATGCTGTGCATCATTGTATTGGAACAGTTTGCCTTATTCTTCTGAATTCAAAAAGCGTGCTACTACTACTATACTGATTGTTGTTATTTATAAACATTAAATTGTGACAAAAAAATGGCTAAAAAGTGTTTTCTATGCAATTCAGACGATGAAGTTCTTGATTTTAACGATGAAACGTATAAAAACTGTTCGTTGAAATTAAAATTTCGTAAAAAGAAAAATTTTAAATACAGTGGCGTTGAGTTAACCAATGCATCACTCGATTTTGTAGGTTATCATACCACGTGCTACAAAAAAGTGACTGCTTTGGGTAAAAAATATAATGAAGAGTTTAATAACTTCTTGATGAGAATACAGTAAGTGCATAATAATTTAACCTTCAAAACTTTCTTAGTAAATACATCTTATGAATTTTTTTAATTTTTGATTATGTTTCATTCAAATAAATCACTTCAATTTCACGGACACATGACATGCGCACTCTCTTTCATTCAATGGCCGAGCTACACGCAGCTGCTATGCTGCGTCCTTTGTTAATACACGGGATAGTTCTCAGTGTATATGTATCTTGGGATAGTTCGCTCGGACCTCTCTGGCGCACGTATTCACTAGCAGCAATATTGTGATCTTTAAAATTCGACAACCGGAATTTCAGACTGATTTTTTGCAGACAACCCTATATCGACGTGTTTCCAATAAAATTATCTTTATTTGGATGAGAAGTTTCCATGCATTAACCACACCGGTGCAAATTAATATTATTGATTACCCGTTTATACCTGCCTACCCTATAGTCGGGACGGGAAAAACGTAGCCAACCTAACGTTTGCGTATTCTATGGGCTTCATACTTTCGATTGGTATGTGATTTGTCCATTAGCCAAACCAGTGAAATGTTTGGAAAAAAAATAATTTTTCAATATTTGAGTAATCATATCCTGGACTGAAATTTTTCAGCCAAACCACTCGCGATATGTTTTTTAACATATTAAATTTTATATAAAATGCTTTTCATCCATTAACCAGTTCGGTGAAGGTCGTCTTATATTCGGATCTTAGACTAATAAGGGAAGATTGGAGTAAACATATTGCTTTTTGAGGTTGACAATGATAGCTAGAGGTGGCGTGTGATCAATTTAATAATCATACGATTGTTGGTATCGTCCCATACTAATGACGTTAGCACCCGTTTTCTGTTACATGGTAAAATTTGAAAAAAAAACGTAACTTTGTGATTACACATTTCTTCATTTAAACAGCAGCTAGATTGTAAATTTTGTTCTATAAGATGTTTCCTCTAAATGTATAAATTTGAATTTATGACCACTGCAATGACCCATTCAATAATTTCTTTCTGAAAATATGCCATCTTTCATTTCATTTACAATTAGATGTGTATAAAATAGCTAAATAGATGACGTCGAAAATATAGTTCAATATTAACTAGAATTCACTAGGTAAAAAATTGTTTTTGTAGCGTCGTGCCACAGACGACGAGTGAGTGACAATATTCCAATAATTGATTGCTAGTAGCCAAGGGGTTAATAAGGTTTGCAATGAAGTACGAATTTGTGTACAGAAGTAAATGGTGGCCATTTTGACCTGGTGGTGGTGACGGCGAAACGACATAGATATTTCAATGTGTTCAATCGCACAATATGTTGACCTTAAAACCCGTCAGTGCTCTTTGTCAGGAAGTAAGGAGCTTGTTTATCCATTTCATCATGTAGATTGAAAAGCCATGAAACGTAGACTTTTATTGAAAATGAAAGTCATATTTTATAGATTTTAAATTAATTTCTACCTTTTACCTTACAGTTTATTGGGTTCTTTTCGACTAGACGTCTATATGAAAATTAAATAATTGTCTTACCAATAAACATATCTCCAACATTCATTTGCGTAAATCTAGTCGGTATCATCCTACTGTCGATACAACTAAAGAAAACAGCTTTTGGCTGAAATGGAAACAAAGTGAACAACAAACATATGCTTGAACAGCATACACAAGAAGTTTCGTTATGTTGAAGGTATACACTAACATTATTATATACATATATAGGGATTCAACACTATTATTAGCATTATACATTTTTGTACGTGATTTAATTCGTCGCAAAATACATCATACCATTGATTAACGTTAATCAATGATCATACACAATATGCCCAAATTCATCAGTTCATCGATTCTATTATAAAAATTATAATGTTTATTTTCAAACTGTCACGTGTGATGTGATTCTAAAAAAAAGAAGTGACGTCAGGCACTTTGACGCATTCATCTTCAGGTTACTGACGCAAAAAACATATCCTCTTGTTTTCGCCTGTACGAATCTGTTTTTTATGCATTGATGAATATACTAATTTTTTTATTTCTAAAGCCTTTGATTATTTCTTCTCCCCGTCTTCTGAACTAATTTTCAAAATGTCCAAAGCTTGCATATAATAACTAAACTGAAAATTATACATCAGTACATTTGAAAAATAAGCAAATTATGATATGTATAACATTGCACGAATATGTTTCCCAAGTCTTCTCGCGAGAGGTATAAAAATCAAGTATTCTGTAAACTGATCATAACACCTATCTGCTTCTCTCGCAACTTAGTCCTCAGACATTTGTAGTACTACCCTCGTATACATTGTTAATTAATTCGTGGCATTACTATCACTAGAAACGTAAACGCAACGAAGACTTTAACCTTGTTTGCTGCATTTATAGTACAATAGCTAGTCCCGGGATAGTTGAATCAAACCAGAGATTTCGCTAAAAAAAATAACGCAAATTTACCTGCGAAAGCAGATAATGCAGGTGATTTGAATGATTAAGATAAGAAATAATCGTTTTATAACGGATGAAAACAATGCGCGCGCAACACGTGCTTAATCGAAAAGCGAAAGCAACTGAAGTGCTAATGACATCGTTACTTATCGCTAACAGATAGATCAATACTAACCTTCGGATTATCTTTCACCTCCAGGAACTGTTTAACCATAATTTCTCTTTTGTTTGCCCTATATCGCATTATACCTTTCAATATTTTATCCATGACTGGATTTAATGAAACCACGCTATTGAGTACAAAGGTCAGGAGAGAGTTCACGATATCAGTAATCAATTTGCATTAGTTTCGGTACGAAAATCCAACGCTGGATTAGCCAATTCAATTCTTATTGGATATCGTAAAAACGATTTTTATTTCCCAATTTGAAAAGAGTATTTTAATCAAGAAAATTTTTGGTTTTTAGATAGCACCGGTTTGGGGTGCGATTAAATTAGGGTTTCTAATTCGGGATTCCGCGGAAATATATTTAATTATTTTTTTGTCCGTGTATTACTTTAGCTTTACTCCGGTAATGCCGTACCTTCTAATTTGGGCCCCCTCGTCAGGCATGGGGTCCGGACCCCCCCCCCCCCCCCCCCCCGTTATATCATCATCATCGCAGTCACAATGTCTTAACAGACATGTTGTGAACTCGTAAAATGCATTTACGCATTTTACGAGTTTCTCTTGGGATATCTTTAAGATCTTTAATGCAGTAGTTTCCCATTTGCTTTCTGCGTCCTCATGCCGTTGACCAGATGGTATCTACTGGTTCATCCGCCTTTAGGGTAAATTTCTCACCCCAAGGACAAGAAGGTGTCCTGACTCTTCTCAACTCGTCCACCCGAAGCTGTTGGTTGAGAAGAGGTTACTTACTGCTTATACCGACAGTAGTTCGGTGTTCCTTTTAGTCGCCTTTTACGACACGCAGGATATACGAGGGAGATATTCTAACCCGCCCCCTCACCTGCACAAACATTATATAATGCCGTCTAAAAACTGGAATCCACCAATTTTTGCACTTTGCATTTTTGTTGGTTGACCTTCTAAAATCCGCTGGCAGGTGCTTTTAATTTTTTATACAAGGATGTGTTGTGGGATAGAACGCATAAATCAAATCCAGTTCGTGCGATGTAATACAGTGTTTATACTATTGTTCTGCATAAATTTGTCTCTATGGTTAAGTGCAAAAATAGCACATTTTAGTATAAATATATGGCTGTTACTGTCAACAAGCTGTATTTCTTAAAAGTTTTCTTGCGAGAGTCTCTTTTCTTAATGTTGAAAATTAACCTGATGACTCTTTTCTGCAATACGTCTATTAGGAAATTTAAAAAAATACGTCGACATTTGCCTAGAACTATCCTTTTTCTTCATGGTTATATTTTTTCAGTTTAGTAATCTCCAGATTATTAGTCAAAAAATGGTTACAGCTGAACCATTGCAAAGAGCTCTCATATACCCACAAAACAGGTACGGTTACATATGCCTACGTACTATAACCTCCTCTTAAACAGACGTTGTATTGTGTAAGACCTAAACTACACGCGCAAAATTTCCGCAGCGTATCTCACGCGGCGGTTTGCGTGTCGTAAGAAGAACGGTGCCATCAAACGAGCGCTACTGAATGAACGGAAAGTCCGTCGCGTTGTGTTTCCTTCCGTCGGCGGTGAACGTTATAGAACGCTCTCGACGCGTTAAGATCGTCGCCGCAACCATGGCCGACTCTACACTAGGCCGGAGCCTTAGATGTGGCAACGTGGCTTAACTGTCAAATAGTGGCCCTATAGTTTCAGAATAATTATTACATTTTATATGTATTAGAGTTCATCTCGGTTAATAAATTAAGAAAAATACTTTTTAGAACTACTACTACTAATACCACTTACATCTGATGTCTGTTTCATCACAGTCAGACACTACAAAATAAAAATAAACGCAACCTGTTTCCTGCTGCCACTTCCACTTAAATGAACACTCAATTTACTTTGTAAATTGCCACTTGAGCTAGAAAAATTCACTATTAGGTCACTGTGAAGCCATTCTTGCTGGTCTTGATTTCCCTTTCACTATCAAATCCTTTCGTAGGTATGCCCCAGGCCATACCCAGATGAGTTCTATTAACTGTGTTTTTCTGTGGGAGGTCCAGAAAACATTATAGGTACCACATTGTGCTTTAAAATAGGTCTTATCCTTTGAAATGTTTGTAAATTATTGTCTTTATCCTTATAAATATAACCAGCCCTTCCGAGGAATACCTTACACCCACTTCTGTTTATGTCCCTTATTGGACACACAATTGCTAGTGCAACCTGGTACTACACACTTTGCAGGCATCTTTTTATCTTTATAGTTTCATTTGTGCAAGTAAATAAGTAGAAACCCATTAAAAATCACCTTGCAACGTTCTTTTTAATCTGGAATAAGGTTATGTTGGGCCATGGTTTGGTAGTCCTCTACCCATGCCTCTACTGGGCTGCAACCTGGTACTACACGCTTTGCAGGCATCTTTTTATCTTTATATTTTCGCTTGTGCAGGTAAATAAGTAGAAACCCATTAAAAATCACCTTGCAACGTTCTTTTTAATCTGGAATAAGGTGATGTTGGGCCATGGTTTGGTAGACCTCTACTGGGCTGCAACCTGGTACTACACGCTTTGCAGGCATCTTGTTATCTTTATAGTTTCGTTTGTGCAGGTAAATAATTAGAAACATATTAATAATCACCTTCCAACCATGTTTTCTGCACCTGGAAGAACACACATGACATAACAACAAATGCAAACTCGGCCCCCAGATTCAGTGTTGCCATATTTCATGCTCCGGCCTAGTGAGTACAGTCGGCCATGCCGCAACGTGATGTTCAGTACGGAGTAAACTAGACGAGGTGACGGTGCGACGGATTCGTTGAGGGTACAATCGAAAAACAATGTTTCACAAGGAAGTTTTTGTTTGTGAAATTGAAAAACTGGATGTTAAGGCAAAAATGTGGGAAGAAGTGACCATGATTTTGGACATTCGATAATATGAGTAGAATTTTTCTGGATGCTTTCTGTGCTGACCAAAATTTTGCTGGAAATATCCTGTTGATAATCTCTCTCTTAATATTGGATGGACCCACCAACGTCGTTTCTTCTTCTTCTTTAATAATACCTTTAATAATTATTTATTTGAATCAGTTTTTGCATGATAAATAGTAGCTTAATTTGTTCATATTTTGAGTATGAATACATATTTTTCAAGAAAGGAGGTTTCATTTTAAAACACATTTTGTTTTGGACTTGTGCAGTTTTGAAAGAATGATACGTATTTGTTGAGTTTTGCGTGGATTGCATCTTGGACTTGTTCAGTTTTGAATGAAAAGCTTTAAAATTTTGATTCTAGGTAGAAGACACAATAAAAATACTTTGTAAAACTATTTTGTATTATTTTATAATTTGTATTTAACAGTAAAAACTAAAAAATCTAAATATGAACTGTCGGCGTCTCTTCTCTCAAGCAATCGCGAATGTAGTCCTTATCATTGTTTTGGTGCAAGAGGCGATGATCTGTAGCTATAGATTCACCAACGCAAAGTTTGTCGATGAGTTCTTTAAAATAATAGTTGTAAACAATTGTTTAAAATATTTTTTTGCTGCGAACTGGTTTATTTTGGGCAAAAAATTCAAGAGACATTTTGTGTTTAGAATGAAACAGGCTATCGGAAATAAATGTTTAAATGGTCAACAAATAATAAGATAAAAAGTTGCATTCGAAATAAATTTTAGGGGTTGCGTTTTCCACCCCTTACAACCATGGCATGAACCAAATAAATTACTAGCTAAGTGTATTTTTGGTAGTAGAAAATATCAGGTTAATTACAACATTGTAACTTTTTTAATGCTTGTGGTAAAAATTGTTAAACAAATGTTATGTACCCCCTTTAAAGGGCTGTATCTTAACAAGGATGCTCCCATTAGGTTTGTTTATATGAAAGATCCTATCTTTTTTTAGATGAGGAATCACCCCCTTAAATGTTTTACACTTATTTAGTTACACCTTGTATTTTATTCCTACAGTGGTATATTTCCAGTGCTGTGACCTTGGAACATTCATATTTTTTCCTTTACGTCTACAGTTTTTTGGGTTCAAGTTGACATCAGGAATTTTGTACCTATAAAAGGTTAACAAATATTTATCACTCTGACAAACAGATATCATTTGAAAAGAAACTAAAATAAACCTTTCACAACATTGCAACTCCCATTTTGTGTATTTCTCCTGCCTTTTACGGGTTCCCTTCTTACCCTTCCGGACTGATATATCATGTGAATCCGTCCTCGAGTTTTTGCAGTAATAAACACAGCCAACAAACAAATCTAAACAGCTATAATAACGGTTTTCGGTTTTGTATGAGATCGTAGACCAGTGCCGAAGCCTTCAAAAATAATAAAAGGTGAAAAAAAATTACAGTAGGAGGAAACCCATTAGAAAAAGAGGAGAATATGATAAGAATGAAAGGAAAAATAAATTACGGTCGATTCGAGATCGGGAAGAGGGAGGGGGGTGAGTTTTTAAGGGTAGAAAATGGTTTATCTTGATTTCTGGCAAAACTACACGTCCTATGGAAAAAAGTTAAATGGCAAAGTTGTAGGCAATAAAAAGGTCTACAACTTTTGTATTTTCAATTTTTTCACATAACCTCAAAATTTTGGTGAAAAATTCAAAAAACCAAGTTTTTGGTCTTTTATTTTTATCTTTTTCAAAAAAAAAATAATTTTTTTACGAAATTTGGTGAAAACTTACCTTATTATGTCCCAAATACACTGTAATTTATTTGATTTAAAATATTCATTTTTTCGCCTTATTTGACCTTAAGATCAAAAATGCACCCCAATTTTCAATCGAAAATTCTGGCGTCAAAGTCTCAGCTTTTTTCAAAAAGTTTGGGAGCCTTTCGTTCGATGAAATCTCTATTTTCTGATGGTGTAAAAAAAATATACTAATATACTAATAAATTACTATAGAAAATCTTCTCAGAAAATGCAAAAAACTGAAAAAAACTCAAATTCGAAAATTTTTTTTACTCACTATGTACAATAATTTTGAGCTATTTATTAAAATTTACACTTATTTACTTAAAAAACGGGAGATCTCATGTTACATTGGTAAACGAAAAAATTGCAAATTGGAATATCCTACTATAATTATCAAACAAATAAGTTAATATTTAATAAGACATCTACAATATTTTGAAAAAGTTGAAGAATCTTCTTTAAATAATATTTGTAGATGCCTATTTATTGCTGTTGTAAGATAATTTATATACCTGAGTGACATACGGTAAATTTTAGCCCATTGTAAGGTATTTCATGGAGAAGTGGGGACGGACTTAGCAGGGTCTGGGCCTTACTACATACCTGCTATTTCGTAGCAGCTGTAAAACCGTTAGTGAGTGGTCATGGGTAACGCAGACAAATTAAATACGCTGATACTATAGCGCTGGCGCACTTCCTTGTATCAACGCAATGCGTTAACTCAAATGCGCTATGATACACGATACAGTTGAGAGCCAGACTGGAAATAATATTGGAGACGAAGATGATTGTCTTGAAGATTTCGACGATCAACTAGAGACAGAAGGGTTTATCGAATCTAACGATGAAGAAATGCCTTCAAAGAGACAAAAACTAATGAATAACTAATGGGAATTTCAGATAAGATATTTATAAATGACAAGATTCACGTTTTCGAAAAAAAAAATATAATGAATAACGTAATCAGAATTAAGTATCTAAATTCAATAGTGCGATTTACATGTATATTTATATTTTTTGAAATTTTCTATGACATGAATGTAATTCGAATTTGATTAATAAACCTTTCAACTAAAAAAAAAATTGCAGTAATCACATTTTTTTGATGAAATTGTACATAGTGAGTAAACAAAATACGAATTTGAGTTTTTTTCAGTTTTTTGCATTTTCTGAGAAGATTTTCCATAGTAATGTATATTTTTTTTACACCATCAGAAAATAGAGATTCCAGCAAATAAAAAGCTCCCAAACTTTTTGAAATAAGCTGATGTTTTGACGCGAGAATTTTGGATTGAAAATTGGGGTGCATTTTTGATATTAAGTTAAAATAAGGCGAAAAAATAAATATTTTAAAACAAATAAATTACAGTGTATCTGGGACATAGTAAGGTAAGTTTTCTCCAAATTTCGTAGAAATTTTTTTTTGTTTGAAAAAGATAAAAATAAAAAACCAAAAACTTGGTTTTTTGAATTTTTTACCAAAATTTTTAGGTTATGTGAAAAAATTGAAAATACAAAAGTTGTAGACCTTTTTATTACCTACAACTTTGCCATTTAACTTTTTTCCATGGGACGTGTAGTTTTGCCAGAAATCAAGATAAACCATTTTCTACCCTTAAAAACTCACCCCCTCCCACTTCCCGATCTCGAATCGACCGTAATTTATTTTTCCTTTCATTCTTATCATATTCCCCTCTTTTTCTAATGGGTTTCATCCTACTGTAATTTTTTTTTGTTTCAAAAATTATCGACCCTGGTCTATCGGGGTTATGCCGCTGTTGACGCTTACCAAGACTACTCAACCAGTAAAGTGCTTTAAATTCCAGGATTACTAAAATCGCATCACCATTTCAGTTAGCGCATATCATACTTAAGGTACGAGTCCACTGGATACTTTTGTAGCGCAACAAATCTCGTTCAGTGCTACATATGTTTCCTTGATGTGTCCACTTATCAGTCTGTTGCACGCTACATATGTACGTGCAACATGGTATCGCAGATACATGCTACAAATGTTTCATGAATCGTGTCCACTGTCGATGGTTGCAGTTGTGGTTGTGCCTTTGTGGTGGATAGTTAACAGTGTACTGGCTTTTTAAATATGTCACAAATTGCTGCCGCTTTTATTGTCCTTACAAATTTAAGGCGAAGGCGTGTTAAGAAAAAAACTAAAAGAAGAATGTGGGTCCGTGACTGGATTGCTAAAAGAAATGAGCAAGGGGCATATAATCAATTGATGGCAGAATTGCGAAGCGGAGATCCCAATTTCTATAAAAATTTCTTGCGTATGTCTGCTGCAGATTTTGATCACTTATTAGAATTAATCTCTGCAAAGATAAGGAAAAAAGATACCCGGATGAGGAAATCAATTACTCCTGGTGAGCGCCTTGCTGTGACCTTGCGATATTTAGCAACTGGTAAGTTATCCTGCCTCATTGCATTCAGTCAGATGAAGTTTATGGATATTTTATTTTTAGGTGACTCATATAAATCATTGATGTACCTCTTCAGAATTCCTCAAACAACAATAGCACGAATTATTCCAGAATGCTGCGATGCAATATACGACTGTCTGCAAGCAAAATATTTGAAAGTAAGTACTCAAAAACTAACCAGATTACAGTTATGCATATTTATTGAAAAAAATAAAAACAAATCATTAATAACTAATAATTAGTCATTCACTGTATGCACTATTTGCCTGGTCTTGAGTATCCGTTGGAAATATGATACTGAATAATGTCTCCGATGGTAGAGTCTGAGATTCTGACTGAGACTCCACAGATATCCACTCCTGTACAGGAGTATTATTTATCGAGTTTTGTGAAGGTTACAGAGCTTGTTGGTTGTGGGGCTGAGGTAGCTGCTTATCAACAGCTTTAATTGTTGAATCCAGTGGTGGTAATTCAGCCTCTGCATATTTCAATAAAATCTTGGATACCTCCAACTTTGCCCTTTTGCAATTTACTTCATTCATCTGCCTTAGCTCTGAGGCCACATGGTCACCATATATTTGATGCGAATCAACTGGTTTTTGTAATATTTTCATCGCACGGGAGTACGCTTCATCTTCTTCTGACTTGTTCTTCTTATTTCTGGGGCCAGCTGTAGCGCTGAGAACAGATTTAGATCCCTTGTTCGAATATGCCTCAGTTTCTACAGGTGACTCAGTTTCTACAGGGGTATCTGTGATGTCTACTGAATTACTATCCTGCAAATATTAGAGGCACTTGTTAGTTCCAAAAGTATTCATGCGACGAACTTCGGGTTCATCTCACGTGAAATTATTCAAAAAGCTTGTGTTTTATTTTTCAATTTTCATATATTTAAATTTAATGTGAATGTCAGTATGCCAATACGCTCATACAAGGGATAACCTTCGAGGGTGGCAATATTTGTAATACTGTTTTACAAATAAAAATGAAAATGAAATGAAATGAAAAAACTAAAGTTATGCGTATAGAGTACAGTACTTGAGTTCTCTGTGTTTCTTCCTATATGGAAAATGCGATTGAACATTCAAAATTGGATTGATTTTATTTCAGATACCAGGTTCACAGGAACAGTGGGAGCAAGTTTCTAATGAATATGAGAAAAAGTGGCAGTATCCTCATTGCTTGGGTGCATTAGATGGAAAGCATATAGTCATAAAAGCTCCACCAAATAGTGGCAGTCACTTTTTCAATTACAAAGGACATCATAGTATAGTACTCATGGCTCTGGTGGATGCAGATTACAAATTTATCTACATTGATGTAGGTTGTAATGGACGAATTTCTGATGGTGGCGTTTTTGGAAATTGTACATTATCATCTGCACTGGAAAACAATACTTTGAATATACCAGAATCTCGTCCACTGAAAGGCAGAAAAAAGCTGACACCGTTTGTGGTTGTTGCAGATGATGCATTTCCATTGAAACCGTATTTGATGAAGCCATTCCCTTTCAAACAAGAGGATATGCAAGTTACAACTTCTGTATTTAATTATCGACTATCGCGCGCAAGGAGAGTAGTAGAAAATGCTTTTGGACTTATTGCTCAACGTTTCCGTGTACTGAGACGACCGGTTGAATTAACTCGCCCATCTAGGATAATATCAGTAGTTAAAGCGATATGTGTACTCCACAATTACCTGCTTGTTCAGAAAGATTCTCTGCGATTGTATGCGCTTCCAGGATACCTAGATGAAGTTGATGGAGCACAGATTATAGACGGCAAGTGGCGGTCAGATGGAATGCCAATGGACAATTTCTTCCCCTTAACTAACGACCCCTCAAATAGACCAACTACCAATCAAGCCAAAGATGTACGTTCAGAATTCACAGATTATTTCCAAACTGTTGATGGAATGGTCGAGTGGCAGTACCGACATATTTACGCTAGACGTCAACGAAACGCAAATGTTAGACAATAGAACTTACCAGACTTGATATTGTTGCATCCCCGGTCATTGATGCCTTTGTAAATTGCAGCGCATCATAAAATTCCCACGTTGATTTATAATTTTCATCTGTCCCTTGGCCACTTTTTTTAATGGAAACTTTTTTCATTTCACGGGAGAACGCAGAGCGAAGTGAATGTATTTTTCTTTTCACATCGTCAACGGTACGGTTGCAGATTTTGGCCAATTCTTGGAGATGTTGATTCCTTCTCCTTGAATCCTTATGTACTGCAAAACAACAATGATATTTTGTGAATACTGTTATATCTTGGAATATGCGTAACTAACGTATTTTTCATGTGATATATTCTGTTAATAAATACATGGTTAACTTACATGGATTTTTTTCATCCCATAGTTCGGCTCTTGCCTCGTATTCTGTTATTAAAGACAATGTCTCGCTCCTTGACCACTTCGCCATTTCAAAATTTTCATGCAACAAGCAACGCGAAACCAACCTACCTTGTTTCATGTGAAACACGTGGTGCTACAAGATGGAACCTGCGTCGACTGAAATTTGCATCGCAACAAATTTGTATCCGCGCAACACTGTGTTCATGTTTCACGTGAACGTTTCATCACTATGTACATAGGCAACACGTGTTGCGAATATGTTGCGCAACAATGTTGTGCAACAAATGTATCCAGTGGAATCATTCCTTTAGATGTCTGACTGTTCAGAACTTATACTTGTGTTGCATAAAAGTCGCCACGCAGCTACAAAATAAATTTATTATTCCACATAGACAGGCTTCGGTAGACTTGTTGAGTTTTGCATGAATTCCTAGATCTAACCCAAGGATACTATTAGGGACTTGTTAGGTTTTGTTCGATTTTCGATGAAAAAACTCCTGTAGTAGGACTTGTTGCATTTTGTCTGAATGATTAATATTTCCATGCATTTCCATCCATATGATGGATTTGTGTAATATTGCACGGAATAGATAGCCAATCCGGCAGATATCATCTTAAGCTATATAAATTCGTATATAACTCAATTTGGTATGAAGTTGGACTTGTTCACTTTTGCGTGGAATAAACGGAAAAAAGCGCTTTCTGGTTGCTGCCAATTCCAACGGAAATCCCGCCGCGGAAATTCCGCTCGTGTAGTTTGGCTCTAAGGCTTTGGCGGCCATGGTCCCATGAACTGTTGGTTATTGGGCTATTCGGCTGGTGTCAACAGGCTCCGCCGCATTGGCATTTCGCCAATATGAGAGGTTGAGGTTGGCATCATCGGAAGCTGTACCTGTTCGGCGTGTTCCGCGGATCTTAAAGTGCGTTTAGATTTGAGCACGCACGCATTGAGCGACCGCGAATGCTCTATATAGTGTAAACAGCTGTGCGAATTAGTGTCGGTCTCTGATCCATGCTGAAAGGGATTCACGTGCTCGATTTAAACGGAACTTCGGTTTGTGCGCGCATACGTTGAAATACTTTTATTCGTTACTTTGTTGTGATAGTGCATGGGGTTATTTTCTTTGCTATATCATGGAATGGTCCAAAGATTTATCATTATTATTGATACAAGAATACAAAAATCTGCCAATTTTATGGGACGTAACGCATCCTCAGTACCATTCCAAAACAAAAAAAAAATGACGCATGGCAAGAACTGGTTAATACACTGAATGTTCAACATCTAGACATTAATGAAGCACATTATTAAATTTAGCAAAAACTCGAAATCGGTTGTGGTCATCCTTGTAAAATTTTTGAACTGATCATAGCCACTCCCCGACACTGGAATTATGTCGTTTTCTAAAAATTTGCGTCTCCAACCGGCGACGTTTTGGACAGTTCTTCTTCTTAATTAAACTGTAAATGACAATGCAGCCGCGGCTATTTTTTGGTCGTTCATCGCTGTTTTCTTGATGACAACCGTGCGCGAACAGGTGGATCAACCCATTCGCCAGAAAAGGAATTTCAGTTTAAACAGTACCGGCGAGCATGAACGAATGCTGTGCGCGTATGCCTCAGAGCATGGCCGACTGTACTCACTAGGCCGGAGCATGAAATATGGCAACACTGAATCTGGGGGCCGAGTTTGCATTTGTTGTTATGTGTATTCTTCTAGGTGCAGAAAATATGGTTGGAAGGTGATTATTAATGTGTTTCTAATCATTTACCTGCACAAACGAAATTATAAAGATAACAAGATGCCTGCAAAGCGTGTAGTACCAAACCGCAGCCCAGTAGAGGACTACCAAACCATGGCCCAACATCACCTTATTCCAGATTAAAAAGAACGTTGCAAGGTGATTTTTAATGGGTTTCTACTTATTTACCTGCACAAACGAAACTATAAAGATAAAACATGCCTGCAAAGTGTGTAGTACTAGGTGGCACTAGCAATTGTGCTTCCAATAAAGGACATAAACATAAGTGGGTGAACGGTATTCCTCGTAAGGGCTGGTTATATTTATAAGGATAAAGACAATAATTTACAAACATTTCAGATGAGTTCTATTAACTGTCTTTTTCTGTGATATTTGGGATATCCAGAAAACATTGTAGAACTTGAGCTAGAAAAATTCACCATTAGGTCACTTTGAAACCATTCTTGCTGGTCTTGATTCCCTTTCAATATCAAATCTTTTCCTAGGTATGCCCAGATGCATGCCCTCGTTGGCTTGCCCAGATGAGTTTTATTAACTGTATTTTTCTGTGATATTTGGGAGGTCCAGAAAACATTGTAGGTACCAAATTGTGCTCTAAAATAGGTCTTATCCTTTGAAATGTTTGTAAATATTGTCCTTATTCTTATGAATATAACCAGCCCATACGAGGTATACCGTTCACCCACTTCCGTTTATGCCCCTTATTGGAAGCACAATTGCTAATGAACACTCAATCTGCTTTGTAAATTTTAACTTGAGCTAGAAAAATTCACTATTAGGCCACTTTGAAGCCATTCTTGCTGGTCTTGATTCCCTTTCAATATCAAATCTTTTCCTAGGTATGCCCAGATGCATGCCCTCGTTGGCTTGCCCAGATGAGTTCTATTAACTGTCTTTTTCTGTGATATTTGGGATATCCAGAAAACATTGTAGAACTTGAGATAGAAAAATTCACTATTAGGTCACTTTGAAACCATTCTTGCTGGTCTTGATTCCCTTTCAATATCAAATCTTTTTCTAGGTATGCCCAGATGCATGCCCAGATGAGTTCTATTAACTGTCTTTTTCTGTGATATTTGGGAGGTCCAGAAAACATTATAGGTACCACATTGTGGTTTAAAATAGGTCTTATCCTTTGAAATGTTTGTAACTATTGTCTTTATTCTTATAAATATAACCAGCCCTTATGAGGAATACCTTTCACCCACTTCTGTTTATGTCCTTCTTTGGAAGCCCCAATTGCTATTGCAACCTGGTACTTTGTGCTGGTACTACACACTTTGCAGGCATCTTTTTATCTTTATAGTTTCGTTTGTGCAGGTAAATGATTAGAAACATTAAAAATCACCTTCCAATCTTATTTTTCACTCTGGAAGATTACACTAATGCCATGACTAATGACTTAACAACAAACAAAATGACGGCCCCCAGATTCAGTGTTGCCATATTTCATGCTCCGGCCTAGTGAGTACAGTCGGCCATGCCCCGTCCCATTTAAACAATGTACCACTTTTGCGGACGACATAAGAAAGAGAGGTCGGTGAGAGAGATAGAGTTAGACAGGAAAAAAGCACGCATAAGAAAGAGAGGTCAGTGAGAGGGATAGAACTAGTCAGAGAAAAAGCACAGCCTCCTACCTCCTAACTAGCTATGTGGAGCATCACAAAACATATACACTGATGGAGCATTGGCAAATCTTCTGCCGTTTTCCCTGACTAGCGTTAGCTCATTCTAGCCGCAAACGAGTGCACGCGTTCCCCTTCCATAGGTATTGGCGTTTCATTGGATCCGACGGTACCGTACCTGTTTTGTGAAGACTAGTAAGAGCCCGTCCAGATAAAGCGATTCGTGCATTCCCGATATACTAGAGTTACATACATCCCGTCCAGATGCCCTCGCGCCTTGTTTTACTCGCGCGTAAAACGCTTGTAACGCGCGGGACTCTCGACTCGCCCGTTGTACGCGCGAGCGCCGCGCGAGTCGACATACTTGGACGACATTGTTGCGTCCAGTACAACTCGCGAGTCCGCGGCGTGTGGACGTATTTGTTTTTGAAAATGGAGCGTGATAACTTGGATACAGAACTTTTCATTGACGCAGTCGAAAAAAGAGTAGCCATATGGGATATGGAATCATCCGATTATTACAATAGACTCATAAAACGTAGGAACTGGGAAGATATAGTTGAAACACTTTTCACTGTGTTCTACCAGCTTTGGGTATAATGTTATAAACATACTATGCGTTATTTTGTCATGTAGAATTGGATGCACGTTGAATCGTCGCCTTTCTCTTTGTTTACGAAGCTTCCATCGCTGGTATACACGCCACAACACAACTGCTGTATCCAACTCCACGTTTTTAACTGGAAGGAAATCCCTCCTAGCGTAGAAACGCGACATCTGGACGCAATATAAATTGACTACGCGCGAGTTCACTCGCGTGTAAATCGCTTCATCTGGACGGGCTCTAAGAGCTTTTGTGAGTAAGCATGGAGTAAGATTCACATGACGTTGGCGCAATGAAGTGGCGTAAAAAAAGGTTAGAAAATCGTAGAATTTACTCACAGTCTGTGTAGAATTTCCATGAATGTCATTGGTGTGGCATTGGTAACCCTGCTGAATATGTTTATGTAGTTTTGTGTTTATGTACAAGATG